>JASSRZ010000007.1:14241384-14262640 GCA_032164315.1 Malacoctenus gilli
CTGTACTTCCTTTGCTCCCCAGATCGAGCCCCCTTACTGGCAGAGACAACCAACCTCACCAACAAAAGACAGGCCTACAAAATAAAAGCCCGAACCGGTCTCCTAGTTCTGCTATGGCCACTGCCTTTGGGAAAACGCCCTTTAACTCAGGCAAAACATGTAAACTCACATCTGCATGCTGGAGAATGTCGAAACTAAATACGACCTTTACATTCTCCCTGATGCATCTTTAGCAGGACATGACAAGACCTCCAGGAATCTAAGAGAAATGGACAAAAGCAGCATTCAGGAGGGGAGAAGTGGAGATCGACGGGCTGAAAGAGGCGGGACGCTTGAGATGAGCTTCATAGGGAGGTGATGAGGCTCAGGCAATCCCACTCCTTCTGTCTGGGACGAGCTAATGGCTCCTCTGTTGTCTTCCCATGAATGAGGACCCGGCTTACAGAATAACACAAAAGTGAACTGGGGAGGTGGGGTGATTTGGAGAGAGCTGCTGCTGCTGCTGCTGCTGCTGAACAAACACAGCATCAGGAGTCTGTGTGTGTGTGTGTTTGTGTATGTGTGCAGACAGTTGAATTGACAGTCTGATCGAATTACACTCATTTTATTTGAGCCAGCCCAGGAGAAAAACGCCGCTAAGAGCACTTTTGGGGCTGCAGAGTCACAGCACATGCACGTGTGCACGTGGGTTTTTGAGTGTGTGTGTGTGTGTGTGTGTGTGCGTGCGTGCGTGTAAAGCTCAGGTTAGCAGGTTGCTCGCCGGAGGGGAACGAAGGTGCACTTTCTCCCCGTCTGGCCGATCCACTTCATGCCATCAGAGGAATGTCTGGTCACCAGCGATGCGTGCGGTCAACCAGAAACACCTGGCCACACCTGGGACACCGCCCCCCCCCTCACACCCACCCACCCACCCACCCACAATGCTGTGAAGCTCTGTGGTCCACCTAGTGAGGGTCACTGTCAAGTGCAGCTGCTGGGTCTCGAAAAAAAAAAAAAAGCAAACAGAGAAAGGCTTGTCCCATTTTCACCGCTCAGTTAAATGAAGCCTTGTAATCTGACTGCCAACATCATCAAGTTCAACCTCACATAACCGCCCCCCCCCCTCCACCCCCCCGACCCCACCTCACCCCCACCTACCTCTAAACAGCCTGTAATACTGAGGTTTGAGCGAACCCGCCCAAAGAAAAAGGCCAGCTGATGTCAGAATCTGGTCGTGACAAATCTCACGAAGCCACACAAAGACATGGCGGTTGAACGAAGGTGAGGGTCACTGTAAAAGTTTGTGCCGCGTCTCGGGAACACCGTGAATGTAGGGAGTGGTTCATGATGAAGAAGACAGTGTAGTTATGGGACGTCGTGACATCATCGGAGCTTGGATTTCCTATTTGTTGCAAAGGGACTTTAAACTTGAACCGGAATGAACCAAGTGCAAACTGAAAAGTTGGTGGTCGGGTGAATTTGCTTGATGTTGATGCTGAACACACAATGAGAGCTACTGAGGAGGCCATTGTGGCTTTGCAGTACTTCTTGACCTAAGATTGGACTGATAACACATCTTTTAAAGAGTGCGTGCGTGCGTGCGTGTGTACTATCCAATGAGACAAAGTCACAGTTCTGAAGCTGAAGTGATTACTTTGCCGTCTCTTGAGGAATTATTGACATATCTGTTCTTCTGTAATATAATCATTAAATTCCTAATAAGTTGACTCTTATAACTCAAATTAAATACCTCGTGACTGACGTGATCAATTTCCACGTGTTTGTTGCTCTTTGTTATTTGAAGCACAGTTTGGAACCGCTTTGCTATCAGTGCTGAGATCAGATGTTTTCCCCCCCTCAATTGTAATGGCCCGATGACACGACAGAGCAGAGCCAGAGTTCTTGGGGGGAGCGATACGAGCCGAAAACGGACCGACCTTCACGGGGAACGTTGGCTCGGAGCGCGAGACAACGCATTGCTGCAATGCTTCACCGACACGTGAAGCTGTCAGCGCCGGGCGTTTTATGAGCTGAACGGAGGATAAACCCTTGTACTCGTGTCGTACCGACGCAGTGACTCAGCCAGGATCCAGACGACAGCGGTTGCAATTACTGCCAGCTCATCACTAATTTTCCTCTCCGACATGTTCCTTATCGGGCCGCGATACGCTGGCGGACTGGATGACAGGGAAAAAACTCAAGAGAAACCAGCAAAGCATGGGACTCGCTCCCAGGAGGGGATTTAAAGCCACAGAAAAAACGAAAGTATTTCCATTTTTCAATCGAAAGTGTTTGTTTCCACCCGTTGTTTGTTGCTAAATTTGCTGCATTAGAGCTAAACGCAAACCTGCTGGTGGAAAGAACTCTTTTTCTGGGAGCAAAGCTTGCCGAGCGGCCCAAACCCAGAGTAAATCAAACATGGGAGCCTAATAACAACCAGTCGCCCACCGAGGGTCATCAGGACCGCTGCCATCTGGCATACCGGCACGTCCTCGGCTCCCTCGATCAGACGCGACGCGGCCCGTCGCTCGCCAGCCGCACGGATTCCGCGTTGGGAGTCTTTAATCTCCGAAAGCCATTTCGCAATGTCGTATGCGGAGCCTGTGGTCGCAAATGGGGCATCCAATTGCAACACAGTCTGGACGGGAGCCCCTTTGCTTTATTCGGCTGCCGCGGACTCAAATGATGCGTAAGGCCGGTGAATTTTACAGCGCTCAGTAAACAAAACCTCACTGTTTAATCAAAAGGGGAGGGGGGGGGGAGGATCAGACTGAATGTTCCTGGGCGCTCAATGCGGGGACTCGTGAATGACAGTGCCGCATTTCGCTCGCCTGGCCGACGAGCCGACAGCCACAATTAGGGCGGCGGGGGTGTGGTGCAGAGTGTAAATAAAAACAGAATGCAATAAGCAACAGCTGAGTGTGCAGGACGGGAGGGGAAACTCGGGGGAGCTTAAAGAAAAAAGGAAACGCCTCCATACAATTGCGAGCTGCGACCACAGACAAAAAAATATGGACGGACTAATGAGGAACAGGTCGGCAACATCACCTGGTAGGGATGGATTGCTCCATTTTGGGGGATGAAGGTCTGAGCAATAGCAAGAAAACAAAAGCTTTATGATTAAAAACTGTTGTCGTCGTCGAGGGGAGTCGTGAATGACAGCGAGGAGGAGGAGGAGGAGGAGGAGGAGGAGGGCGAGGAGGAGGGCGTCGTTGGGGGGAGTCGTGAATGATAGCGAGGAGGAGGAGGAGGAGGAGGGTGTCGGTGTCGGCAGCGTCGAGGGGAGTCAAGAATGACAGTGAGGAGGAGGAGGAGTAGGAGGAGGGCAGTGTCGTCGGCGTCGTCGTTGAGGGGAGTCGTGAATGACAGCAAGGAGGAGGAGGAGGAAGAGGGGGAGGATGGCGTCGTCGTCGTTGTCGTCGAAGAGAGTCGTGAATGACGTGGAGGAGGAGGAGGAGGAGGAGAAGGAGGAGGGCAGTGTCGTCGGCGTCGTCATTGGTGTCGTTGAGGGGAGTCGTGAATGACAGCAAGGAGGAGGAGGAGGAAGAGGGGGAGGATGGCGTCGTCGTCGTTGTCATCGAAGAGAGTTGTGAATGACGGCGAGGAGGAGGAGGAGGTCGTCGTCGTCAAGGGGAGTCGTGAATGACAGTGAGGAGGAGGAGGAGGAGGTCGTGGTGGTGGTCATCGTCGTGGTTGCTGCCGCTGCCGCCCTCCTCCTCCTCCTTCTCCTCTGTCCTATTTACATTTGACATATCGTCCCGACTTCTCTGAGGTCACGACTCCTTCATTCGTTTCTGTGTCGACTGCCAGTAAAAACCGGTGACCGAAATAAAAGAACGACGACAAACAAAGCGGAGTCGCCGCTCTCATTCTCCTCCGCTCTTCACGGCCCGCCGGGGCCGCTATATCGCCACCTTCGGCCACGGCGCGGAGCCCGTGAAAGGGCGCCTGTTGAGCGCCGCCGCACACCGGCGGCTCAGTTCAGTGTTCCAGGTGAAACGGCATCCCTGATTGGGCGCTGAGAGGCCTTTCTGAGGAGCGTGTTGTTGTTTTTGTTTTTGCGAGGCAGCGGCAGGCGGAACCAGCGTCAGAGAGACGCACTGAGGGCCGGGATTCACACAGATGCCTCATTAAGGCGTGATCAAGCCGGGGGGGACAGAGGGACTTCTGTGGAGCGTGGCCAGCGCTCTCTTCGGCGCCACAGAGAGGCCTTTCTGCGCCGCGGCGCCCCCACTTCATCTCTTTATTGCGCCGGTGAGCGCACACAAAACACACCTATAATATCCGGTTCCACCTCTGCGGAGGGGAGGAGGGGGAGGGGGGGGGGGGAGTGTGCACCAAACGGGGTGGGGGTGGGGGGGGGGAAGGTGAGGCTTCATGTGTGTGTTCATACATTTGCCCGGCGCAGGCCGGCGGGCATGTGTGGAGAGATTAGAAGGAAATCGAAGCCTGACGATGTGAGGACAGGCCGCTTTCAGCGCCGCGTCCCTCAGCATCAATTAGCAGGTTGTGCAGTGACTGGCTCCTGTTGGAGGTGAAGTGGGCCAACTGTGGGGGGGGGGGCGGTAAACACACCTCATCCCCGCAGGCGTGCCGAAATCAGGCGGAGGGGCAACGACGTGCCGCCGCCAACGCCGCCGCCGCCACAGAAGCCTGCCTATGCTCGGCTGCTAACGCGCTTTAGCAGTCATTTCCTACCTTCCACTCCAATTTCCTCGCCCGCAGTTTTCGCGTGTGGGACCGAGGGTGGACAGTCCCCCCCCCCCACCCTCGCTGCATCAGAAAGACCCTTCTTCTGTCCCCTCCTCACCTGGACGTGTTTGGCGTCACTTCACACGACTGAAGGTCAAGACGCTTCGATACAGCGGCTGACGGAGATTAAAGGCAAGGCACGACTTTGTTGTGCGGGATCGAAATTGGAAATCAACAATGCTGAATTGCATCAGCTGCAGTAAAATCATTCGAATTTATCACAAACAACATGTTCTTTTTGTGTGAAACTTTCCACGTGTTACAGCTTCAGCTTGTGTCTCCTCAAACAACAAGGGAGACGGAGGCCACACAAAAACAATCAAGTTTTTTCTGTTTGATGACTGGACGAAAATTTAGTGCTGAGTAAAACTCGCCAGCGAGGCTTGTTACTGTTCTCACAAAAAAAAAAAGCGTATTAAAAAAAAAAAAAGAAGCAACGCAACAAGACGAACGCGGAGCCTATTTTTGGTGGCTCAGCTTTCAGCCGAGATGAAAAGCCGCATTGTAAAACCGCGGAACAAAGGCGTGTGGCTTTCGGCGCGGACACGCGTCACACCAGTCGGAGAAGAGGGAAAAAGAGCTGCGGCGCAACAAGCACGCAGAGGCGGGGAGACGCGTTTCGTTCCGCCGCTTCTCTGACGCTCGCCTTCCTGGAGTCGGGCGGCTGGAGTGCGGCCCGTAACGCGGCTCGATCGAAACGCGGCGCGGCGTCCCGAGCGGCAGGCCGCTCGTGCATCCACGCGAATGTAGGTCAGCCCATCTGGCCCCCGTGTAAGTGCCCTCTCATACACTGGGGTCCATTCAAAGCCCCCCGGGTGTAAATTGAGATATAAACAAACAGGTTTTTTTTTTTCGGGGGGGGGGGTCTGAGCCACTCCGGAGCTGAAGGCCTCCAGACTGACCTCTGCGACAAACAGTCGGGCTCTCAGTGCGAGGAGAAAAAAGGAGGCGTTTCAAATCAGAGCGGGGAGAGATTGTATCTGAGGAGACTCGCGGGGTCATGGCAGATAAGCGAGCGGAGGGGGGGGGCTTAACATGGAGGCTTTGTGAGCGACTGGTGCCGAGGACGCTGGGGGAAAAGTTAGAGATAAACAATCAAAGTAGTTCATAGAATATAAAGACATTCCGAACACGACTCTTCTCTTTGCCCTGTGATGGCCTGCTGACCTGTCCAGGATGTATCCTGCCCTCACCACCATCCATCCATCCATCCATCCATCCATCCATCCATCCTTCCAGCCATCCATCCTGTGAAAACCTTTTATCGACATGACTTTGAAATCCTAATCCATGCTTTTATTACTTTAAAGCTCGATTATTGTAAAGCAAAATGCTGCGGATCACCTGCTGACTGGTGCTGGTAGGAGAGAGCACATATCACCAGTTTTGGCTTCACTGCACTGGGCTGCCTGTCGTTTTAAGGATTCATTTTAAGATTCGTTGGTTTGTTTTCAAGTCTTTAAACGCCCTTGCCCCCTTCCTACCTCTCAGACACCGTCATTCCCCTAACCGGTCTCTTTGGTCAGCTGACCTGCTGCTCCTGGAGGTGCCGAGGACACGGCGAAAGCTAATAGGGGATAGAGCTTTCTCCGTGGTGGGACAAGTTAGGCAAGCTCCATTTCTGCCTAGTTTTAAAACCCTCCTAAAACCCCACCTTCTCTCCCTGGCGTTTTGCCCATCTTGAGCCATCTTCTTTTATTGCTTTTATTCCTTTTTATAGCTTCTATCGTGTTCTTATTTGTTAATTGATTCTCGATTGTCTCGATTTTATTTACTGTGCCTCTACAGCACTTTGTTCAGCTTTTGTTGTCTCGAAACTGCTCTATAAATAAAGTTGGTTTGGCTTGGCTTGACTTGGCTAGTCCACTGAGGGTGATTGTGTCATTACAGAGAGCGAAAAGCTCAAGCACCCTTCCATCCTGCTACTTCCTCCATCTCTTCTGGGGGACCCAGACCTGCTCTGAGGTGCAACTGCAATATCTAATCCCTCCAATGGGTCCTGGTTCGACCCCTGTGCCCTCTTCCCAGGCAGCGGCCCGTTTAGACTCCTCTCAGGCGGCTCCGCTCTGAGCCCCCTCCTATAAAGCTGAGCTCCTCGTTGTATCAAATGAGTCGGAAAACAAATAAAAGAAACAAAGTAACTGGTGGTGGAAAATCGAGAGGAAAAAAAAAAAAAAAAAAAGATGAAGACGTCACGGAAAATCATCCAGGAAATCGGTCGTGTTAGGCGACGCCGTCTTTACACCGTCCGGCAGGTTAAACAACTGCCGGTTGTTCAGGGCCAACGCCGGATTCTTGGCAACAACACGCTGATCCGTCTCCGTTTCAGATGAACACTTGTTACATGAGGCTCCGAGGAGGAAGTTTGTTGACCTCACGCTGAAAGGATCGACAGTTCCTCCGCATGTGCCGATTTCCTGGATACATAAATAAACCTTGTTCTGCCAGTGACAAGCGTGGCTTCCTTTATCAAGGTTCTCAACGAGTAACAGCAACAGGTCTATATACAGTACGAATTTGCACGATCGACTCCTTTCAGTCGACACTGACACCCCTAACACAAAACTCTGCTCTCTGTTTGAACACGACAAAGAGTTTTGTTGCACAAATAGTTTCCCTTTCAGGCACATTGCGTCAGCACACACACCAACACGGAATAAAAACAAACACACACCGAGGGTTTGACGCCGTGCACGCAGTGATCTCAGGGTCTGAGCTCGTGCCCTGCTCCACAAACGGGCCTCTGTGCAGCCAGCAGCTCTCTCCACCCCCCCCCCACCCCCACCCCCACCCCAACACACACTGGCCTGTTTGAACTCTGCTATCTTCACTTATCAGCTCCCAGGACGGCAGCTCCCGCAGCCCCACCAAAACCGACTGCAACATTTATCAGCCCGGAGCAGCTGATATCGTTAAAAGAAGGAAGTGAAAAAAAAAGAAAGAAAAAAAAAACATGGCGTGTGTGTTCTGGACACTCTATCAGAGAATTTATGGTCAAATAAAGCAGATGGGCCTACAGTTATTAATCAGCGGTGGAACCGGTCCAAGAACACAGAGGGCAGAAACCTGCTTATAAGGGGGAAACGTAGAGAACTAAAAAAAAAGGAAAACAAACCCAAAGAAAAGAGCGACAGACAGCAGCGTGACCTCCGCCTGAGTTTGTGGGAAGGACTTGACAGCAGGTCGACCCCTGTGCGCTTCCGAAGGTCAGTCAGCACCATGGACAGGGCCGCTGCAGCCACAGCCTGACCTCTGGGGGGGGCCCTGCCCTGCCCCCCCCCCCCTTCCCCTCCAACCAACACAGGAGAAAGCACTGGAAAAGCTCAAAAGGTCTGCCAGAGGTTCATTGTTGTCCACGCGTCGGAGCGAGCCGGGGTGGGAGCCAATCGATCACTCTGACGCAGCACCAAAGGCTGAGGTCAAATCTTACTGGTGGCAGGATTTTTGCCATGCTACAGCCACAACATGCAAAGTCATCCGATTTGTTCTCACGATAAAGAGGCCACTCAGCGGGATTCATGCATAGAAAATGATTCAGCAACTCGTTTCCTCATTTCACTTCAGGCAAAATGAAGCAGAAACAGGTTTTGGTCTTAAACGGTCGCTGTGAGAACAAACAAGGGGACGATAACATGGTGAAAGCAGAAACCAGCCTGTCGTTACTACAACACTCTTTGTGTCGATGTGAATAGATACATGACATGGCAGAAACAAAAGCCCCTGTGTGTGTGAGAGAGAGAGAGAGACAACAGCGTTTGGTCTCTTTAAATCTAAATATAACTGCGTCTAAAGCTGATACCTAAACCTCCTGGCTAATGTTACGTTCACTTGCCCCTCTGAGGCTCTGCCAGGACACCCACCTAAATAAAATCAACATGATTTAAAACCATAAAAACGCAACATTGTTTGATTGTTTTCTGTAGTTACTGTTAATGCGAACGGGAGAAGAGGAACATCAAAACAAAGTGAAACTCCAAGGGAAGCAGATGTCAACAGACTCCTATTTGGACGGTAGAGGCTAGTTTATCAGTGTCTGATCACAGCTGGTATCTATGACTCTTCAAAGACGACTAAACTTCCACATCAATGTGAATGGGAGCCCTCAACTTCACGTTCAGTCCGTGGTTTGAACTGAACGTGAAGTTGAGAGGCTACGGGTGCAGCGCTGGAACCTCCGACGGTCCCTGAAGGCAGCGCATACTTATGAACCTTGTAGCTCGTTCAAATAAACGACAAAGTCCGGCACGTGCGCGTGATGTGCGCTCACCTTGTTGAGGAGCGGGTTCCTCGTGACATCGTAGCCCCTCTTCTTGGTGAACACGAAGCTCTTGCCCTTCTCTTCGGACCGGTGCATCTCGGCGTCCACCGACTCCCCTCTGACCAGCGCGTGTGACATGTTGTTGCCTCTTTAAATAGAGCCGCTCCGCTGAACCGCCGTGAACTCAACAAGTGGATGCGCAGGTTCCCGTGGCCGCCGCGACGCACAAGTCGCCGCTCCCGCACGTCCGCCCCCCCACCGCTTTAAGAAGCGCTTCCTTATCACGCCGGGCTGTTTTATTGTAATTCACTGAAGGTCCCGAGATACGAGCAAAGTTCCCCCCTTTGTTTTGTGGCCTGGCAACAGTTGCAAGTCGGTGGGACACGAAGAGCAACACATGACGTAATCCCGCCGGCGTAGTTTGACACCGCAGGTGGCGTGTTTATTAGGATAAATTTAGCAGGTTTTCCTACACTTGTGTCCTAATTTTACTCTCCTGTGTGTACCATAAAGTTGTCGGGCTTCTGTGACTAACAAGTGTAGATAAAATTATATGTTGATACTTTATTTAAAAAAAATCCTGAATTGTAATTTTTCTTAATTTAAGCAAGTGTATTTATTTATTTATTTATTTATTTATTTATTTATTTATTTATTTATTCATTCATTCCTTCATCCTAATTTTAATTGAAGAAAAAGTCATCTGTGTTCTCGAATAAAAATTGAAAATGTGAAATCTTCTTGGAGACAATTTGAAAGACAATTATCAAACTCAACTCTTTCACTCTTTCTCTTTCGGTTGTTTTACATTGAGGCCCCAAATACAGCGATTAAAATGTATCAGCTTACAAAAGGTTCCCCGTGAAGACAGCGCCGTATCAAGTTTCCACCCACACCGCAGAGATGAAAAGCCTGGAAAGCCTGGAGCTCATGTGATCAGCCTGTAAGGGGAGCAGTAAACGACCACAGAGCAACAGAAGGCAACACAAGGCGGTCGCGTAAACAAACCACACACAGCCCATCGCCATGAAGTTTCAGGGACAGGTGAACCGGTAGAAACTGTGTGAATCGAGTGATAAAAGTGTATTCTGCTGTCAGTGTTTGGCGCCCAAAATAGAGTGCGTTTATGAAATAGGTTTTAAAATAACCTGCTGATAGAGTCTTCCTCTAAGTTTCAGTGTCTTGGCTGCTGTTACAGACACATAGCGAGGAGGGCTTTACGAAGCCGTTACATCAGAGAGGATATCTGAAGCCGGGGTCAACCTCCAGCCTGCACACAGTCCCAGCCGCGGAGTTACGCAACGTTAGGCAGCGGCGAAGTCCGACAGAGAGGAATCCCTTGTCATTCCGGGAGCCAGACGAAGGTCGGTCAACACCCGCAGGCCTTGCGTATGACGGGGGGCGACCGTCACAAGTTCACGGAGAGTTGTTTTCACTCGGGACTTTATCTGTCCTGATCAATGAGTTCTTCTAAACATGAGTTTAGGACGAGGCAGACGAGATACGGAGCAGATCAGATGGGGCCCTTACACAGGCCTTTGACCTGCTCGTTTACCCTGATTCACCTGATAAGATCAAAATATTTATCCCACATGTACCTGCTTTGCTTTTATTTTGAAAGTGGCTTCTGATGACGGATGCAGGACAAGTATGCTACACCTTCACATCAATTACTCTGCTTTATATTCACGTGTCAAGCAAATAATGAGCAAACTCAGGACTCACAAGCGGACCTAAGTCCTGAGCTATTTATCTCAGTAAAGCATTTCTATACTTGATAACTGTCCTGTTTAATGTCACTAAAGAGATACAGCTCCACAGGTCAAAGGTCAAGGTCACAGTGACCCTATGTATGTTCTGTTTTCAATGTAATACTGTGCAGTGTAGCCATAAGCTAAATAAACAGTGATGTACTTGTTGAAAACATGCTCTCTGAATCCAATGATGAATTCACTCTAACTCTGTGGTGCCTAAAATAGTAAGTCAGTGAAGGAGCCTTGTTTAACCATTCAAGGGGACGCCGTGAGTGCTTCTCTCCATCGATCGTCTGAGCTGCACCGATGTTGTTGTTTTCCTGCTCGCATGAAAAAGAGGCCACCAAAACAGTGTCTGCAAGCTCGCCGGGGTTCACCTGGGGTCACTCGGCGTTTGCGCGGCACAGTTCCCGCTGGCAGCAAGCTCGGGAATACTTTGTCCCGAAGCCCCCGCGTGTGTCAAAAATCAAGCTGCTGCTGCTGCTGCCAAATGGATCGACCTGACAGCGCTCTGTTTTACCACTCACCCGTGTTTATCTGCGATATCAAATATTTACGAAGAAGTGAACCAAACCGAATTCCTCGTTGGAAGTACAGAAAGAAAAAACGGTCCGCTTTTTATTCACGGGGTTCAAAGCCAAAAACTTACCTGCCAGAGTCTGCGCGATCCGATGCATTCTCACCAACTGCGGAACGCAAAGGTCGTCTTACGATTCCTACCTGACTGTGTTCATTGTTTTGACTGAGCGTGAATCCAATCATCATCGCATCCCTTCAAATGTATCTATTATGTGTGACTTAAAGAGGGGATGTGAATCCAATATAATGGACTGTTTTGGGCTCATGTTCCTTGTTTTTATATAAACACTTTCACTTCGCAAGAAGGGAAAGAATGTAAAAATGCTGAGGAAACGAGTAAACCACAGACTCCAGATCAGACTTCACATAACAATGGAGAAGTTGTGTTTCTTTTCGACTCGGTCATAACTAAGACAGAAACAAGAACTGGCAACACTCTGGTTGCCAGACATTCAATGCCGGGGCACGTTGAGAAAGACGCACTGGCAGCGGTGGCCGTCTGATACTGATCAATGTGCGCAGCCAAAGTGGTTCCACATCCAGCTGTGAAGAAGCAAAGCCCCCCCGGCACAATAACCTCGTTTATCAGCCTTTGATTCGGTGTTTGTGCAGCTAATCTGGGCGACAAACATCGGACATCTGTTTATCGGGAGCTGGAAGTGGTTTGGGAGGTTTTCCGGCGGCGTGCCAAGTTGGCAGCGGGGAGCGGCGTGAGGAATGCACGTGCGCGAGCCCACCCACTGGAGGGTTGCCGTCGTGCTCCAGCAGCCGCCCGTCGCCGAGGGGAGCTTCGCACCTGACAGCACAGCGTTTGTGAGCAAAGGAAAGGAGCCTAGGAAATCTGCGTGTTTATGCTGCATTCGTTCCACGCCAAACAGCTCGTTCGTCACACAACAGCGTGGTTAAATTTATTGTGTTGCTCTGATTCACAGTTTTTCAGATCAATTCCAGCTCCTGGCATCGCAGTTGCCCCTGGGACCCCACGGCCCCCCAGGAACCGACTGATTGGTGAACAGGCCCTCTCCGAGGCTCCCGTGGAGCAGGGGGTCCGCCGAGTCAGCCGAGCAGTCCGGAGGGACGACTGATGACAGCATCCTGCCGGCTGGAAACCACAGACGCGTTCACGCTTTCCAAGATCCTCCCACGCGGCCATCACAGCTTCCAAACAGATCTTGAACTGCAGGCAAATGAATTCAAACACGCAACTGTATACTCGAACACTGAATGAGACTGACAAGCCCACCGCTTTGCTTGCATCTAATTCGAGCACCAAAGTTCGTGGCATTTTTGCACGTTTCTAGAATCAATCTGGGAAAAATGAGGTCGATCTTACAACGTCGAAAGCAAATCTTGTAGATTTTTCACCCAGAAACAAAAATGGACCAGTTAGAAATCTTGATTTCAGTGTCCACCAAAGCTGCAGACTCACTGGGGTTTTTTTTTTTTTTCAGTCTGGCATCAACAGGTCTGACTTTGTGCAGCAGCTTTCCCTCCCTAAACTGGGCAGCACAGCAGCGGCGGCTGGAACTCCACCAGCTCCTCCGACTCTCTAATCTTTCCTCCTCTGTTTCCATCCTCCCCGCGTCCCGACCTCAGCGTGATTTAGCTCCCTGTTTGTCGACTCCTCCTGCCAATAAACACGGCCGACCGTCCGACCGGAGTGACCTGCCGCCGTCCTCGTCGGAGAAACTGAGGTAAACAAACGTTTGTGTGTTGTTGTTGGGTTTTTTTTAAAATTATTCTTATCATTCAACCAAATCTCAAATGAAACCCAGAATTAAAAATAAGCAGGCGATTCAGTGCAGCAACTTTATCCAACGAAAGGTCACGGGGTCAACCAGGGCCGGATTTAGACTGCCCCACTAGGGGGTGCAGGTAGAATATCGGGGGTGAGGCGAGTGTGGTCATGCCGCTTGCACAGTCGGAAGATTTTGGGGGGGCAGTCACGGCATTTGGGGGGGGGCATTGCCCCTCCGTGCCCATGCCTACATCCAGCCCTGGGGTCAACAGTATCAAGCTGTATAGTTTAACTGTTTAATGAGGCGCCTAAGCCTTTTATATTCCACCTTGTGTCCTGATAAACGCTTCACGTGGCAATCAGTGCAGAACAGAGTGTCAAAGATTAATGTCTGCGATTGGCTCCACCCAAACATGCTCCGATGAGCAGTTATCAGCCCCCTCCGCGCTATCAGCCCTCCGGATCACGAGCAGAATGCCTGAGATTGTGCAACACATAAACACTCCGGCTTTAATTCTGCCCGCATCAACTCTGTTCCCCGCACCGCCTTGTTGAACCAGATGTTTTATAGGTCTGATCTCCTGTTATGACATCCTAATAACAGACGTAGAGGGCGCCGCTATAATATACATTCTCCATCCAGTCGGCAACGTACACGCCAGGCGCCTCTTTTTTTTTTTTTTCTTTCTTGGCTTTTGTTTATCCCCCCGCGGGGCTTTTTCTGGTCAGGAAGAGGAGGAGGCGGCGGCAGACAAAGACAAATACAATTACCGAGAATGAAATCACCCGCTAACACACGGTTCGCCCCTCTCACTCACCTCCGCTTATTTCTTCCGCCGCGCGCCGACAGCCGCACCTGGCCCGCGCTTCCTGCACCCGCAGCTCACGGTAAAGGACTCGCGAAACGTGGTCGTTAGGGTGTAATTACAGACGGGCGGTATGGGGCAGGGTGGGGAAACGGTGGGTCTGATGCCACTGGAAACAGGTCTCCACCCAAGATTGGAGCAGAATGGATGTAAAAAGTTTTGAGGAATGGAAAAAAAGCTAAATACTGAGAACCTTACAGACATGAAATTAGTTTTTACACAACTTGAATTTGACCGTGGACACACAGTCCGCTAATATGGAGAAAAATAGTATAAAAATACACCCCTATGAGGTCAAACTGTGTGTGTATATTTATATATACTCAATAATCTTGTGTGAAGGAAAAGCAAGATCTGGTGGTTTAATTACACAGTATGTTGGCAGGAAAGTCGACTGAATCACACATCTGTTGTACTTCCTTGACACCGACTGTTTTGTGTTGATGAACTCATCTTGGGGAATGAAAAAAGAAAAGCACATCCACACTTCAGGGCCTGAGCAGCGTCGGTGTGAAGGGAAGCAGCAGGGTTTGGTATGTGTTGGCGCAGCAGCAGCGAGACAAGTTGCGACAGAGGCAGCGGCTCCACACGTGCTGTGTTGTGACTGACGCACAGTCGCACACTTGCTTGGCTGAACAGCTGATTTGAGATCAGTTTTTAAGATGACTTTGGTTAATTAAAAAGTTGTGCCAGGGCGCAAACAGATGTAGAACGAAAGGTGAAGTTTGTCTCGACAAACGGAGCTATAAAGTTAATTAAGAGGGTCAGAACTTCAACAAAAAGATGAACAGGTACTTGCAAAGATCCAAGACATGGAGCCAAAACAGGTCTTCAAAAAAGGAGACCCTGGGGGGACACAAGGACACAGACAGCCGGACAAAACCAATGGACTGACGAGGACACGTGGACAGCCTGAGACATAAACAGAGTGGCGTTTAATTGTGACAATTTGCTTCCTGAACAAAGTGCCAAGGCATCCCAAAACCATATACCTGCCAAATTACAGGTAGGCAGACGTACAGTCATTCCTGTGGGACTCTGTTTCTACTCTGGCTCCTCTGGTATGCTCTCTAGTGGAACCTTCGAGGTACACACAAAGTACAGAGGCAAGCACACAAACATTTACAGTCACCTGTCAACAAAGCATGGCCATAGTGTAAGCATATGTGGAGCAGGATCACTGGAGTTACATCGGAGAGAAAGACTCGAGTCTCCTGTGTGGATAGTTGAAAAGACGAAGGCCCAAAACGTGGGTTGGGATGATTGTTTCTGTCCTTTTTCCCCCCCAGTTTGATTCCTTTTACAAAAGGAAGGATGTTTACACACGATCAGTCTGAAACGTGACACTGAGGCACGACAACCTCCGATGGTGTTGCGTGTATGACCATAGCTCTGGCCAGCTCAAAGTGCAAAGCAGCGCGAGGGGCCTTCAAGCAGCTCCACATGTGTGCGAAGGGTGTGTGCACCTGCTTTGGCCTCTGAGGTATTCCGACCTTTCAGCCTCTTTAATTATCGCCGCCTTCGACTATTAAACGCTGCCCACAATGAGGTCTGTGTGGCTCGAACACCCCTCTCACCACGGCGACCCGCTCCAAGCCACTCGGCTCGTCATAAAGCGCTCCCACTGAAAAGCTGGCGGCAGGAAAGTTTGATCGTTGGCAAAAAGGAAAATCTGAACAAGGCCCACGTTTCCCCATTTTTTGGAGGCCCTTCAATAAAGCCGGAGCTGTTGTTGTTTGGGCCGACCCACTCCCGCCAAAGACCCCAGAGGCGTTGGGCCTGCTGCGAACCCCCTCAGCGCCAGTGGAGGAAATGGGTGGGTGCTTTGGAGGGGTTCCTGAGGGACGCCGCACTTCTGGTGCCATGCAGACCCGACTTGCCTGACTCCATTGCATTTTTCTCCCTCTCTCTCTCTCTCTCTCTCTCTCTCTCTCTCTCTCTCTCTCTCTCTCTCTCTCTTTGGTCCATACATGACCTTCCCTAAGCCCCCCACCCCCACCCCACGCCCCCAAATCAATGGGCCCTTTCACTGATCACCCTCCATAATGACCCACTGTTTAGGCCCACGGATATGTGGGGAGGTGGAAAAAGAGAGAACTTTAAGCTGCAGCTTTTTCTGCCCGGCATTATTAGGGAGAGCCATGTTGACACGAGTGTACTGCAAGAAGGGGCTTGATCATAATGGGCCAGGTCGAGTCAAGGAAGCCCTGAACACATCCTGAGGAAGGTACCGCTGAGCCTTTAAGTACGCCGCGTCCACGTAACAAGCACGGTCATAGCGGTGCCCTCGTCCTGCTTCCGTAGTACTTTCTCAAGTTCTTGCAAAGTCAGTTTGGGTATTTTCATTTGGAGTTTCATCTTGAGTCACTTTGCTTGATTGGGAAGAATATAAAAAAAACTCCAATTGTTTGCGAGCGAATACACGCTGTAAGCGGAGCCTCCGCTTGCAAAGACTTGCGGGTGCGTTTCGGGTTCAAAAAAAAGGCGCGGCGCTGACAACCTGCGCTGCGGCTGAGCCGAGGTTTCCCCAAGCAGAGTCCGACGCGACTTTCGACGTGAGCTCGCAGAGATCGGGGAGAGATCCTCCACTCGCAAACACCGGAGGCGTTTGGCAGAAAGAGCCGGAGAGGCGTCATGATTGCGCGTTGACTGAAAAAAAAAAACCCTCTTTTTTCTCAGCGGCGGAGGAGGACAAAGATCAGTGTGTTAACCCTGTCACACGGCGTGTTTGAGTAACCTTTTCAACCTCGTTTCCCTCGAGCTTTCACAGAGCAACTTCGCGGAGCCTTCCCGACTCTGCTTCTTTTCTCGCCGAAGTAACTCTGCTCGTCTTGTGAGTCTTCCATAAATGGCCAAAACATCTGACGATTTACCTGTTAAACGTAAAAGGTTCGCTCACTCTTCCCTCTGATGATTTACACACATCCCTCCAGCTTGGATCTGCTCGCAGTCTCATCTCCTCTCATAAATACCTTTTGTCTTTACACGCGCCCCCCCCTCCTCTCGAATGTCTCAAACCTGGCAACCTGCGGTGAAACGAAAACACCTCCTCTGTCCAAATCTCCGCTCCAAACAAGACGTCTGTCGGGGATATATGTCACGTTTCGCCTTTGTTTGTTCTGGCGAGTCCAAACAGTTTCGTTCTTCTGCATATCCGACGCAGATCTGCCCACGAACAAGCGCGAACTCTCGGTTCCACTTTCTCCTGCGCTGCCAAACGATCCCCTCTGATGGCGCATCAGGTGTATAATCTGCAAAATATATGCTTGTGTTAACATCGGGGAGGAAAGTGACTGTGTGCGACCCCCCCCCCCCCCGTGCACACTTTTGTTTAAAGCATAAACGCTGCCTGCTGTGTACATATCATTATGGCGATAAAAGATATGGACGAGTGTTTGTTTCGCTTCCTCCTTTCTGACCGAGATTCTTCTCGGCTTTCGCTCCGTGTTTTGACACCAGCGGGCCCCCCCTCCCCGCCCTCGTCAGAAACCGAACCCGCGTTTTCCTCCCCGGCGCTCCGAGGAGCGTCCAGGCAAGCGTCGAAACGCCGCCGTGGAAGAGCAGCTGTCGTCCAACAGAGTCCGCGCCTGTGAGGTCAGAGAGGGAGCGCTTTTTCTATTTTGAGGTCCTCTTTTCAGCAGAGTGTGACGACTCGACGCCCCGCGCCAGCAATGAAGGTTGGATGCCCCAGCCGCCTCCCCCCACGACTCCACTCCACTCCACTCCTCATCCTCTTAGCAGCGGGCAGACCACCTCGCGCCTGTTTTACTACCGCCGAGGTTTCAGACTCGGAGATTGTGTCAGCCAGGTAATCACGCCAGTGTGTTGACGGAAGTCGGGGGTCTTCAGACGCTACAGTGACGTTACGCCGATCAACAGTGCTTCGCCCGAATATAGTCCCAAGTCTTTGTCTATCCTGGGCAAACCCTTCGCGATATTGGCATTGATGTTTGTTCTTGGTTTGAATGTAAAGACCAAATGATGAAATTAGGAACATTCTCAAGTTCACTTATGATTATTTTGTGACCACTGGCTGGCTGACCTCATCCACTTACAGCGATTTATGCTAAGCTAAGCTAACGCTGCGCTTCTGGATGTGGACAATCATGGGGCAGAAAAAAACCCAACTTTTTCCCACTTATTCAACTCCGGGGAGTATGGTAATAGACAAAATTTCATCTAGGGGTGGCCTATTCCTTTAAAATAAAAAAGCTTAAAACACTTTTTGTGCTTTGAGTAAGTCGAAACTCTGCCAGTGGGAAAAGCGAACCTCCCCTTCGAAAGAGGCTCTTTCACAAACTTATCTTGTAGATGACACAGTTGTAATTCCGTTATAAGAAAACTCAACTTTGTTTTGCAGTGTAATGAGCCGAGTTCAGACGACGACGGAGCAGTTTGGCAGCGACCGCCTTGTTCTCTGTGGTTTACTGGCGTTACAAGCTCTCAGTCGTCTTAATCCGAGCAAAGCTTTTGTTTTCTGCACAACAATTGGAACCCCACACAGTCAATAGCATGACTGTTGATGGATGTTCTGCCCCTCCACCACACAACACCGCTCATCTTGTCAAGACATCGCCTGCTTTCTACGAGCTGAGTCTGTCATGAAGCTGTGGCATGTATCTGATAGTGGTGTCAAGGTCCTTAACTGACCACTACTGACTGTTAAGATGTCCAATTTTTCAAGAAAATCATCCAGAAGCAGCTGCATTTGTTTAATCTGCTCCACTCTTCAATGATTTCTAACAAGAACAATGTTTGTTCACATATCGACAAGTCAAGACGTTGGGTTGTTTCAAGCGATGTCGACAAAAAGCAAGCGCGTCTGAGAAGCACAGGTAGAGTGAGGGTCGGGGAAGATGGTTTCGGACATCCTAAGTGCTGCCTAACAAAAAACCTCAATCCAATAGCACTAAAGTGTCCAGACAGGCTTCAAAAGCAATGGAAGACAACCAGAAGGACACAGAACTGTTCCAAAATGAATGTAAACAGACACAAAGAGAAGCAACAACAAGGAGCCATTGGGTCACGCACCACCCCCACTGTTTGTCTGAGGGGTCTCTTATCTGATTCTAGTCCAAATTCAGGTGAAGGCTGGAAGAAGCAGAATGACTCCAGAGGAGCCGGCCGATCACCCCAACGGTCCTTCCCTCATGACCACGAACCCCGTTAACAACGTTACTACTTGGTATCGGATCGATTCGTGTTCTCGCGTCGCATCAGGGTTGAGAGGCGGGTGGTTGTTGTTTTTTTGTTTCTTGGAGCATGGCAACTCAATGACCCCCCCCCCTACCCTGCCCTCTGCAGCAGGACTGTGGCCGTCTGTTCATCCGTGCACCAGAATCAAAGCAACACATGCGACTTCAGGCCGCCCTTCATCACGTACAGTCTGTGAAAGCTGGCATGCGAACCATTTACCCAAATATTTACCATTAAAGGAGATTATAAACTTTTTCTGGCCAACTGTCCCTTTAACTGTGTGTATAAATACGTTTACTATATATATCTACTGTATTAATATTTGGTTGAGAGCGAGTCGGTTTGGTAGAGTCCTATCAAATCAATGGCGGTCTGTTTAGGGGGCAGCGGCGCAAAAAGAGCGTTCAGTTGTCAAAATAAAAGCTGCGGGCTTGAACTGCGGGTCAGTGAGCTGCTTTATGTGCGCGGTCTGTGCAAAACAAGCCGGTGGCCTTGAAAGTGCACGGCCACAAAGAGGAGCAACGAGGGTCCCGCTGAAAGGAGGGGGGGGGGGCGGATAACGCGTCTCAAATTTGTCTCCTCCAGACAATAAATGACTTTGAGGAGGTGCGCGGCGGCGGCGGCGGCGGCCCGTTAACGTCCTCTGAGTGAGGGCAGATGGTGGGCCCGGGGATCAAAGGTGGGCTCAGTCCTTGAAGCGCCTCGCCCCGTTCGCTGGTTTACTGCTGAGAGGGATTTTTTCGGGTGTCATCCAGTGCACCCAAACACAACTAATGAAATTCCTCAAAGCCCAGCCTCCACCAATGAGCGCCCGCCGGAGCGCAAAAGGGAGCACTTCCCGTGAGGGTGTGTCGCCCCCCTCACAAAAGCCCCTCTGTGCACGCACACTTACACACACGCAGCGCGGCAGAAAAATATCACTCACTGCGTTTCTATTTGGGAGCCACGGGGGCACGAAACACACGTCCCCCCCCCCCCCAGCTCCTCCCTGTCAGTTGTTTCACTTCTCCTCTGTGACCTTTGACCTCAAAAGTCCTCCTGAAAACAGGGGGACATTTAATACTTCGAGTTTGTTATGGATGACCTGTGGAGGGGGGAGCGGCGACCGTTGCCAAGGACAACGAGGAGGGAGTCAGAGATGCTCGGAGACGGCGACGGTTCTCTTGTGATCATCAACAACGTTGCCATTTGAAGGCCCGGAAAGAAGCAGGAGCGCGGCGGTGATGCGTTCACGAGCAAATCGGTGACAGTGAAAGACCTGGAGGAGGCTTCAGTCGGGGCGTGATCAGAAATCTGTGTATTTCACCGAAAGTCCCAACAACAAAATCAGTCTGAAACAAAAGCGCAACACGAGTTCCTCTTTTCCATATGGGCCGCTGCTTCTTATTTTCCCCCTCCCAATCTTACTTTTCCATCTCAAGGACCAATCTTGATTTCCATCTTTGAGTCGCCGTCCAGTGCGCGCTCCTATCGCCGGGATGAGCTCAAACGGAGGTATCCGAGGACACGGCCGACTCCCCCCCGGGGACTCCGTGCCCACGCCCCGGGACGGGCGCCGCGGAGGCAGAACAAAGCCGGCAGAGTAAATGAAACCAACCTCGTAAAAGGACGCAACGGACGCCCAAGTTTTGTGCCGCGCAGTTCCTCCTGCTGGGCCACGAAGGACAACTCGACTTGGGTCTTGGGAGCGCGGCGCTTCCACGCCACCTCCGCGCCGCGCCGCTCATTACCTCAACGGTTTGGATACTGTGGCGTCAAGTAATTGCAGTGAGACTGTGGCGAGCGGTAACCCCGGCTTAAGCTTTGAAAAGTCCCTCCAGAGAGCAGCTGGTGATGTCACGGACGCACGCTGTTTTTTTCCACAGCCTGTGTGGCTCCGTGAGCCCCAGTTTGGACTCTGCAGTAGTCCCAGCAGCCGACGATGTGCACGGGACTCCCGTGCGCTTGTTAAACGCTTTAATTGGTCAGTGGGTCAAAGCTGTAAAAACTGTCAGTATGTTTCGGAGGGCGAGAGGCTCCGGGAGGCCTCGGGACGACGCCCAGAGAGCAGGGGAGGCAGCGGAGACGTTCGGAGGCAACATCCTGATCAGATAGCATGTGGGGGGGGGGGGGGGGGCGGGGCTTGGTTTTTGTT
>JASSRZ010000007.1:14264989-14283489 GCA_032164315.1 Malacoctenus gilli
GGTGCTGCACATCACATTGAGTGACAGGAGCCGTCGCCCAAAGATAAGTTTGTGGCATTCTGCATCGCCCCCCCCCCCGCCCCCCCCCCCCTCTTGAGCCAGATGTGTATCGTCACCCTCCCTCCTCCTCCTCCTCCTCCTCCTCCTCCTCATCTCTCTCCCTCATTACACACATATTTTCCATGTCTTTTCTTGGCTCATTGAGACTTCAACTCGTCACCGTGGCATTCTTCGTCCGTCAGCCGGAGCCCCCCCCCCTTCTCCCCCCCCTGTTCCTGACCGAGCGGCACGGAAAGACTAAACACTAAACTGTATCTGAGCGGCTGGTTGCGTGCTTAAGGCGGCACTGAGTGTCCAGACACACGTCTGTAGATGTCAGCTGCTGAAGTCTCCCTTCAGCCAGAAACTGGTTTTCAAAATAAGAGGATTTTATTCCTTTTTTTTATTATTGTTTCATGAAGCTGTCAGCGTGTTTACACGTCCTGGAGTCTCATAAGGAACAATTGCTCCGTGGGTTGTTTTATGGAGGGACGCGTCTGCAGTTTCGACCATGAACTCGAGGGAAGACGAATCTGCTGACAGTTCTGCTTTTCTCACTGATGCTTCAGGTCATGCAGGGATCCCTAAAAAAAAAAAAAAAAACTCTTTTGGAAGAGGATTACTTTCGCTTGCAAAGGCAAGGCGGACACAAAAGAACGCATCACTCCTCACCTCTAATTACAAGTCGTCCGTGAACCGAAAGCAGCAAAGGCTCCAGATCAAAATGTCAGGATGCGTCTTTGAACTACGTCTCTTCACAGTTTCAATAAATGAATGAAAACTGATCATAAATCAGTCGAAACTCAGTGACGTGACACTGGACTGGCATTGCCTGAACTAATGGTGCGTTCAGAGGCACCGGTGAGAACAACGCTCCAGTTTACACTCAAATCCTACTGCCACTACTTCCTGACTTAACTTGACATGAACGTATGAAGTTGTCCATTCGCAGGACGGCATCTCTTTTGCAGAAAACCCATTTTGGAGAAAATGTTTTGTTTTTTTTAACTTGATATTCAAACATAAATGGTGATAAGTGAGGCTGATTCTCCTCTGGCCACATGCTGAAGCTCTCAGCATCACCGCCCTGATGTTTGCACCTCACTGCTCCTGTGTTATCAAAGTGCTTCAAAGTGCTGCAGATGTTGAAGTTCGCATGAGTCTTGATGGGAAACGCCTCACCATCTATTATGGAGGCCGCTGGAACTAATTCCTTCACAGTCCGCTGAAGCTGCACAGTCTGAGAGGTGCGTTTCATTTGGCCTCCTCCTCCTAAACCAACGCACCTCCCGACTGGGCTGCTGAATAGTCCTCCGACTTCCTCCTCCCCCCCTTTAATTCAGCCTTTGGTTGAGATGGCCCCACCCATTATGTGAACAGCTTTTGTCACTGGTGGAAGAAAAAAAAGAGAGAGAGAGAAAAAAAAACCTTCTTTTCAGATTTTCTCCCCCCCCCCCTCAGCCCCTCCCTCCCTCCTCTCTCCTCCCTCCTCCCTCCCTGCCTGCCCGCCGTCCTCCTCAGCATCAAGTGCAGCCCTGCGCGGAGCGTCCCGGCTGCGACTTTCTCTCCTCTCAGCCTCTTTTGAAGAAGCGATGAGGAGAAGGCAGCGCTCGCCCTGCTGATACCAGGAGCTCCGGGATGCACTAGCAGCCGTCTGTTGTCTGCCCGCTGGGATCGTAATTTGTGTACATCCAGGCAACAACAAACAATACCCGGCGGATTTTTTTTTGGCGGATCCATCAATCGGATGCGAGCAGGTAGGATGACTGGACCAACTTGGTCCGAACTTTTGATTCAATCTCAGAGGGATTTCAGGCAGGAAGTCAACTGTTTGGCTGTTTTGTTGTTGTTTTTGTTTTCTTTTGAAGGAGCTAGAGTTTTCCTTTTCATGCTTTTCTGGGTTTTACATCTGGACTCGTTTTTATCTAAACATTTGAAACATTTTATTCGTCTTCTTGAATATTGCAGTTAAATAAGAGGGTCTTTTAAGACACACATGGGAACAGAGACTGTTACTAACCTTTTATATTGTTTGGATATGCAAGCACGCTTCTTTACAAAGCTGGAACAGATGTGCAACTACAGATGTTTTTCCTCCCACTTAATCTCTTGTTTAATTAGACTTTTAGATTAAATTGATATTTTGTGAAAACCCCTCATATTTTTAATTTTCTCATGACTTGACTCAGACTTTATTTTGGCGTCCTTCTCGTAAATATTTGTCAGTCTGTCTGTCTTTATTTACCTATAAACGGGCAAAAGTTGAATTAAGTTGCAAACCCCCCCCCCTCCTCCTCCTCCTCCTCCCTAAAAAAACTGAATCACTCCTTCTCATAAACGTGGTCCTGAAGTCGACAGGTCCAGCGCTGCGTTGCATAGGCCAAATGCGTCGCCATAGCGCCCCCAGTGGGTCACGTCGCCGCCTCTGCGCACCCTCCTCTCCCTTTGCAGTGTGAGTCACCGCAGCAGTGGGCTGAGGAGGGCACAGCCTCTTTGTTTCAGCTGACGGCGGTGGAAAAGAGCGCCTTCTCCCCGCCGAGCCGCCGTGGCACCGTATCAGTTTCCACCCCGCGCTGAATAATTGCAGGCTTTCCGGAGGATTTGCCGCCGCGCGGCTCGGTCTGGCCACGGGGGTGTGAGGCCCCGAGACGAAGGGGTCATTTCTGTACTCCCATTTATTGGGCCTGTTTTACAGCTCTTGCGGGCTTGTACTTTACTGCCGTCTCTCTGGGGCGGCTTGGATGTTGGGATGGCTTTTATTGGACGCCGTGCGGCAGGAATTAAGCCAGAGAGTCTGTGCGAGCGGCGACGCGAAGTAGCGCGTCTCCCAGCAGGTCACATTTTCGACCGACGGGTCAAACGAGAGGTGATAGCGGGTCCAACGAGGAGACGCTGAGCAGTGAGGTCACTCTCAGCTGAGGCTCTTGGGAGTCAAGCCAAACCGGGCAGCTCCTCTTTTTCACATTGCGACTAATTGAAAGGCAATGTGTGTGTGTGTGTGTGCGGACCCCCTGGCCCAAGTCCACCCTGGAGGCTTGTCCTCCAGCTGCAGAGGTCAGCAGGTTGGTCACGCTCCACTGAAGTCCCCGCCAACAGCTCCTGTTGGACGCCCACTTCAGCACCTCCTTTCGCCGCGCCTCCCTCTCCTCCTCCTCCGACGGTTTGGTGAACCGGTCGAAGAGTCGAGCCTTTCTCACCGGCGCCCTCGCGCTTGCACGGCGAGGAGCACGAGGCCCGGCCCGGCCCGGCCCGCCAGCCTCCGAGTCTGAGGCCACTCGCGTGCACGCCAGGAGCCTGGTCGGAGCGAGAGAAACCAGATATAGTCATTACTGGAGGGGAAGGTTAACCATGGTGGCAAACCTCCAAGCCAACGTCTCGGCTCATGCGGGAGGATCAGGGGTTCGTCTTTTTTTTTTTCCCCCTCCGGCGAGACTCGGAAGGGACGTAAATCAGCGCCCGCGCCGCGCGGCCGACGCGTCGGCTCCAGCGTCGCACTTTAAACGCCGGAGGAGGTTTCAGACTGATGAACGCTGCTCCGTTTCAATAGCTGTTTTGGCAGCCAAGTCGCACAGTGAGCACAGAAACAGCTGAGCTCCTCCCGAGGAGGTTCATGGCTCGTTGGTTTGGAGCAGCCGGAGCTCTGCCGCCCTCTTGCGGCTGTGGTTGGAATTTCAACTTGTGAATCACTTCCAGGATGTCCTCAAGAAAAAAAAAAAACTGATGGGAAGAGATAACGGAGACTTGTTTGTTGCAATAAAGTTGTTGAAAAACAATCCTTTGCTGCAGGTTTGGATGTGTGTAAAGCAGGGGTGTCCACCATGTGGCCCGCGGGCCACCGGAGGCCCGTCTGAGGGTCCAATATGGTCCGTGGGATGAGCGTGGAAAATGCTGCATTCAAATATTTCCCTCCTATCTTTATATTTTGTAGGGATTTGTTTTCTTAGTAGACAAAACAAGATATGGAGGGACAAAACTGGAGTTCTGAGTGGCTTCAGGGTTTCGCTCAAACTGTGAGTTGTGTGTTGTTAACGTAAGTTGGTGACCATCAGGGCCGGATTTAGACAGCCCCACTAGGGGGTGCAGGTAGAATATCAGGAGGGGGGGCAAGTCTGGTCATGCCGCTTGCACAGTCGGACGATTTGGGGGGGGCAGTCACGACATTTGGGGGGGGGGGCAATTGCCCCTCCGTGCCCATGCCTACATCCGGCCCCGGTGACCATGAGTGAATGCACCAGCCGCCGACCTCAGTGGTCGACGGAGGTAACAGACTGTTTTCTGGTGGCATCATGTTGTTTCCACTGTTGCAGCTTTGCGGTGCCTCACAGTGCTCGTCACAGTGCCGCACTCCCACACACAAACTCCCATATCAATGGAAACAGATGTGAGGGGAGATGCTCGTTCGACAGCCGCGCGTGTTGTTTCCATCATGGCAGCGCTGAGTTCTCTCTGTTTTCCATGTTGCAGAGTCAGGCCCGACTTAACAATGGGCCCCATTCCCCTGTGTCTCCTGCTCCCGGTGACGGCGCTGGCCGTGGTGGCGGCGGCGGCGGCCGACGACGAGTACACGTGGCCGGAGTGGACGGTGCCCCTGGTAAGAAAGAGGCGCACGGTGGCCCTCAGCAGCCCCAGCTTCGCGGCTCACCCCAGGGCCGAGGCGAGCGGGACCTGCGGCATCGAGTGCCAGCGCCGCCTCCCCTTCCCCAGCGTCGAGAAGCTGGAGGAGTTCCTGTCCTACGAGACCGTCTACGAGAACGGCAGCCGCACTCTCACCTCCGTCTCGGTGCAGGGCCTCGGCGAGGCGGCCGCCTGGCCCGGCGGCAACTCGTCCCGCTCCCGCGCCAAGCGGGAGGTGTACGGCACGGACACGCGCTTCACCATCGCCGACAAGCAGTTCTCCACCAAGTACCCCTTCTCCACGTCGGTCAAGATCTCCACGGGCTGCTCCGGGGTGCTGGTGTCGCCCAAGCACGTCCTGACGGCCGCCCACTGCATCCACGACGGGAAGGACTACCTGGACGGCGTGCAGAAGCTCCGCGTCGGCATCTTGAAGGAGAAGTCCAGGCGGGGGAAGGGGGGCAAGGGCAGAGGGGGGCGAGGGAAGGGCAGGAGGAGGAAGGGAGACAAGGCGGCAGAGGAAGGCGAGGAGAAAGAGGAGGACGGCGGGAAAGGGGACCGAAGAGGGAAAGGGAGAAGCCGGAAAAGCCGGAGCAGGAGGAGCGCGGAGTCGGAGAGGCCGTCCTTCCGGTGGACGCGGGTGAAACAGACGCAGGTCCCGAAGGGCTGGTTCAAGGGCGTGTCCGAAGGCCTCGCGGCGGATTACGACTACGCGGTGCTGGAGCTGAAGAGGGCCCCCAAAGTCAAGTACATGGACCTGGGCGTGATCCCCTCGGTGAAGAAGCTGCCCGCCGGGAGGATCCACTTCTCCGGCTTCGACGACGACCGCCCCGGCAACCTGGTGTACCGCTTCTGCTCGGTGTCCGAGGAGTCCAGCGACCTGCTGTACCAGTACTGCGACGCCAAGCCCGGCTCCAGCGGCTCCGGCGTGTACATCCGCCTCAAGGAGCCAGGCAGGAAGAGGTGGAAGCGGAAGATCATCGGGGTCTTCTCCGGCCACCAGTGGGTGGACGTCAGCGGCAACGGGATGCAGCAGGATTACAACGTGGCGGTGAGGATAACGCCCCTCAAGTACGCTCAGATCTGCTACTGGGTCCACGGCGACTCCAGTCAGTGCCAGATAGCCTGAGGCGGCGCGGGGACGCGTCCCCCCACCCACCCACCCACCTCTGACTCAACTCCCCTCCCCCTGGGCCAACCAGCCCCCCCTCCACCTCCCCCACCTCCCCACCCAACCTCCTCCCACACCCGCACCACCTCTCATCACCATCCAGGGGCCCGACGACTGCCTCTTCTCTTCCTGCCTTCCTGTTCACCTCCGCGTGCCTCCTGCTCCACTGATCAACACACACCGACACACACACACACACACACACACACTCTCCGCACACAGCCACCCAGACTCAGCGATGACAGGAACAGGAACTTGTCAGAGAACTGTTGGCTCTCTCGCTTTTTCTAATTTATTTGCGACAAAAAAAAGACGGAAAAAAAAGAAATATTTGTACGTGCAGCTCTGCAGTTTCTATCGACTCTTTTTTTTTCCTCCTCATGATGACAAAAAATTTGACTTCAAAGTTGGAACGCCTTCGTTTTACCAGCCCTGACACACTCACACGCCGACCCGTGTCGAAAGTTGTTTGCCACCACTGTAGGAATAAAGTCCAAGAGTTATTTTTCGTTGTTGTTTCAACTGAACACCATGAAAATATAGATTCCTCTTTTTTTTTATATATAAGCATTTATTTGAACATGCTGGTGTTTTTTTTGCTTTGTGTATATCTAGATTTTTTTTTTCCCTCCACAACTACCTTTTTTGAATGAGAACTTTTTCTTGTTTGTCTGATTAGAAGAAGGTTCCATGACGGATCCTGGGTAGAAGCTCGTTTCTTTTCTTCGTTTCTCTTTCTTCGGATTCGCGCGTCTCTTCTCGCAGCGCAGTGAAAAGTCGTTTCATTGTCGCGCACATAATTATATCGGTGCTTATCCAGAAGACTTGGTGCTAATTTATGGAACTGTAAACTTCTTTTTGTTTGGTTTTTTTTTTCGGGAAGGGGGGGAGGGGGGTTGTGTCGTGGGGGTGGGGAGACGTTTCAGAATATATTTTGATAGCCTAGTACTGTAACTTTGTATTTAATGTGAGGCTACCGATTTGGGGGGGGGGGGGGGGGGGGGTTATGACGGGACTGAACCATTCAACAACTGACTTGAGCTGTTTATATTTCTCGAATTCTGAGGGTTAAAAATGAGATTTTTCAAAATTTGGAATGTAAGATTTTTTTTTAAAACGTTTTTTTTGGATTTTCCTGTTGCGTATATATTCCAAAAAACCCCAAAAAGTGTCTCTTTTGAATGCCAAAAACATCCGAAGGTGATGCGAACTGAAAAATACCAACCATTAAACAAAGATCACTTCTTGTTTGCGTGTGTGTGAATTTGTGATTGTCCTGGTTATTTCTCTTTCATTTCCGTCACCACGGGAGCAATTTGTGTTGGGTGTCGCGTGTGTGTGTTTGTGTGTGTGTGTGTGTGTGTGTGTGCGTGCGTGCGTGCGTGCGTGCGTGCGTGCGTGTATTCGTTAGCATTTGACTGAGCAAATTTAACATCAGGATTTTGCCTTTAACCCTCTCCAGGCAGATGTTGCAGATTAGCTAGCAGCTAAATGCTACTTAGCTAATAACTCCACATCCATATTTTAAGAGCTTTTGTTACTCAGAAGTACAACAGAAGGACTTAGTTGTGCATTAGCAACAAACAGTTTAAAAAAAAGTTCTGAATTGTATATTACTACCCCATATGATCATTTTCTCCAAATATCAGATTTTTCCTGCAACTACAACTTAATTTGAGCCTGAGAGGGTTAATATTAATTGTAAGTCCCTAATTTATATCTATAACTTCTATAATTTAAGGTGAAACTGAAAGGTAATTGAAGGAAAGGAGGACAGGCCAGTCTGTCATTGAGTTTATTGCATCTCAAAGGGGCGTACATGCACTGGGGGGAGGGCCATCGTAAATAAAATAAATTTACAACTCAACAAAAATACAATTTCAATTATTCAGTCATGAAAAATGTTCATAATCTCCAGGTGTTTTTTTTTTTTAATTGGAATCACATCTGACTCTCACGACCGATCCACTGCAATGACGACACACAGAAGTACGCTTTACTTTTTGTTTTGTTTTTAGCTGTCTGTAAAGTTACAGCACTGACAACATACTGATTTCACGCCAGGTCAGGGAGTTTTTCCAGATAAAGATGCTGAACGGGACAAAGAATTTCTTTTTTTTTTTTTTTTTTTACGGCCGAAGGGTTCTCGCTTCGTTTGACACGCTGCCCCCATGTGGCCACGCAGGAAGCTCACCAACAGCAGAGCAAAGATCCGATCAAACGCAGCGTTTCAGAGAGAACGTTTAGTCACATTTTTCGAGTTTGGGTCCAGTGGCACAAGGTTTAAAAGGTACTCCTGTGGAGCTTTTGACCACTAGGAGTGCTAAAGAGCAACGTCATGTCGAGCTCGCCGCTGTAAACGATAAAGCTGCAGCAATTGGAGGAAATTGATCGCACTTTTTAGATCTCATGCTGAACCGAAAAAGTAGTCTTTGGTGAGAAACACTGAATGTGAACATCACGTCTTTTTGTTGACCTCAGAGTCAAAGTTCAACAGCGTACCTTTAATCTGAACCAGGGCCACAGAGCTCCATCACGTTGGCTAATCCCACCCGTCTGAACACACCGTTTAATGCGGCAGCTTCACTGAATAGAAAATCCAGCTGTTTTGGGGGGAGGGGGGGGGGGCCTGGATCGAGATCACAGGCAGCAGACGCGCTCGTTGGACAAATCGTCCGAAAATCGAGTCGACACCCGTCGCGGCGACGGCCGAACCGACGGAAAGTCGGAGTGATTTTCACTGGAGGGGGGGGCCGATAAGATATGTTCCTTTATAGCGATGCCAGCAAATATCCACAGCAGTTTGGAAGGATGATGCTCAAAACGAACAAAAAAAAACAAACAACAAAGAGACGAAAACATAGAAAAATAAAACACAAGTAAGAACCCAAGCGGATCACTTTGCTGGTCAGGCATGACGCAGGAGCCCACCGACGCGGCGTCCAAATATACAGAGTAATATTCGTACGGCTGGACTCAGACTGGTTCTCCAAATACTTTCAAATGATGACGGGAAATAGAGGGGGATACTCACACGACTTCGTACAACTTCATGTCAGATTCAACATTTATATTTCTCTTCAACAGACACACAGAATAGAGACTGGATCCTCGCCAGAGAAAACCTATGTACATGGAAGAGGACCGTTCTGTAAACAACACACAACATGATTCTCCGAAAACAAACCAAAAAAAACCAGAGAAGGAAATCTACCAGGGTTTCCGCTCTCGTCCAATCAGAGTGGCACGGACAGGAGCTCCGCCCCCTCCGCTTCACAAGGAGGTGGAGACAAAACGGTGGGGTGGTTTAGGACATCAAAGCACAGCCATCATTCAACTCAGCACTGGGAATCAACTCAAACACGAACGCTTTCGCTCATTTTTCTGGGTTTTTTTTTTGTTTTTTTTGTCTGGGTTTTGACGTGATTTTGTTTAGACAAAAGATTAGTACACCGACATAAAGCACACGCTTGTAGTTTCTTCTTTTTTTTCTGGTATGTTTATATATAATCCGCTATGGTTCACTTTCACAGTTTGTGCTACGACATCACACTGGAGAAGGGCTGGGGGAGGGGGTGGATGGACGGGACGGGGTGGAGGGGGAAAAAAAAGAAAAAAAAAAGAGGCTTGCTGAACGCCACCGGCTTCCTGGGATGTTGACGGGCGCCGGGTAAAAAGGTGGGAAGGCTCCGGTCCAGAGGGAAGCTGCTGGAGGTGGAGACACAGAGAACACTTGAGCACATCGCATTACTATCATGTATTCGGTGACCAAGAGGCTGCTCATCCCCTGTGACGTCACAGGTGATGGAACAGCCTCTTGGCTGCAGCATCGGACCGCCGTCGTTCGCGGTGCCCGAGCTCTTCGCTCCAACCTGGGGCGTTATAAGAAGTCCTTGAGGTCGAGTTCTGCCAGAGGGTCCTTGGGTTTCTTGGGACTCTGGCTTGCAGGTCCTGGAGAGATCTGAGGGATCGAATGACAACGCGTCCAATCAGCCGACAGGCCAACGTTTCGCCTCGTTATCCTCAGTATCGGCATCGGCGCGAAGCGTTACCGGGGCTCCTGGCGCAGCGGCTCCGGGCGCAGCTCCGGCCACCCCGGCGAAGGGGGGTCTCATCATGGGCTGTCCCATCATTGGCTGCCCCATCATGGGTTGCATCAAGGGGGCTCCAGGACCTCCGGCAGGCGCCTAAAAAAACGGGGGGGGAACGCATTCAGTTGACAGCTGTCGAGGGCATTGTGTTGCGTGTGGATTCATTACTGAAGGTGAAACTCTCACCATGCCAAAGCCGGGCTGCGCAGCCATTGGCGGCACCATGGCGGCACCGGGTGCCGCTGCTCCAGGGGCTCCCGGGGCTCCGGGGGCCGCTCCGGCCTACAGAGAACGACACACCTTACATTACCATGACGACACCATACAAATCATTCAGCCAAGACTGGACATCTACACTCTGCTACACAGGCAGTTTGTGTTCATGAGCATTGATGTAGGCACCCTGGCTGAGGTATGCGCTCTACCGAGTGTCCCTCTAGCTTTTACAGATACTGCTTCTTGAATTAGGTGTTATTAAATGAACAGGTCCGTGCGTGCTGTTCGTACCATGGGGGCTCCCGGGGTGCCCCAGCTGGTGGGGGCCACCTGTGGCATCCAGTTGGCCCCTCCGGTCAGCTTCTTCTCTCCCATTGGGTCCCTAAAAGAGGCCACAGAAGGAACACAAAGAGGTTATCCAAACTAATTAGTTTGCAAAAAATACAACAAAAAGTATCAAGAAGATGAAAGTGGGGATCTTTTGATGAAACTCTTGTCAGGAACGACAGAATCGCTCAGCGACCAATAAATCTGATCAGGTCTTTACAAAAAGGGGTTGAAATCAGTCTGTAAATAACAGCCTGAGGCTGCTATTTACTGATGGTAGGTTTCCACCATCCAACACGTACACACTTACTTTTTCTTAACTCCCAGGTCTGAGCGGGTCAAAGAAAGGTGGGGAAAAAGAAGATTGCTGTGAGCAGGTTTGAGACACGACAACAACAGAGGTCCAAGCTCGAGAAGCTGCCGTCTACCTCCGACCAGATTGGCCAGCGACGAATCCAGATCCCCTCCGATGGTCTTGGTAGGAGGGGGCGTGGCGGGCGGAGCCCCCACGCTGCCGCCCACGGCCACGGGGGTTCCCATGCTTCCCGCCGTGCTCCCGGCAGTGCTGCCCCCGGTGCTTTGGGGTGTTATGGCGGGCATCAGCAAGTCGCCTAATCCGCCAAACACTTGGGGAACGGACGGGCATGGTGAGGGGGGGAGGAAAAAAAAAAAGACGACAACGGATCACGCAAACGCCAACACGGGCGGACGTGAGAGCAGACGGTTCGGTGAGGAGGGGCGATCCAGCCGTGACAGCACCAGCAGACAGCTGTGCATCACATGCACAATGGTGGACTGGACTGTCAGAATAGCGACGCATTCCGAGGAAGACGAGGGAGCGGCTGCTCTCGCTGGAGCAGCGGGCGCTCAGCCAGCTCAGTGAAGACTGGGAGCTACACACTGGCTGAATGGAGACGACAGGCTTCTAACCAGGTGTCATCAAGGTCACACAGTGAGCCTGCTGTTAGTGGAACACGTGACGACAGCAGCACCGTGTGGTGGCTCTCGTCTCTATTCATTGAAACTAACTGATTTATTTCAGCTACGCAACTATATTTGAACTATATAACATCAGTGAATCACTGGCAACGAGGCCGACAGCTAAGTTTTCATAACTGGCTTGCGACATGATTTTGAATGAGTTGGTTACCAATGGTCACTGGTTTAGTGAATACTTAACGGTGGCGGCACCTCATTAAAGTCTGGAAAACAATCTGTGTATGTCGTGGTGTTTTTTGGTTTCTTCTCCTTTAATAGCCTTCGTTTTTTTGCGACAGGCTACAAACAAAAAAACAAAAAAATGTAAAAAACTGATCTCAGCCAGCTAAATTTTGTGAAACTTTATAAAAACGTCTGACACTTCCATTTACGCGTTTCCAAACATGGAGCCACAGTGCAGATTGTTAGAGCCAAGTGTGGGGAAAAAAAACAAACTCTTGAACGTCAAAGGTTGAAGTTTTAGCTCATATCGTTCGTGCATCTGTTCCAACAGGACGAAAGTAAATGATTTCATCCGCTAGGATCTACAATAGTACAAAAAATCTCTTTTGCTCCTCTGCAACGTCTGTGGCTTCTCCGCACTGACGTATGACGCTTATATGTCCCAACTTTCCAACGGTGTCGCTTTCCAAACGCTTACACTCAAAGGTCAAGCCATCATCACGGAGGGTTTTAACAATGCGGAGCTTTTTGTTGGGCCTCTTGGAGAAACATATGATTGAGGTGTGGTCATTGAGGGCCTTGATGGCATGTGGTCACTCTGAGAGCCTGAGGGGTCAACAGAGGGGCACCGGACAAACAGAAGCCACAGTTTTCGTCTCATGCAGGAGAGTGTGGGTTGTTGTTGGGTTTTTTTGGTGTGGAAACATGCAAATTAGAAAGGCCCTCGAGAGACGCAGAAAGGGGAGGCGGGGGGGGGGGGGTTGTCCAAAGTGCACATGCTGCAACGCAGTGCGGGGTTCAACTCACCAATTACAGATTAGAAGAAGCAAGCAATGACCCAGCAGAGCGAAGAAAGTGTGGACGAAGGAGGGAGATGGTGGGAGGAGGGAGGCAGAAGAAAAGAGTGGGTGGCAGAGACAGAGAGAGAGAGAGAGAGAGAGAGAGAGAGAGAGAGAGAGAGAAAGAGAGAGAAAGAGAGAGAAAGAGTTGGTGGCGTGGAGGGGTAAGGCGTGAGCAGGGGATGAAGAGAGCAAAGCGTTTGTGAGAGTGAGAGAGATCAGAGAGAAATCATTGCGACATAGGCAGCAGTGCTGAGGAGTCGGGCAGTCAGCAGAAACAACAGTTTGACTTCAGGACAGTGACAGCAGCACATTTCAGTGTCTCACTCATGCAGACGTCAGGCTGTCAGCGGGAGAAGAGAGTCAATTTAGAGCAGCACGGCATTGAAGAAGGCGCACGAGCAGAAGTCCTGAATGGGGAGAGAATTCTCGCGGTGGTCAAGGCCGAACGGCGAAACAACGTCGCGAGCTCAGAATCCACTTACTCGATGCGTCGAAGCCACCAGAGGGAGCCGGTGCGCTGGAAGCGAGTTCAGCGGCGGCGGAGGCGGCGGGTACCGGCGGGGTCGGGGAAGGCAGCGAGCCCAGAGCGTCGAAGCCCGACTCCAACAGGTCGTTCTGCACCGGGGCCGAGGCCGGAGCCGGAGCCAGGGCTGGAGCCAGAGCAGGGGCCGCCGTGGGAGCCAGGGTGGGGGACATCAGGCCTGGAGGACGCAAGGGACACACGTGAGGCTGGAAGTCCAGAGCATCGGACTGACTTCAGTCTGTTGGGGGTAAAAACCAAAACATGATTGTAGATGCGAATATGAAAGAGGAGAAACAGACTCTCTCTGAGTGAAAGAAACAGAAGAAATAGACACGGATGGTTCAAAACAAGACCGTGGAGCTGCCAGATTGTGATCCAACCACACACAAGTTCATGTAATATTTAAAGAGTCACAAATGTGATGTGGAAGCAGGTCACAGAAAGCTTTCGAAGTAATCAATAAGATCCCGAGAACAAGCAGGAAGCCTGCGTGGTCGGGCGAGTTCCACTCGCCCAAAAGCCGAACGGCTGAGTCCTGCACAGTCAGCACTTGTGCCAGTGATGTAATGGCCACGTGGGAGGGGGTGGAGTCACGTGGGACACTTCCTGTATCCGCCAGGAATCAAAGGAACCTTATTTTCTGAAGAAAGGTTCAACAATCCGAGTGATCGAAGCGGAATTCCGGGTTTTGAACAAACTGGAGACATTTTTTAAGCACCAGCTTGACTTGACGAAGGCGGTATTTAGTTCCACGAGGGGTTAATCGACCGCTCACAATCCCAGTCAAATGTGCGTTGACATTTTTCTCTACCAAAGCAAAGCTCTTAATCTGAAATGAGGGCGTTTCAATTAATGCGCCAGAAGACGCAGCACTTGGCTCGCCGATATCTGGTGACTCATTCAGCGACGGACATTTGCGTTTAATTATGAGGCAGACTTTGTTGCCGCAATCAGACCAAAACGAGTTCAATGCGGCTAATGGAAAGACCGCGGCTCCAGTTCATCAGCTGCTCTGCAGTTAGACGCGCGCGAGGCGACGGCGGCGCCATCGGGAAGTCTCTCGCCGGCCGGACTTCTCCCGACGCGTCCTCGGGGCCGTCGGCCGTCGCTGAGCGATCGATCCGGGCGGTCCCGCCAACTCCGTCATTAGCAATTTGGCAACTACATCTCCATCTCGGCATGCAGCATAATTTCCTCGTTAGAATAAAACACTCCCATCAGTCATTTGCCAGTAATAAAAAATTTAAAGAGAGATTTGTGAGTTGCCGGTTTTTTTTCCATCCAAACTTTTCATGCTGCCTCGCCTCCAACGGCGACGAGAGCCTCACCTCCCAGCAGGTCGTCCCCGGGTCCTCCGGGAGCGGAGCTCTGCGTCTCCTCTGCGGGACCGCCGAAGGAGTCTGAAGGAGCATCCAGGGATGATCCACAAGGCAGCATGGAGGGCAGAAATGGGGGGTGAAAGGTCAGGCCTGGACCACACGGTGGCACGGGGGAGGGGGGGAGGTGAGGCCGCAGACTGGAGGCAAAACTCATGTTAAGACTGCGAGACGGCGGCCTCCCGTGTTGCCCCTCAGAAAATCTGCATTGGACTCCCTCCACCTCTGAATTGCAAACATTACAGTGAAGCCAAACAGTGCTGATCGTGAACCTTCTCGTTAATAAACCAAAGCAGGAGCCTTCAGAATAAAAGCAACGGGCAGTTTTTTTTTCCATTTGCAAACACTGATAGAGTACCCAGCAGGTCGATGACTGGCTCCGGCTCTGCTGCGGGAGGAGAGGAGGCCTCTGGAGCCGGAGCAGGAGCGGGAGCGGGAGCAGGAGCTGGGGCGGCGGCAGGAGCAGGAGCCGGAGCTGGAGCAGGAGCAGGAGGAGTGGTGGCGGCGGCAGGAGTCGCAGACGAAAACGTATCTGGACAGCAAAGGTTGGGGGGGGGGGGGGGGAGAAGCACAATGAAGTTAATGACAACGTATCAATTACGTCTGGATGTCCAAGAAGAGAGAGTGCAGCTCATGCAGTCATTTTGCCTGCTCTAAGAACTACAGCACACGTGCAGAGAAGGAGGAAGAGAAAGGGGGAGGAAGGCAAGCATCTTTGCATCGTCACTGTGTCTCCACATCCTCGAAGTGCAAACCGTTTGGGTGTAAGGGGGGAGGGGGGCTAGAAGTCTGCGTGTGTACGCAGACGCCACCACCATGCATGTAAAAAAAAAAAAAGAGGCCAGAAAAACTTAGTGGTTTGGCTGCACTCCTCGTCAGAAAAAGGAAGGGGGAAACGGGTGATGCAGTGAAGGTGAAGCAGCGTCACTCACCCGTCACGATGTCTCCAGCCGGAGCCGGCTCGGGCAGCGGGGAGGGCCCGCGCGACACGGCGGGGAGGTCTAATTAAGCGGCCGCGAAGCGAGGGAGTGGCGGAGCGCGCGAGAGAGAGAAGAGAAGAGAAGAGAAGCCGTGGAGGAGGTTCGAGGAGCGGAGGGAAAAAGAAGCGTTAGCAAGTAGGAGGAGGGAAGCAGAGAGAGAGCAGCCACGACGACGGCGACGACAGCGACGATTCCACAAGTGGGTGGCATGCACGGTTGTCATCGCACTATGGGGGACAAACCAAGACGTGTAGGAAGGGAAAAAAAACAAAACAAAAGCAAACACGAGAACAGTCGACACGGGAACGGAGGACACAGAGAGACCAGAGGAAGATGAGAAGAGGTTCCACACACAGAGAAATGGAGGTTTACTCCTGTACCTGCACCAAAAAGGTCTACGCTAGGAGTGGTAGCAGCTTTGGATTCTGTGGTGGGGCTTTGCTCAGGCATAGAATCAAACATGTCTAAGAACAAGGACAACACAATCAAATGGACATTCAGATTCGTCAAGTCCAGTGCAAACAGAAGGACGGGCGAGAGAGAGAGAGAGAGAGAGAGAGAGAGAGAGAGAGAGAGAGAGAGAGAGAGAGAGAGAGAGAGAGAGAGAGAGAGAAAGAGAGAGAGAGAGAGAGAGAGAGAGAGAGAGCAGAGAGAGCAGAGAGAGCAGAGAGTAGGTAGGTTGCAGTGTGTGTTTGGTCAGTGCAGTGCAAGAAGGAGACGGTGCAGAGGTTGAAGGGGAATATTGCCCGCTGACAGCACAGGGAGACGCGGCCGCGTTCACGTCGAAGACCTTCGGAGCTCTTTCGATTTCTGAACAGTCACTCGGCAGCGAATATCGAGCGTCACCAGCATCACAGCTGCATCGTGTGTGGGTTTGAATCAAAACGCTCAAACCTCACGGCAGTTTTATACATTAGGGGCTGTGAGTAACTGATTCCAAGGCATCAGATGTAAGAGTTGTTGTTGAGTAGTTGAGTTTTTAACGAGTGCTGTATCTGATATTGAGCAATATTCCCTTTGAACACAGGTGCATACGATCCCGTAAAGCATCCTCAGCAGGGGAGGAAAACTGTTTTTCTTCCCTTCAGGTTTTAGCAGACTGTTAGTGTCAGGCCGATAATCCAAAACAAGTTGAGCCGGCTCTGTTAATAAGCGACAGTAAGAGGAAACTGCTCCATGGCGTGGTTTACAAAGCAGCGTTTGTCGCAGCTGGTTGGGTTTTTGGGTCTTAACAGAGCAGGTCAAAATGCTTGGCTAGGTCTACGTGGTCAGTACTGAGGGGAAAGGCAGCATGGAGAATAGAAACAAATCTGAGATGTAGGGGCTGGGAGAGTTATTCTCATTGGCACTATCAACATAAGCAGCAAGAGCAACACAGTCATCATCATTGGTTTCATCATCATCATCGTCATCATCATCATCATCATCATCATCATCACGTAGCAGGGCAATGCAGTGACAGGCAGAATGACAGCGAGAGGACTTTACCACCAAAGATATCTAGAGTCGGGGCAGCTGCAGACTCTGTGGTGGTGGTGGTGGTGGTGGTGGTGGAGGTGGTGGTAGTGGAGTCGGAGGTGGTGGTGGTAGTATTGGTGGTGGTGGAAGAGGGAGTGGGGGCAGCGGGGGCAGCGATGGGAGCGATGATGGTCGGCGCCTCACTAGAGGTGGGAGGGGTGGCCTCGGCGGCGGCGGTGGTGGTGGTGGTGGCGGCGGCGGCGGCGGCGGGAGCGGGGGCGGGGGCGGGAGCCCCCGAGTCGGTGGGCATCATAGCGAACAGGTCCAGCTCTGGGGCAATGTCCGCGCTCCCCTCGGTGGTGGCGAAGGGGTCTTCGGGGTGGGTGGTCTGGTGTGGAGGGAAGGGGGAGGGGGAGGGGAGGGGGGGGGTTAGGAGGGGTTATGATTAGAGAAGGGGGTTGGCGGATGGAGGGGTAGAGGACGAGGGATTAAGGGTTTGTTAAAAGAACAAACACTGTAAAAAGCATTGGTGTGAGGCAAGATTTACCCTCCCCGAGAGCCCCGGGTCAGGGGTCAGAGAGGGCAAAGCGAGCACACGGTCATACATTAACCCCAACCCTGCATCCACGAGCAGCTACAGCCAATGAGAACGTGTCTCTGGTGACTAACGAGGGAACATTGCCCAGTTGAATCGGTGTGAAAGCTTTGCTTCCCCATGTGTCTGAAGAAATCAAAAGGTTGTTTGTCTTGTGAAAAACGACTGAACATTTCAATTCATTCATTCATTCACTCACTCATCATCAGAAGAACCTTTGAACTCCTCAAAGGACTGAATTCAGACACGTCAAACACTCAATCAGGACAAGAAAATGGCTCGCTTTTCTTTCGCCACCAAGACGCCCAATCAAATCTGAGCTCAGATCAGTTTCGGAGCAGCTGCGGATGCAGGATTTGAATTAATGCCAAAGCACGTGAAATAATGTCAGCTAATTCGACCAAAGTCGGGTTCAGCTACAAGCTACAACTTCAATATACACTGGAAAAAGGAGCGTTTTAGGTCATACTAAACATCGCACTGTTGTGTAACCATGCTACAGGAGAGAGGAAGCAAGTCGAGTTTTTCAAAATAAAGAGAAACGATAGACGCAGAGTGATGACGAGAATAATCGTCACGATCCGCTATCGTCACGGCAACTGGCAAAGAAAACGATATGAAACTCCTGAAGCGAGTAAATATATCAGCTGCACTTTGCTTTTTACAGCAGAATTTAGTGGGGAAGTATTAGCAGGAGAAAAGTAGTTCAAATGAATGCGAGGGTGGGGGGGTTGGGGGGGCCGGGGTCCACGACTGGGGCATTAAAGCAGGAATGGGGGTGAGACAGCAGGCCCTCAGGGCACGTGTTAGCTCTACTGTCTCCTATGGAAGCAGAAGCAGCTTTGAGATCATTCAGCTCACACACGCACGCGCGCACACACACGCTCACTCACACGCGCGCACAAAGAAGCTGTTTGGTCACCCACCAGATCCGCCAAAGGCATCGGCAGCAGGGCCCGCGGCAACGGCGGCAGGACCGTCTCCTGGGGAGGGTGCAAACGCATCTAGGGTATCGCAGGCGACAACAGCGGGAAACGCAAACGCAAAACGCAACACCCGGTGGTGGGGGTGGGGGGGGGGGGGGGGGGACCACAACACGTCGACAGA
>JASSRZ010000007.1:14286816-14303313 GCA_032164315.1 Malacoctenus gilli
GACAGAGAGAGAGAGAGACAGAGAAAGAGAGGGAGGGAGGGTGGGAGAGAGAGGGAGGGAGGGAGGGAGGGAGAGAGAGAGAGAGAGAGAGAGAGAGAGAGAGAGAGAGGGAGAGAGAGCGAGAGCGAGAGAGAGAGCGAGAGAGAGAGAGAGAGTTCTGTTCTGTTCTGTATCTCTAATGGGATATTGAAATGGCTCACGTCCGACTGTCTTTGCAGAGAGACTCTCACTTGCTGGCAGCGGCAGCAGCGGGTGCCGGTGCAGTGGGGGTGATGGAGGGCGGGGGAGGTTTGGCCGGTGGCCCGGGGCGAGCTGGGGGCCCGCCGGCGGTCGCGGGAGGCGCGGGCTTTGCCGGCGGTCCACCGGCAGCGGCGGCGGCGGCCGGCGCGCTGTTATTGGCCGTCGCTTCCTGCGGCTGATAAAGACCCCAGTGAGGTTGGTGACCCGCCCAGTGATGTCATAACATGATGCAGCGTTTTCAGAGCACGAATTCAGTATAAATCACTATCTGTCAGTGTCGCAATGTATGGCTGTCACGAGACATTGCTTACCTTGGTGGGCGACCTGCAGGAACAAGGACAGCACATGAGTTAGAGAGGTTAATGACGTGCATGTTCAAACACAAAGGCCGAGGGGGGGGGGGGAGATAAGAGTCAGATGTATCACTTTGTTGTTCTCAGGCAGGCAGCCTTTTCAGGGCGACTCCATTAACAGCTGCACGTAATGGATCCGAGCTGCACTGGCTGAGAAGCAGCTTCGTCGGGCCGAAGCTGCACTTCAACAAAGACTTTTTTTTTTTCACCTCACGGACAAAAAGTAACAATAGAAGTCTTCCAAAACGACATGCATTTAAAGCTTGAGTAAAAAAACATTATAGCCGGGAGAGAAGCGGATGGATTCATTGGTACTGGCACGACTCAAGTTCAGGACTTCAATGATGCACGGTGAGTTTTTAGGTTGCAAAGCCGGAGAGTGATTCTATGCAGCTGCATCTGCAAGTTGCTTGCTCAGATGCAATCGCAATAGAGTCACTCAACAGGAACAGAAAAACAACAATCGATGATGACTTACAACGTCCTACGCTGAGAGACAGAATACTTACTTATCCTCCCTGAGTAGAGTAAAGACAGGAGGAAAGGGGAACATTAGGGGAGCGTGATGAAATAACACCAGAGGTTGTTGAAACGCAGAGCTACGCAACCGCTAAAAATACGACCGATGAGCCGCTCAAAAGAACTCAACGGGGCCCCTGGATATTTTTAGCTACTTACGGCTTCTTCCCCTCCAAAGTGTTCAGATGGGTCTCCAGGGACTCCAGGAGGCTTTCCGGGGCCTGCAGGAAAAACGCAGAGAGGCGACGTTACTGCTGTGAGCCCTCATTGGCACAATCCGGCGAGTCCAGTCGCAGGAGGAAGACACGCGAAAAGAGCAGGTTCGCGGAGGGAAGCGCCGCAGAGCTTCCACGCGTGAGAGCGCGGCGTTGGCCGGGAAGGATGAGGGCATCCCGCATCGAGCGCAAGTCATCCGGCTACAAAGGTGCTTCTCTCGGACACACGGGCGGGCGGCAGACGCACTCCTGGCGGTCCCTCTCTGGCGCTGCCGATGCCGACTTCTTGGAGCAAAGAGACCGTTTTTCTCGTTGGTCAAATCCAGCGTGGGGAAGCCGCCGACAAACAACAGACGCTCGTCTTCAGGACGAGTTTTTTTTCTTCCAGGCGTGACTTAAGTCTGTTGTCCTGCCGAGACAAAAAGAGTCACCTCCATCCCTCTGTGTCCGTTTAGGAGAGGGAATCGATCGATTCATCTCCTCCGTGCAATAATCTCCAATATCTCTATTTTCTTCATCAGATCAGTTAATTCGTTCATGATGTCACTACTTTTATTCGTCCTTCTTTCCAGCAGTTTCAGCTGCAATTCAGTGGTTTGGCTGTTTAAACGTTTGACGTGCAAACCTGCTGCTTGTCATCACGACTGGTCCTCCCTGGGCATTCAACGCTGCTCTGCGGCAAAGGCGGTCAAACTCGCAGGCTGCAGACCCAAACGGGGCCACCAGAGGGCTTAATTTGACCCGTGAGATGACCTCATGTTGAAACTAACGCAAATAATGGTTGCAATCTTTAATGAAACTCTCTTATATTAACTGGGATTAGAGATTCACTCAGAAAAGGGAAAACCAATCAATGGTGAGACCCAGAACTCAACAGCAAATGGCAGCAACACAATCAGAGTGTAGCTCAGTGAGAGCTGGGCACCTTATAGCTTTATCTCCATAAAAGTCTGCTCAATGTGGACGTTTTAACGTCTAAATGTATTTTTTTGCACTCAAGCAAAGACAGAATTTGACGCTGTTGGTTGATCCGAGTCAATATGCTATAAAGTCATTGGTTCGATCCGCTTGACATCGAATTCCAGGGTGGTGGAGCCCTGACGGAGGACCGTTTGACAGCTTCTCATCTGGAACAGCCTCAGTTGGTTTTATCTGATCTGTGGGAGCTCAGCGAGTCCTGAGAGGTGACGACACATGAGAGCTGCGAGTCTTCAAGGTCTAAAAGCTCTGACTCTCTTTCTTCAATTCGTAACAAGAAGAGCATCTATGGACTCTTTGAAGATCACACACATCTGAGACATTTGAAAGGTGTCCTGCAAGATTAGGTTGTCGATATCTGCCAGTGTTGTTGGTTTTAGAAGCGCGAGGCCTGGATCTGCATGAGACCAAACCGCATTCCCATTTCGTTTTCAAGTTATCGTTCATGAATCAGTCCCGGGACACCATAGAAGCGACAAGGCAGGATACAGACGAAAAGGAAAGGAACCGTTTTTTATGGTCATGCTCAACAGGAAGATCGTTCCAGCTGCGCACGATGCAGAGCCGCATGCTCAGCCGGGCTAAGTAGGACGTGATCGCCTCCCGTCATGCAGCGGGAAAAGGACGGCACGATCACCAAGCCGGCATCCTGGGAGAGGTCCAAGCCGATGCAGCCAATAAAGTGAGTCGCTCAATCGCTCGGCTCCGTCCTTTCAAAAGGCGGCCTAATCTTTCCTTCTTAGAGGCGGCTGATACGGGCACTTTGTTACGTCCCTGAGAGGGGACGGAGAGACCGGTCGTCGCCCGGGGGACTTTTAAGCATCTGTCTTCAGCACCAAGCTCGAAACGCGCTGTAAGCTGTAGACCGATATAACAACTGTATCGCCCGAGTGTCGCACGACACACATTCAGTCCCCTTTCGGAGGTCAATATATAAACCACTGAACCATCTCTCCGTGGACGTGACAGCGACAGGCCGGCAGCACTGTGTCTACAAGATTTCCTGACGTGACAGACGCTGCCAGTTTTTGTTTTTTTATTTGTTTTCTGTTTGCTGCTCTGAAAAATCGAGCACGCAAGTGTGCATGACTGATGACATAACCGCTCCGCTCCCAAAGTCAGCCAGTGGTTAAAAATGAGTCCGTCTTGTTTTGTGCTGACGTAAGTCGGGAGGGAGGCGAACGGAGACTGGCGTCGGGGATTGAGATGAATGGACCGTCGCGGCCGGGTGACCGATGGGCTGCCGCGTGAATAAACGCTTGAATTAAATCCCCCGCGCAGTCCAACGTTTCAGGGAAGCTGCGAGTTGGCGTTTGAAAACCAAGCGTGATGTCCTGCTCGTTTACAGCAGAGCACCTCTCGCATTGGGCAACTTGTACAACATTACGTGATAGTATTTTGCTGTGTTTTCTAGTAATCACTTCCTTATCATAAAGCTCTAACAAGGACGTAACAAAAAAACTAAAGACAGATGGTCGTGGGCTGTAAGTCATCAACGCGTTTGGCATTCATCTAACGAAGGCAGCATTTGCCTAACTGCACGACTGCAATAAGTCGTCGGTATTTTTCCAAGGTTATACCTGGTGTAAAACATTCAACAACCACTGATCTGCAGTCGAGCCAAAGGAAGCGTCCAAGTCTCCCGCTTTTATCGGATATGCAGTCACAGCTAAACAACCTGGCGACCGTACAGCTGAGCAGCATGACAACATGCTCCCCATGCATGTCTGAAACAGAGCAGAGTTTCCACAGAAGAAGAGCGCTTAGGAGACAGTAGCCGTTTCTCGATACCTGTTCTTGTCTGTGCTTGCGTTCTGGCGGACTTGTGAAATGTCATCGGTCACGGCCCAAGTCCAGTTCCAACACACAAGTTCGCATTTCGGCAAGTACGGTTCGATACCCGGATGTGAACTTGCCACGCCCATTTTACCAAAGATGCATCGGATGGTGACCCGTGTGGACTCGAACAGCCATGTATCCCAGAATGCATTGCACTACAACCATTGGCAAAGGAGCAAACACACAACTGGAAGCAGTAGTTTTCAAATTGCTCCGGTTTTTTGTGTCACAGAATGTCGTTGGGGGCTTATTTTGGGCGATAGATAAATATGTCTAAATATTAACTGATTTAAAGTTTGAAAAAACAAGGAAGGTGCTTATTTTATGTAGTCAAGGAAGTGATGTCACAAGTACGTTGCCCTTCCAATTGTAGAAAAACCGCACTGCGATCTCCCGTTCTCTGAAGTTTCCAAGTTCCCAAGTCCGAACTTCCGAAGTTCGGGAGTCCGCACTCGGCGTACTTGGTATTGAGAAACGGCTAGTGACTGACTCAGGACCTCCCAGGCCTCTTCCGCAAATCTGCTAAATACGAAACTGGGAATGAAAAGTCCTCAGACTCCACAGTTCCCGTGGAAACCCTGTGGACCTTCTGCTTCGCTCTCAAACGGCTGCACGATTAAACCGACGCTCAGCTCAGCTCAGTCGCTCAGTGGCGGCGGCGGCGGACGGTCGGGCCGCCAGCTCAGCAGCGCATCCAACTGGCTCCTCCAGTCACATCATCCCACTTCATCGGAGCGCCTGGTGTGTGTGTGTGTGTGTGTCTGCCGGCTGCGCACTCGCTGTGCAGTGTGCCGCAAGTTCGAAAAGTTGACCCTCCCTAAGCTGTTTGCTCCCCCAAAGCTGGCTCTGTGCACTGCTCACTACTCACACTCTCAGCCTGTATGATCAATCTGCATCTCTGGAAGTGAAAAAAAAACACAAGAGGGAGGGCAACAGGGGCCGTCAATCACCAAACAACCACGGCTCACTGGCGGCATGGCTGCGAGATGCTCGATAGAGGGAAAGAAAGTCGTCTCGGCAGAAACAGAAGAAGAAATCATAGTCGGCAGCTCGACGTTGTCACACATGCAGGGCGGCGTTGTCAGTAAACTGACATGCTCTGTTAGTAAGTAAGTCCTTGGAATCGTACCATTTCCCAAAAACAAAGGCTTGTCAGGAATCTGTAAAAACGAAGGGTTCCGCCTCACCTGAGTGAGCTCCGGTATGTCGTTTTTGTCGATTCCCACTTGCTGTAAGAGAGGAAAGTCGCACGTGAGACACGGGTGGTCGGACCGCGCCGGGTCGGTGGCGCCGGGCGCCCCGCGGCTCACCTCGGCGAGTTTGAAGAACTCGGAGACCCGAGTCATCCGGGTCAGGAATCTCTTGTAGATCTCGAGCCCGTCTTTACACTGGCTTCTCTTCATCTGGAAAAACTTTTCTGGGGAGGGGAAAAAAAACAACAGGTAAACAGTAGATTTTACTGGAAAATTAACATTTTATTCTATAGTTTTTTTCTGTCACACATCAACGTGATTGATCATTTTGAAAAAAGACCCCTGAGATTCGTATCCAGACATGAATTTACGTTGTTGTCGTTTTCCCACCTCGTCTGAGTACAGTTTGTGTCCTCAGTGGACGGCTGGCAGCGAAATGTAATCGGACAGCTTTGTCCTGCGCAAATCAATGTGTTTGCTCGAGAAAGCAACAAAGCCCAACGAGACGATGCAAAAGCTGGCGGCCGGGTTTGCTCGAAGCGGCGCAGAGACGAGGACAGAAGTGAATGCTGTTCAGTGCAGCTGCTTGTGCTGCAGCTGTGATCAGAGCCAACGCAGTCCTGACCACCATCGCCACAAAAGGAATTTTTCAGAATAAAAGCACTGAGCAATTTTGGAAGCGCCTGGTCCCAATGTAACTTTGATGCAATTGCAACTAAAGTTCAGGCATTATAACCACGCAAGATACAATTTCGATACTTTCATATAAACCCAGTGAGTTTCAAGTTGTGTTTTTGATGGTATTCGTGCATAGTTCAGACAAATAAAGCTGGTAACACTGAATCCATCGAGGGTTAATCCGTTCAGAGTGCATTCATCAAACATCGGACGACACCGATGAAGATGAGTCGTTCTTTACCTAGCAGGTTGATGATGCCGTCGTTGTAGCATGCGTACAGTTTGATGAGGTCTTTGAAGAGCATGAGGAAGCAGGCGTTTATCACTCCGTTGTTCAGCTCCTGTTGATGAACCTGGAGGAGACAGGTTGTTTCTTTTTATGAAAGGATTATTTGTTCTCAGCATAAAAAGGTGGAATTATCAGTGTGCATAGATAAACAATTCGCCTGACCCTGTCGAATGACTAATGAAACAAAACAAAACCTTCGCACAACATGATATTGTTCCCACGATGGCGTGATGTGTCAATATAATAGGTGTGTTTTTCAAAGCAGGTCTGGTCTCTCAAACAAATATTTTAGTAAAATATTCTGACACCTTTATTTATCTTAATAAGTTGGCTTCCAGGTGCTTATTAGGCAAGAAAACAGCGCTCCTGTGCAACTCACAACTCTTAACACCAGTCATGTATAAATCCCTTGATACTCAACAACTGTCACTTCAACAACAGCAAAAAAAAATACATCCTTAACCTAAACCCTCTGATCCTCCAGTCAAATAAACCAGCTGCCTCTTGACACGTCACGCCGTTGCGCAACGTGTGTTCGGAGACGTCGCAGCACTGCGTTCAATAAAAAACCCCGTCGCGACGGAGTGACGCGAGTGACGCTCACGTCAAAGTCCAGCAGCGCGTCGATCTGGCTCTGCAGGGTGGGCATTCCTTTCAGCAGCTTCTCCACCGTCATGGTTCTCATCACTCCCTCGGCCCTGCGCGAATCACACAGAGGGGGGGGGGCGGGGGCCGGGGGGGACGTGAGGGAGACGCAGCCACAGCTCCAGCCCTCGGAGCTGCAAGTGCTACAGATAATTAACCCCTGAATAATAAGGGACCTCATGGCCCACTGACCACTGTAATGAAGCCAGCCCCTGTCATGCACGCTGGATTCACCACTGTGTCTAAATCTCCACTCCCTCCCTGTTCGTCTCTATTTTCACTGTCAGTCAAAGGAGGAGTTGTGTCGCTCTGTGAGCTGCCTCCTCCGATTGGCCAGTTCGGTCTGAGGATGCTCCTGCTGCGTGTGTCTCAGTTCAAGAGATACAGAAGGCAAACCAGGGCAGGGAGTGGGCTTTTTATTGTTTTGCATTTTGGTCGTAAAGCACGAAGAGAAAAGATAAAAGATGAATGAACGGAAAAATACCCTTTCTTGACGCGGCCAAAGTCAAAAGCCATCTGTCTGTAGGCAAAGGCCTTCTCATTGAGATAGCGGCTGTAGCGTCTGATGAATGTCGACATGTCGTAGCCTGAGGAAACACACACACACACGCACACACACACACACACACACACACGCGCGCACACACACACACACACACACACACACACACACACAGAGGTTACACATACGCAAGTGCAACAATAGTACGAAGGTAAAAGGTTGTGCAGAAACGGGGCCTCGTTTGCAGACTATGCTGAAAAAAAAACATTACATCTATAAATGTGACAAAACAAAAGCAGTTACGAGTTAGTGTCACATATAGAAACGGAAACTGTGGAAACTATGTGAACTAAACTAAACTAAGTTACCAAGCAAGTTGTGGTTTCATAGTTTCTTTAAGAGTACAAACGAGGAGCATGTGCAACAGAATGGATACAGGCAGGAAAAACAGACTTTGTCCAATAGATTTAAGCCCTCAATGATCACAAAAGATAGATACTGTGAGAGTGGAAACTTAGGGTGGCCAGGCTTATTTTTTGGCAGCTCAGTCGCTGACTTTTTTTTAGTGTCGCACGTCTTTCTTCAGGTCCTACATTCAGCCTCAGGTACTGTGTCATGCAGGGGACGATGTGATAGGGGGCGCTCTCGGGAGACAGGGAAGCGCCACTCACCATGCGAGCCGGTCTTGTCTAGGAAGTTGCTGAGGTTGAACAGGGTGTTTCGAGATGCCAGGAACTGGAGGAATCTCTGCACGAGAGAACAAACTTACAGACTTACACATTTCCAACTTGGGACTGTCCAGAACCAGCTCAATACTGTGGCTTTTTATGGACCTGGAAAAGCTGTTAGAGACGCGAAAAAAACAGGTGGGAGCGTCGGAAAGCGCGTGATGCCATTGTTTGTGTTTTATATGTGACTGCAACGAAATCTATTCAATTAATAACAAGCAGTCTGCAGTCTTTATAAGTGTGTGGGTGTCAGTAGAGATTGGATGCATGGCGATAGCGCCGGGAGTCGAAATAATTCAATCAAGAAATAGATTCCAATTACTCTGGGGTGACACTTTGACAAAAAACAAACCTAATCCCCTGGCTCGTTGTTTCCATTAGCCTTTGAGTCCGTATCACGCAGATCATCACACGAACGTGAAAGTAAGTCACCTCATCACATTATCCACAGCTCATTGGTGTAACGTATGTGTGAACGAGCAGTTATCCGTTTGTGGCCGACGACAGGCTGAGCGCAGCGGCCCCTGCACCTCACACCGGCTGCGTCGGTGACAAAGGTTAATGCTGTTATCTTCCCAGTTGCCAAAGCTCCCTCTGTTCTACCGGTGCGCGCTGGGGTGAGTGATCCTCACTAATAATTGTATCTCGGGAAAGGGAGTGACCGATCGCCCAAAAAATGACTCCTTGTATTTTCACTCTCTGGTGCCTTCCTGCCATCAGCAGTTTTCAGTGGCAGCCTGTGTAATTTGTCTGGCGGTGGGGAGCATTGCTTCATCTCTCGGAGTGACCCCCCCCCCCCCCCGTTGCCCACTCGGCGTCGGGAGCCGTGTCCGGTTGTCAGGGCGACAAGAGGGCACGGGGTCAGGACCACGGCAGTCCCACTGCTAACGCCACAACGGCAAGTGGAATGAAACCCGACGCGTTCAGCAATCGTAGGACGTGTGGCTGTTGCCATTATCTCTCAATTTGCACATTTTAATCCAGCTGGCTCACAACCTGTCAAGCTGCCTAAAGGTGTGAATGCCAACACAATGGATTGTTCTTCTTGACATGCAATTTTTCCAGTGTGTCAATCATCTCCTGATTTCTTTCTAGCGGACTTCCTCCTCCAGCACACCTGAATCTAATTAGGTCGTTAAGAAGCTCGGCAGACGGGCTGCTAACGAGGCTCTCGTTACAACCAGGTGTGTTGAAGCAGGCTCTCGTAAACACTGTGTGGCGAACAAATGGATTGCATCAGAAGCCAAGAAAATGTCTTATGAGGAATTATTCTGTAATTATTATCGGAAAAAAGACATTGTTGCAATGTTATCTTGAAAAAGAGTGCGATATGCGTGAAACTATTGCATTGAAAAAAGGATTTGTGATAATTCGAGACACATTTTCCTGACTCGTCTCAGTCTCCGACATTTTAAGGATGTGACATACGCTGCAAGAACAAAGACATTTCTGCTGGGTTGCCAGGACAAGGAAAGTGCTGGGGTGACAGCAGCCCTTAATTTCACGAGAATCTCGAGTGCAGAACTCTTTGGGAGAACTCCGTCTTTACTGTCTGGATCAGCAGCTCCTCCAAAACGATCCATTACTCCGTCAACTTCCGCAGCAGCCAGAAAGCACCGTTCGACATCATCGCCTGGCTCCCTGAGCTCTCTCAACGCACTTTGCAACCTCAGTTGAGATGAGGGAACACCTATTTTGCAGTTTAGTCCATCTTTTTGGTCAATTATATCGCCTTGTTGATCGAAAGTCTGCGTGCGTTCTGGACTGACCTCATTGCCGTGCACCATGAGGTGGTGGGTGGTGATCAGGGCTTTGAAGACCACCACCCAGCTGGCGTTGCCGACCCTCTCCATCAGCGTGTCGGCCATCTGGGGGACGTTCACGTTGGTCTCCTGGGTGGCCTGGATCAGGTCTGAGAAGCACGGGGGGGGGCAAGGACATGAAGTCAAGTCATCAAAAGAGTACAAAGGCTGAAGGAGGTGGGTGTTGGGACGCAGCACAGGTACAGCCTGTACTGGGAGGCTCGCGCGGAGCAGACGGCGGCGGGGTGAGAAATGACGGACAGGACAATGTGAGAATAACTGTGATGATAATGTTGCATCTGGGCTTTGATACCTTTCACGCTTTCACATGCTTTTCACTGGGACTGACCGTATATATATTCCCCTCAGCACTTGGGCAATCAGAAAAAACCTTTGGGTGGGACCTTAGCAACTTTGTCGCTAGGGAAGTCGCACCGACTAAAACAAGGGGAGTGATGATTGGTTAAAGGAGGCACACGGAGCGTCTATTGGCTCCTTAAAATCCAACGGCAGGACAGGATGCGGGCGCATGAGAACACGACAACTAAAAAGTAGTGAGTCGTGGTCTTCACACGGATTATCTCTCACTCTTTGATCCGTGTTGTTTTTCGCAGCTTTTCGAAGTGGCCGCTCGGCAGGAGTGCGTGAGAACACGTTCCCTTTGCGTGACTCCGACACTCGTGTGTGAGAGTTGACAGCTCGGCGGGAGCGAGCGAGGGAATCAACCTGTCCCAAAAGCTTTGACTGGAGTAGCGGGATGTTAAGACACGGTTAAAGACACAGGCAGCCAGGACGTTCTTTAAAGCAAACGCACGAGTAAAGTTATCCACCACCTCCTCAAATGACCATTTTCTGTTAACCACGTCGTCAAGATCGGAGTTATCTGTGGAGTTCTGGAACTGTCTTGGTGCTTTCCCATCACACTGGGGTGATTTCAGTTGAGCACGCTCGATGCTACGATTGGACGAGTATGAGTCACACCAGTTCCTGTCTGCAGCCTGTCATTATTACCAGCACAGCGGAGGGAGGCAGACGGAGAGAGTGGAGTACCCCTCAGCGGAGAGAGAGAGCTACAGGCACAGGAAGCCATGGGAGGAGCTCGGATTGCAGAGAGAATCACAAAAGCATTTGGTAGAATAAGAGAGAGGAAATGTCACCGGGGAGGAATCGCAGAGCCGTCGTCCGTAACTCAGAACGCATGTCCGGAAAAAGAGGGAGGAAGGAGATGAGTGGGCGTGCACGCGGAGTGACGGGCGGAGAGAGAAAGAAAACATGACTGGCGTCATATTAAAAGCCTTGATTCGGGAGAGCAGCGCAGACGGGGGAGTGATTTCTGTCGAGTCCTGTGATTCATTAACGGTGTCGGATCGATGTCTGCACACTTCCTGCCAGCAGACTGCGAGGCGGCGCGCAGGTGGGCTCCGAGTTCTCCGAGTATCGAGCTTTGACTGATGGGAGGCCTGGACCGATGCCTGCCAGCACGATGCGCAACTACACTGTCAGACAAGCACATTTTTCGGATTTTCACACACATCACAACGTGATTTTAGTTTTTTACTTGATTTTCCCGTCTTGGACAATTCACAAAGTGAAACTCTTTAAAGTGCACTAACCTCAGTCAAAGGTCAAACGAAGTTCGATCGACGGATAAACAGATGATCCAGAGTGAAACGTCGCACCTCCTACCCACTGTTCCACCGGCTTTTGTTTGATATTATTGGATTATTGGCTTATAATAATTACTGCTTCTCCTCGTGATAATGAGGCAGTGAGTCACAATTAGATTAGGTACAGTCTGGGTGTATGTGTGTGTGCAAGGCACATCTGTAACAGCTCCATGAGCCTTCTTTATACAAGTGAATCGCAAATTCTTGAGTAGACAAGCAAGTCTTTCTCAACCATGATCATAGCTGCCGCTCTTATTCAGTCAAAGCATGAGCAAATGGACTCCCATCACTTTTTGGCTGCCGCACCCCAAGTGTTCGAAACTGTCACGTCAAGTCATGTTCACCCATTCACGCGCGTGTCGCGGAAGCTGCCATGCAAAGCACCTCACACACACACACCACCGGGAGCGATTTAGGCTTCAGTTTCTTTCTCAGGGACGGGGGTGAGGTGGGGGTTCGAACCGGCAACCTCTGGATTGAGGGCCGGCACAACGTTGAAGGCGTCTTTGGTCAAATGACAGCTCGAGCGTCCCCTCGGTGGAGCGGGCGCCTTCCATGGCAGCCAGCGAATTTAGAGTGAGAGTGTGAAACTGAGTGAATGACTGAGTCACCGCGACTGATGAGTCTGCCCAAGCGATGTAATGCGCTATCCATAAAGTCTGTTCGCGTTTGCAAACAAGTGCATCAACATGTCGATTCAAACCACAAGCAATGAGGACAACGGTCGCTCCCTCGGCTCTCGTTTTCGGGTCGCCGGAGCTCGTTGCGCCATCTCTTCCCCCCTGACCGAACGCACAACCTGGAAGCGGCAGCAAGTGTAAGCCAAGAAGCTCTATGAATAACGATGCACAAAAAAATTCATTCAAGGTCACACTGCAGCCGTCGTGCTGCGAGTCTGCTGGCTGTTTTGCGCCCTCTGTCATGCTTTCATCATGCAGGAACGACGGCTGCGCGTGTCCTCTCTGATTGTACGCAACACAGCCGCGCGCACACACACACACACGGTGTGAAGGATAATCCCCTTGCGGGCCTGATGAGTCAGCAGCCTGCATCATCCTACGCTTCCCGTTTCTCTGTCAGCCGCTGTCCTCTGCCTCTCCGTCCGTATTTCCTTTCCCGAAGTCCAGCGCTGGCACGCAAAACTGTGAGACGACCGAGGAACCTCTCTGACCTCCATCCCTCGGAATGTTGATTTGTACACAAACCAGTGAGATGTTTATGGCAGGCAGGTAGAAGCAACCTCAGAGTCGCGCGGGGCCGCGGCTCTGATTGAGATGCCGAGCAACACCTCAGCAGGATCTCCTGACTCACCGTCTCTCCCCCCTTTTTCAATTATTCATACGTGTGAGCGCGAGTACGACGCAGAGGACCCAGCACGGATGCGGTGAAGCGCGCGCCCACACACACACACACACACACACGCGCACACGCACACACACACACACACACACACACACGCACGCACACACACACAGACAATTATTTGCATGTTCAGAGCTTGTTTCATTGCCTTTACAGAGCAATACAGAGCAGATGGAATCATAAATATTTTTATGGCCCTGCTGCTTGTTTAATCAGACAGTGATGTTGTGGGGCGGGGCCGCACATCCTTGGTTGGATGCCAGGAATCCCAGAACGCCGCTCTAATTGTCACACAACAAGCCTCGTAGCATGGCGAAAGCTTTTATTTTACCATCTCTGTGCTGCTCCATGATTTCCATGTCCACACTGCCAGCCTGCTAAACTAATGCCACCAGTTCTCCCAACAGAAATGAATGTTTCCAAAGCTTAATAGAGGCCTAATAAGGCTTGTCATTTTAATAACTGGGCTGTAATCAACAGGGCTAAAACACTGGAGGTTGTTCAGCATGTAGTTTGAATTTTTTTTTTTTACAAATGACACCGACAAGAGCAATAACATTTTGTCTTAATAAAGCAACTCCAGTGTAAAAGTCCATGACAGCACAGGGGAATAAACTCACGGAGCATGAAATCAAATCGAAGCCAGCGCAAACACTGACGGCCAGGGGCCCGCGAGAGCAGATCCGCGCCACACGAGCAGGTAACAGCGGGAGACGCCATATTGGCGAAGGCGTGACGGGAATGTGCGAACAGTGAGCGCTGCCACGGGGAAGAGGTGGGATTGAGCGGCTGCACGTAATTGCAGCGCGTCCTCATCCAGCTGTCGGAGCAACTGATTACAGCAATAGTCACATCTACAGTGAAGTCCACGGACACACAGGCAGGCTGCAGCGCTCACATGGGCTTACAGCGGATAAATCCTTACTGGTATTCGACTGAATAACGCAGCACGGCAATGGTGTAACATCAGGAGGGACTGAAAATAAAGATGCAGAGGGTGCACCTCTCTTTTTCCTTCACTTTGACATCAACAGTACAAAGGAAGTCATCAGGTCCACTTTATTCCAGTAAACAAGAGCATAGATGCCACATTGAGCACTGGAGCGTACATCGACGTCACTGCCATCTTGGAAGTGGCAAAAAGGAGCGTTGAGAGAAGATTGTATGCATTTATGTCAGGGGTTTAATAATTAATGATATGACTGAAGAATGGCGCTTTTTTTCTGTGGAATTTTCTAACAGTGAGCCGACACACTTTCTCATTACATGGCCACTACAATTATTTACTTGTTAATAAGCCAATATTCAGTTATTTGGACTTATTTTAAATGCTGTCGTGCTGTGCCCCATGTTTTGTAAGGGCCATTGTAAATGTGCCTATGGCGGGCAAGTCTCGACTGTTAGCCGATTCTATGACTCGGTAATGCACCATGTATGGCTGCGATCCGCCGTTAAACCCAAAAAAGAAGAAGAAGAAGAAGAAGAAGAAGAAGAAGAAGAAGAAGAAGAAGAAGAAGAAGAACAAGAAGAAGAAGAACAAGAAGAAGAAGAAGAAGAATTCAACTAATCCTTGAGGCGGAGAATTTGACCTCGACGCTTTTTATGAATCAAATTAGTCGAATTATTAGCGGAATGGCTTCAGCACTACATCTTAGCATTGCTAGTATCAAGGAAATAAATCAATATCACCAAATGAATTCGGTTTTCAAGCGTGTTGTTTTTTTATGCAGCCAAACATCAGTCTGTGCTGTGGCCCCAGTACATTTCTGCTCATGGTTCATGTCCTTAACATTGCGCCAGGGGAGGTTTTCGGCTGTTACATGACATCGTCCCTGACATGTGACTCACTATAGATCCTGCACGATTCCACACATTTCATGTTTTTTTCTATTCATGTCTTCAAACGATACAAACTGTGCGCACACATGAACCGCCATCCTGTCCCGCGCTTTGGATCCAGCACCGCATCTTGAGCTGCGTGCGTGCGCCACAGTGAGCGCGGAGAGCACGGCGTGTCTGTTTCTGATGCTTTAAGACAGCAGAGGAGAGCGAGCACACCTGTTTGAATGTGAGGAGTCCACGAGCAGACATGTGCGTGCAGCCTCGAAACGATGCAGCACAAACAGCGAGGTTTTTGGGGGCGCCCCCCCCCCCAATTTGTGAGGTGCGAGATGTAAAAATGCTGCAGTGGGATCCCTCGAGCCTACAAAGCAGGAGTCTCGTATCCAGCGAGATATCTGTGCCTGACTGACCCACGGGGGGGTTTTTTTTCGATCACGCCGGCAGAATACCATATCAGCCACGCCCAGCAGCACGCACGACCCACAGGACTCCGATTTCAACTGGCCTCCCTTAACGCATCAATAACTGTAAGCGATATCAGCGCCAGTGCGTGTGTGTGTGTGCGCGTGTGTGTGTGTATGTGTGCACGAGTACAAGCATGCATGCTTGGCAAGCTGCCAAGCATGCATGCGAGCGCAGCGCCGCGCTCCTGCCTGCCGCACGACACGCGCGCCGCATCCTCCGTCCCTTTCCTCGTGGCTTAATTTCTTTCCGTTTATCTGTTTTTCTCTTTCTGTCGCGAACGCACAAGCTGGGGACATGCCAAGGTGGTTTCCAAGGCGACGGGCTCTGGTATTTTATTCAGTGACATCGAGGCTGCGGAAAAAAATGTCTTTTTCTGAAATCGTTTTTTTTCCGTAGCGGCAAAACTGGCAGGGGTCAAACTGCCAGAGCCCCCCCACCCCCCCCACCCGTGCATGAGTCACGGGCAGCCTGGGAACACTCAACACTGAATCCTGCAATCAAGCTGTTAAAACACTTTGCGTCACCTCCCCCAACACCTCCACCCTATCTCATACCGTGTCCCCAAAGATCCATATTTGAGGAGCTGATTTGTAAACACGAAGAGTCCTTTTTATTCAGTCTCGGAGCGTGAGGCGGCCATGCTGCATGAGCGGTGCCTTGTTGAGCTACACATGAATGGACCATCAAAGTGCTATGTTTATTTATAGCTCCTCTTCCCCCTCCAGCAACATACAGGGGGAAGCAAGCGGGGTGGGGGGGGGAATATCCCAGAATGCACTGCATCCCAGCGCTGAATGGCACCAATGCTGTGCGGCAGCCAAACGCAGAGGCAGCCAATGGGATCGGGGCAACTGTGGAGGCTGGAGGTGACATCTGAGGAAACAGGCTGGCGTCACGCACAATGCACCGCTGCGGCTGGTCGCTGTGATAGCAGCGCTTCGCCCGCTCTCTTCCCGCTGACGCTGGGAGGCTGACGACGACGACGACGACGATCTCACAGCTTGGTTTACCTTTATAATCAAAGAAGCTCAAGGGGAGAAAATCCCATGCTTTATAAGTGCCTGACAATCTGTCACACCCATCCCTGCTGGTGTTGGTTCGTTGAAGAAGAAGAAGAAGAAGAAGAAGAAGAAGAAGAAGAAGAAGAAGAAGAAGAAGAAGAAGAAGAAGAAGAGGAAGA
>JASSRZ010000007.1:14306604-14328700 GCA_032164315.1 Malacoctenus gilli
AAGAAGAAGAAGAAGAAGAAGAAGAAGAAGAAGAAGAAGAAGAAGAAGAAGAAGAAGAAGAAGAAGAAGAAGAAGCTCCTCTGGTGATCCAAAATGAGGAAAAATAACATTTCTGTAATGAACAGAGAGCACGTGTTTCACCCTTCACGTCTTGAATTATAATCTCCAACAAAGTGTCACATGTTGTGGGTGTTTGCAGGGTAAAATAAGCCGTCAGTGAACCTGCAACAGGTTGGTTCACGGCGACGCTTCATGCTGACAGCGACTCTCACCCGGGCCGCTGTTGCCGAGCCTGCAGGTGAACACTGCTCGCCCTCCCCTCCCGATTCCACCAGACAGACAGGGGACAAAATCCTCGCTCCCCGTGAATTGATCCGTTTCATTTCCCAGCTGTGATCAATCGCCCACTAATCACTCTAATGGCGCTTCCTCCCGCCTCCGCCGCCGATAAAATATCAGCCATGAGAACGAGCATGCAGCCGACCACACTGACACTTTGGTTCCGTCAGCTTTGCTTCCATTGCTCTTTTTATCAGCTGCTCCCTTCCCATGAGGCTATTTGTTTGTCTTACAATGCAGAGAACGATATACACACTGCATGCTGGACCAACGATATACAACCAGTAGTACTTTCTTCTTCTGTTGCCCTTCTTTTTCTTGACAATGAAAAATCGATATCTGTGCCTGTGCTCTGAAAGTTCCCTCTGTGGGGACGTGAGCACAGCAAAGCAGGGAGTGAACAGGAGGAGCGCAAGAAACAATAACGCTGTATTTATCTTATATATCTGCAACTGAGGCACAGTTCTCTGTGAGGACTGTAGCAGCAAACTAAAAGGTCAGTCCATATATTAACTAGCCTGACAAAGACACTGGAAGAGTTTTTCCAGTCCCCGACATGAAAAAAGAGCAAAAGATGAAAATATTCAACAAAGACATAATTACGAACAGGGAATTATTTCATTGTGTGTCAGCGTATTATATTGCATAATTTAGTAGCATTGTTTTCCGTGCAGCAACACCAGCCAACAAACTTTCTACAAGGTTTACTTCAGTTAATGATGAAGCTCCACAGGGCTAAAAGGAGACTGAGGTGGTCCATATAACTCCTGCAAACCAGCCAGATAAGAGGTTTCAATCTGCTTTACGCCAATTAATAACGTTTATCCTCAGCACGTGTTCAGGTACGGCGTGTAAATCATGACAACAACTGACAATCTTTGCGGTGAGACAAAAACATAAAGTCTTCGCATGAGACTTTGAGCGTGACTCAGTTTAAAACGCATCAAGTGCGACAGGGCTTCTGTATGACTCCTGTATGACACGATCAAACTGTTCTCACAGGGTTGCTGCAATCTGATGATTCATTTAATGGGAAACTTTTGTGGTGACACTTTGTTTTTTTGATGTCAAAGTTGCGTCCTGAGGCAGAACTCTGCAGGTCTCACCCAGCAATAAAAACAGCAGGAAACCCTAAGCCCCGCCCCCCTCCCTTGCATTATTCATATGGAGCTGGGTGACTGACCAGCCCCTTTTTATGTGAAAAACATCCCCGCTGTGTCACTGCACTCTGTCGCGGGCACATCCAACCCGGAACGGGATGCAACCACATGGCGATGTTCAAGCTTTTGTGAACGGCCGAGGAGGGTCAAGGGCACGGCGACCTTGGGAGAACATAAGAGAGCGCTTTAGAGGCTGGAAAAAAGGGCGGTGGGAGGGCGGCAGTGAGGGAAAAAAAAGGGGGGAAGCAAGTCAATCTGAGACGGCTGCTCAGCTTGAGAGTAGATAACGCTCCGATAGCAGCTGTAAAGAGGGGATCCTTGACCCGGCTCATTAGTCTGGACACACACTGTCAGCGGGCCCGCCCGCCTCCCACACGTTGTGCATTATACGCAGACATTCTCGGGTTTTCAAAGACCGCCCCACCCCCCACCCCCCACCCCGCTGTGCGATCGGCGCCGCGGCACACGCTGAGACCTCTCGACAGCGTTCCTTTACGATCCTCCCTTCCGCCGCAACTCACCATTCGGCAAACAAGCGGCGTGAGTCACGGAGGAAGAAAAAAGGAGGCGAGCGGAGTGGGAGGAAACGACGAAGCTGCAGCGTCCGTCATCGCGGTCTGAAAGTATCCAGACAATTCATCCGGTTGAAGGATCCGTGCGGAAGGCCGGAAACGCACGTGTCCTGGGAGCGCTGCTTGTGTTGTGTTCGTGAAAATACAGAGGAGCTTCAATGAGACTCTAAGACTTCTAAGGAAAAGCATTAAAGGGAGATCAGCAGTTGTTGTGTGACAGACCAATGGTTAACTCTATGCTCCTTAAACCACTAAAAACCAATGAAAATAGGCCTGTGATCGTATGAGTTGTAGATGAAGGGCATGTTAGTGACTTCTTCCGCGGAGTTCCATGTTCACCCAGTGCATCTGCGTGTTCCAGTTCCCTCCAACAATCCCAAAACATGCCTAAGAGCCCAACTGGTGACTGTGGGTGCGACTGCGTCTGCAGTTCTATCAAAAAATAAAAGGCCTGCAAAGAAAGATACAAAATAAATCTGGTTCTGAAAGAGTTCCGTGGCAAGAACCGAGTCTTGCGATACAATGAAGACGAAAAGTGAACAGTTTGTGTCTGAGAGGAGCCAACGTGAGCAGGCCTGGCTCGAGGCCCCGCCTGAGCGTGGCTGCCAGGAGAACGGGACACCCCGGCGCTCGCGGAGGAGTCGACTGCAGACGGAAGCCGCGCGGCGGCCGCCGAGGCGAGCGGGACGACGAGGGCGACAGGAGCGCCGGCGACTCTCCGGATGGCGGGCTGTGCCGCGGGACAGTGATCCCACAGGACCCCACCTTCCATCCATCCATCCAGCCTGGAGCCCATCCCAGCTTGGACAAAAGACAGAGTCTGTCCTCGGCAGGTCGTCAGTCCACCGCTAACACAAAGGGACACGCAGTCGCCAACGGACACGTTCACACCTATAAGGGCAAATTAGTCACCGATCAACCTCTCACATGCGTCACATCTCGGAGGGAAAAAAAAAAAAAGAAAGAGTCCCCGCAGAAACTCGACACATTTACAGGGAGGATATGCAAGCTGCGCCATAATGAGAGGCTGTGTCTCAGATGGGAGCCTAAGCTTTCTCTATGTGAGGCTCAACAACTCCAGGCAACAGTCCAAAGCTTCCCAAAAAAATCAGCCAAGCATCAGTGTGTGATTTCATACAACCCATCCTGGGTGGATAGTTACCACGATGGACTGTGAGGCCTGGTCCTACCTACCTGCTGGCTGGGAGATGAAGGGGCTGTTACCCTGAATGCTTGGGATGTACACTAACACAGCTGAGTGCACCGGACCCCCCCATTAAAAGACCACCTTCCCTCCCCCCTTCAAAAGAGCCCGTCTGTCTCTCAAATGTGGCAACACATTGATGGTGACTCATGTTGTGGTAACAGCACCATAGCAGCCAAAGGGGACGCAGCACGCTGTTTATGTTTCTCGCTGCTAATCCTCCTGCTTTCTCCCCCCTCACCAGCGCACCCACACACACACACACACACACAAATGCAGGCACGCACAGAGCAGGTAATGTATTTGACGCGTTGGCTCCGAGCGTAGCGGAATCGCATCGCTGTGCGAGCAAAAAACCTGTTAATTGGAGTGACTCGATTTAGAGCTGGCGCTAATTATCGCAGAAAAGTCACACAGAAGCTCAGCCGCCGAGCTTAATCGGACGCAACGTCACGACGGCGAACGCTGTTCGGGACGTAGAGAGGGGAGAAGGGGACCGGATGAAACGCCGGCCCGTAAAGCTGTCCGGCCTCTCCGGGCGGAGGGAGGACGGAGGAGGTCACGGCTGCGGACGGAGATGGAGGCTATTAGGAGGCGCGGGAGTAGTGGGGCCTGACTTCGGAAACAGAGCCATCTTCTCTTGGCAGCCACTCGCATCCCGTTGCACTCGCCGCCTCCCTCCGGGCCGCGGATACCCGGCAGGCCTCTGGTCCGGCTTGAGGAGGCTTCGCGTTCACACTGGGACAAAAGCTCCACTGCGGAGAAACGACGCCTTTTGGAGGAACATCCGTGCAGGAGATTAAAAGATGAACAAGCTTTCTTTCCTTTTGTGCATTCAATTGTTCACAGGAAGGAATAAAATCTTAGAAAATCATCGCTCTCATGAGCACCTTCATATCAAAGTGAGGGGGAGAAATCAATTTACATGCGCTGCAGGTCCAAACTCACACAATCAACTCTAAACTCACTCGCTGCACACGTCAATCTCGCTGACGGACCATTTCCTTTGATTTCTTTGCTTCAGCATTCAACTGCTGCACTAGGTTAGAACCAGGCAGCACGAACCTGGACTGAAAAAATAAAACTAAATGAAACCAAGGACGGCCGATCTGATGTATTTCTTTTCGTGACGTGTAATCCATCAAAATCCAATCCATCCAGGCTGACTCATCCACTGCAGTATCTTCAAACACACCGAACGCTATCGCAGCAGAGCGACACTACGCACGACGACGCGCTGGAAATTCAGACGTCTCTTACAGACCGGACTGATTTTCACCAAGCGCGACACTTGCATGCACCTCAGTCTAAAGGAAAAAGAGAGAAATCAACACACAAGCTTTTAAATGTTGCGTCGCTGACTTGGAGCAGGCTGACATCCTTTTCCTCACCGATAGTGCAGACGCTTAAAACACCAGCCTGTTCAGACCCTTGACTCGCAGCTGCCGCGTCCTCTGCACCACCCAAATCCCCCCGCCCCTCCAAACCATCCACACTGGAGCCCATTTGACCGGGACGCCGCCAGGCGCTGGTGGCCAACGGGCACCTTTTCAGCGAACGCGCGCGCCCGCGCCCGGAGATACAGAGACGCTTGTGTGTGACACACTTGGAGCACGTGGGGCGCCGGGGCGGGCGATCTGCGCCGCTGCCCGAGCGCTAATCCCCTCGGGAGTTTAGAAGACATCCGATCTGTATCGCCGTCGTCCGTCGGCGTCCATGACGGACGTGTCCCTAAAAAAACCCCTCAGGAGGCACTCACTTTACTCTCAAAATACTTCATAATACTTTGGGAAATCAAGCCTTTTAAAGAAAGAGCCGTGCGTGGCGCAAGTCAGTCGCCGGTGTGCAAGACACCCGCAGTTCCTCCTCCAGGCCAACAGGGGGGGGGGCGTTTCTTTCGAGGCGGGATTTTATCCATAACTTGACCCGTAGCCTCTCCTGCGTCCAACAAGCTGCATGCGCTGAAGGTTGCCCGCAACATGATTACATAACAGACAGAAGCCCAGCGACGTCTTTAAATATGTCATCCTCCTCTTTTTTTTCTCGGATCGCGTGTTTGGGGAGCCGCAGCGGCACCGGACTCGGTCCCCGTCCTCCTCGAGGACGCCGAAGCGCGTCGGTCGGCCCGCGTCTCTTCGCCCGCGCGGGGCCGTGAGATCGCCGCGCGAGCAGCTTACTGCCCTGGATGTCGCACGAAAAACCAGGCCAGCGCACGTCCAGCCGTCAGTGGAACAATCTATGAGGGGGTATTTTTAGAGTGCCAGCACACAGCCACGCAAGCAAAGTCCCTTTCAGCCTTCGATGTGAACGCTCTCTCTCTCTCTCTTCTTTTTTCTTTTTAAACCACTTGCTGAGTGAAGTCAAACAAAGGTCAGCGCATGTTTTTTTTTTTGCGCAGGCTACTGCTTCCATGAGAGACGGCTGCTGCTGGATCCTCTCAGATGATTGGTGGAGCTCACCGGGAGAGCAGTGAAGACCCGGGAACTTTGAGTCATCTCAATCAATCTGATGTATCCCTCTTACAACTGGACAGTGATACGAGTCACAAAATTCAAAGAGTGTGACTGGGAATCCGAATGTAACCCAAACTGGAGCAGAAAAGACTTTGGGGCGTCTGTATCTCGGTTTTTCTTGCCAACATGTTACACGGACAATTTGTGTTTGTGCGAGCGGCAGCAGGAGGAAAAAAAGGTGACTGTTTGTTTGCGGAACCTCAGAGACGCACAGAGGTAAATGTCAGCCGTGGATAAACGGGACATAATGTCAGACAATAGGCCCGGGGCCGCGACGAACCCGCTGCCGTGTTCCAGACTCCGTTACTTCGTGTAACGACGTGGTCTGCTGAGCGAGGTGCGCGAAGGGGACTGACAGCCTTCCTCAGAGGGAACTTCAGGGGGGAAACTAAGATCGGGGGGGGGGCTTCTGCTGGCAGCGTATTGCTTTAAGACACTGAGCCGTTTGCAGCACCGCGGCACCGCCTTTCTGTGTGGTGCGACACGCTCCACCTGTACTGCTGTTATCTTGGGAAACTGTTGCGAAACAAGCGCGTGAAACGTTGAAAACTTTACACTCATGATGGTTTTAAAGAATATAGAAGGTGATATCAACACAATGTGATAATATAATGAGACACATGAAGCTGTTTATATCATTGCTTGAGAGCAAGTGGCCTTGATGGCATCATTTAGAGGTTTTCAAGTTCAGGAAGTCGGCCTGAGAAGAACTGACTGACTCAAAAGACAGAATATATAATTCTGTTCCCAGCGCCACAACAAACTGCTGACACCACCCCAGCCAGTGAGCAAGCCTCCAACTCCGTGGCGCGGCGAAATATGGCTGCTCATTATTCAGTTCTGTGTCTCAGCCTGGACCCAAAAAACAAATTGCTGGATTGATTTCTCGCAGCTTGTTTGCTGACGTCAGGCTGAGCGATGGAGGCAGGCTCGCCACTTCCATGGGTTTTAGCAGGTGGGAGTAAAAACTTTCCAGTCTGAAATAAAGGAGACTGGAATACCATGCATTCAATTCTTGTGTGCCGACCTCTCTTAAAGGGCCACACCACTCCATTAACGCGTCACAGGAATGTCATTTTTCATCATTTTGCATCTCCGACTCATCGGATCACCACTAAAATTTAATCACTTGTTCTTTGTACCGCTCATCAGCCATCCTACATATTTCATTGAAACGCCTGCTGACAGACAGACTGCTGTCAGTGACGAGCACATCTCCGAAAGCTCGGAACAGTGCTAGAGGAACCGTTATCACCACCCAGATGACATTTTTCACTGTGAAGCTCCTACTTATCTTTGCAATGTGCTGCTGAAGCAGATGCTGCACAGCGTGGCTTTGTAGTGAAGGATTCCAGGTACCAGAAGGCCTGTGTGTAACCTAAGTTTACGCCCTGTTTCAGGGGGTAGGGGGTTTATAGGTATAGAGAAGAAGAAAAGTGCAAAACAATAGCTGAGCTACAACAGTAAACATGTTAAAATTTGTCTCCTGAGTTACCTCAGTACTGAGGCACAACTGCCCTGCATTCCTCAGACCGCTTCCAGCTGATTCCCGCAAAAACTATATGAAGGAGTTTTCTGAAACCCTTCGATTTGGAGTTTTACAACATCAAATTTGATGTTCTGGGTTAAATATTTCATCAGAACCTCATTTTCACACTGCGGTGAGGAGAAGCGAACCGGGTCCGTCAGCGTGTTTGTGCTTTGATGTCGATTTTGTCTTTGCCAGAATGAACAGAGTTGACTCCCAGACAGGAGCCAGTCTGGCCTTCGTCACCAGTGAACCTGCATGAAGTTAGTCCACTGGTGATCATGGTGGGATATCTCTTCCCCATTTAACACCCCCCCTCAACAATTCCACCACAAAGCCAGAATAAAACACTTCCTAAACTGCCCAATGCTTTTATTTTGAAGGCTCCTGCTTGTGTATGTCTGTGAGCACATGAGGGTCAACCCTCTGTGTTTACACTATGTGAGCAAACACAGCCATCGGAACACTGTAATACAATGCATGTTGGTTTCCGCTATTCAGAGGCCGTTTGCCTTCCTCTGCACCATCCTCTTCACTCCCACCATGCACAAGTCCCTGAAAATGATGACCATCAAGGGTATTTTTTCCACAATCAAACCCGCCCTGTTCAGGGAGGCGAACCGTGACATTGCAGCAGGACGCTCGGTGATGTGCTCGCAGGTGAACGCGTGTCTGAGAGTGACAACGCGACCTTTGGCCTTTTCAATTATGCATCCGGGAGCAAATCCACTCCCAGCAGGAGTTTAGGGTGGCTGGTTAAGGACTGGGTGGGTTCCCTCTGGCTCTGCGCCAACGCACGTGTACCCTGCCTAATGAAGAGGGGGGAGGGGGGGCGGTGAAAGGTTTGGTTTGTTCATTCAAGGCCTGCAATTAAAGCTGAACAGCAGATGCCTCCAGCGCTGCCCTCAATGTGTGTGGATGTATGAATAGAACCTGGTGCACAGGCTCACACGGTGGTGGTGGTGGTGATGGATGGGAGGTGAGAGGTGTAGAAGGGGGTGGGACCGTGGAGGCTTTGGTGCATGGCCTAGTGCATGAGGAGGATGGTCCAAAGGACACCAAGATAGATAGATAGATAGATAGATAGATAGATAGATAGATAGATAGATAGATAGATAGATAGATAGATAGATAGAGGGGCGGGTGCACTCACACTCCAGGTGTTTCTTCTTTGGAGCGGTCTGCTCGTGTGTGGTGGCTTTACAGACAGCCCGGGACACCTCGGACCCCGTCAGGCTGTACTGCGCCGCGGCGATGCGGTCCGTCAGCGTCTGCCCCGACATCTTCTCCTCTCCGCCGCGTCCCAAACCTCCGATATCAGGCGTCCAGCACTGGTCCTACTCCCCCCTCTCCTCCTCCTCACACGCACGCACGCACGCACGCACGCACACGCACAGCCCAGGCAGCGCACCAGCCTCAGCGGTCCCTGCCTCCCCTCCAGGAAGGAAAAAAAAAATTAAACGCGGCCACGCAGGACACTCAGTGAGGGGTCGCAGTGGGTTTGAGTTGCATAACAGCTGGAAGTGTTGGATCCCCGCTCGGAATTTCCGGAGCGATCACTTTCTCCTCCGCGGGCCTCTTCATCCACGAATAAATCCACGGTCCTATTCCCAGTCCGTGTCCCCTGCCGCCGCCGCCGGCCCCCCCTCTTTCCTCCCTGGCTTAAATGCGGATCTTTCTCGCTCTACGGGCGACAAAAAGCGCGTCCTCCCCGGATGCTGCTGGCTGCTGGCTTCCCCCCTCCTCCTCCTCCTCCTCCTCTTCTTCCTTTGCTCCCTTCCTCCAGCCTCCGGGATAATCCTCTCCTCCTCCTCCGCCTCCAGCACCGCCGCCGCCGCCGCCGCCGCACCACCACCAGTCCGAGCGTCCCTGAGTATCAGCGGGGCGTGCGGGAGAACATCAGACCCTGGCTGGCACCACCATCACCACCACCTCCATCATCATCATCGTCGTCGTCATCATCATCATCATCATCATCGTCGTCGTCCTACTACCATCCAGCGCAGCCTTGTTTTTTTTTTTTTTTTTAGGTTGATGTGATGGAGATGCTCCTCCTCCTCTGCGCCACCGTCAGGCTGCGTACGCCCGGATTCTGCGAACTCTTCTCCGGGGAAAGCAGCGTTTCCCCTCCTTAAATTTACAACCCTTCTTGTTTATTCAATTATTCATCTATTTTTTTTTTTTTTATATTCCTCAGCATGCCCTGCCCCCCTCCTCTGAGTCAGGTGACGCAGTGGCACCAACCGACCAACCCCCTGCCGCCGCTCCCGTCATCGCGAGATCGGGGCGGAACGACGAGAGTAGCGAGTCTTGGATGTGTAAGCGGACGCGAGGGGGTTAACGGAGCCCCACTCCACAGCCGCGCTCCGTGTCTGTCACGCCGCTACCGCACTGTGAAGGTCATGTGGCGCTTGCAGCTGCGAGCCGCGCCGTTTTCCTGCGAGCACGTGCGCACTTAAATATGCATAAGAGGGCAGCCAATCAGGAAGCGAGAGAGAGAGCGAGAGAGCGAGATAGCGTCTCTGTCCGTGGTGCTGATCTCCCTGCAGGACCGTCACCGGTCTGCCGCGGCACCACCATGTTTCATCAAGGAAGGCTTCCTGTCTGTGGACGTATTTCCTCCTGTAATATGGAGGTCACCTGGAAGAGATCAGGCCTCTGTTCAACTGAGCTCCTCCTCAGGCAGCTACGGAATAACAAACACATCAGTAACTGACCAAAGCTTTAAAGCTGACAGGTGATTGACCACAGACATCTAATTATGTTTGGTGACTTGACCCCAGAATTCTGTGCGTTTGTTTAAAGTTTGTGCATCTGAAGCATTAAACTACAAACAGGAAAGCTCATTTTTATCCTAATTTGTTTCAAAGTGTGAAACTTTTACGCTCACTTTCCATTGTACTACTCATGAACTCCAATATTCAAAGTGTATGATCTTTTTTTATTTGGTTTATGTGGTCTGAAAAAAATAGAATTTAGAAATTCAAACATTTTTTAAAAGGAATGTAAGAATTTCCTACTTTTGCATAACCTGAGGTCTTAATTATCTCAATCAAAACTTCACAAATTGCTGGAAACACCAAGGATTCTGTATGAAAGTAACTCTACTGACAGAGTGACTTTCCTACAATCAATCCTTTGAGATGGGCCTGCAGCTATCTCAGTGTTGTGTACAATGACGGCTTGAAAACCAAATCTGTCTTGTGGCTGGAAACGGCTTCCTGAGCCACACAACCAGAGGGAGAGCTGCTCCACAGAGACGAACACGGAGCGGAGGTAAATTGAGTGTGTAATTTCTCCATTAAATTTTGCGACAACTCCAGTGGCTTGAATATCGGTATGAATTCACTTAAGGCGACATGGATCTTTCTTTTCTCGGGTTTGCGTCCCAACTCAGATTAAAGATCAACCGAGTAAGATTAGCTCATATTCCGGAAAAAAAAATTGGTCTCCGGACGCTTCGCGATCATTTCGGCTCATTTCACTCAAAACCAGTCGAGAGAAATGGTAGAATAATATCTTTGACTTGTAGCAATTCATCATAAAGCAAATGAGTGTGACAGAGCTTGCAGCTCAGAGGCAGCCCAGTGGTGGAGGGACACTAAATCCCCCGTATTGGAAGAACAGGTTCGAATGGGGTCAATGGCTATACAGTGAGAATAGCAACCTTGTAAGCGAGACGAGAAGAGCGGCCTGAAACCCTCCTGTTAGAAATCTTTATTAAGTCACATCGATATGGAATGGCGCAGTGCCTAAACTTCGTCCTGAAGGACTCACGTGAAATGTTAAAAGTCATCAAAGCTGTTCCGTATGTACAAATAATTAAAATTAAATACAGGAGCTTCTGAAAAGTAAAAGCATCAATATAAATACAAAAAAATGTACAAACTGTTTTTGTCCCGTTTAGATTCCCTTGTATTTTCTGTAATGTACAGGTTGAGGTTTGTCACTAGTGTTGATCAGTCATGTGTTAATCCCCCCCTCCCCCCTTTCTGGGTCCTCACGTCTTGATGAGACCCTCCAGAAAGTCTTTCTCCACCATCTCCTCGATGTTCTGTCGGGCTCGACTCCAGAACACCTTCTGGCTCTCCAGCTTGTGGCCCTCCTTGTTGCCGGGGAAGGCGCCGTCGGCCGGGTTGTGGCTGTAGGCGGGGCCGGAGCGGCTGCTCGCCTTGCTGTTGAACACCTGGCTGAGCAGGTTGAAGAAAGGCAGCAGCTGCTCCATGCTGCGGATCACGTAGAGGGTCAGCATGAGGTGGCCTGGCTCCCAGGAGAGGGTGCGGCTGGAGCAGTCCTCCTCTGGGTTTTTCTGTGGGAACACGAGAACCATTCATTCACTCGCACCCAAAAGGTTTTCTGCTATCATGAGGACTTTAATTAGTGACAACCTCCTGAAAAGGGGCCCTTTAATAAGCCTTTTCTGAAGATTCTCCTCTTGAGGAAACAGCCATTAATCTCCATTATTTATTAACTTTATGTAGACGGAGAGGAAGAATACCTTGGCTCGTTTTCGAAGCAGCTTCACCAGTCGCACCACGTAGGGCTTAAACTCCCTCTGATGAGTCCCCTGACGCCGCACCTCCAGCCCTGAGTCGTCCGAAGCCTCTGGGATGAAGGCCCAGCGGTACCTGGAACGACACGGCACTCAACTCAGAAACAGAACCCTCCCCGAGGGTTTTCCTCACGAGCTGCCGTAGTTTTACGGCACTGACATCTGGAACTGAGGCAGACTCTCGGGGGGCAGGGCCAGGGCCAGGTCCAGGAGCTTGCAGGCCGACAGATAGAGGTTGAGCCAGCGCTGGCTGTTGTAGGAGGTGGAGAAGCCGTTCCCTCCGGAATAGGTGGTTTCCAAGCCAGCCACTGACGGCCCCGACGTCCTGGAAACGAACGGGGAGGAGTTCTCATTAAGGCGATTCATCGGCTGACAGGCTGCTGGTTTGGGACTTTGGTGGATCCATACCTTGATATGTCCTCATCTGCTGTCAGCTCCTGTTCCATCAGGAGAAACACCTGCACCTGCGAGGGGACAGACGGACAAGCATCTGGATGAACGTCTGATTCACACAACCTCACAAGTATGACATGAAAAGACATCAAAGAGTGAGACTGTGAACCCACCAGCTCCGTGATCATCGTGGGCCACAGCGAGGTGAGGTGCTGCGGCGAGATGCGCAGCAGCAGCACTCTGAAGAACAGGAACACCTGAGCATGGAGGATGGGCACCTGAGGCAGACGCAGGCTCTCCACCAGACGCTCTGAAAACACACACGAGGACTGTGAACGTGCAGCTCGCGACGAAGCTATTCAACCCTGCGCAGTGTGGCGATGGTCACCTTGTATGTCTGGCAGGTACTTCTGGTACTGGTCGACCTCGCTGCTGTAGATGGTGAAGGCCAGGCGTTTGAGCAGCATGGCCCTCTGCTCCAGCTCGGCGTCTCTGTTGGTGAACAGACTCAGAGAGCTGCTCTGGGCGACCGCCACCCGAGCTGAGGAGACAACACGCACACAGGCTCTGTGTATTCTGACAGCTTTCCATGAGAAACAACCAGAACTTCCGCAGCAGGTTGCTGCAATTTGATATATTAACTAACAAAAGCCACAATAAAAAGATAATCAGCATTTTGGGCTTTAAACATTGATGGTTAATGTTACAGGTAATGTTGCAGGTCATTAGAGCAACAGAGTACAGATGACGTGTGTCTTACTCATAAGGTCTCTGAAAGTGGTCTTGTCATGGGTCATCAAGTGGTCGATGATTGCTCTCCAACTGACAGAGAAAAAGAGATGTCAGATTCACATACAGCATATACACACCCTGTAAACTGGACTGTTCCCTACTGGTTCCATTGGTTAAAGAAAGAGAACCAAACTTGCCCAACGTTGTTCTAAGAGTTGCTGAAAGATGAAATGCAATCCTCTATTTTTCTTGTACATGTGCTGTCTTCTTGAAACAAATGTCCAACTTTCTCATTCCTATCTCATTTATCAAACTCTGCTACGATAATTATATCCCCCTCCAGTGGTGAAAAAGTGGCTCTGCCAGTTCCTTCTGCTACTCACTGGCTGACGCAGGTGGAATCCATCTGGAAGAAGGTGTGGTCCATGAAAAGGTCGAAGGCCTCCTTCTTCCAGGCGCGGCGGGTGTACTGGTACCCGCTGAGGCTGCTCAGCAGCTGGATACACGCCCGGTAGCTGGGGGCGTTGTGCGCACTGCCAGGGGACACAGGAAGTAAGAGGCGTTCATGCACGATGCGGTCAACTGCAGATCAATCTCACAGTCTGCAGTAATCTGGAATTAATAACTCGTTTGCATTTGGGAAACAAAAGATCAACTGTTTATTCACCATACTTTAGAATGGAAATGGTTCACATGCCTCTTTGCTGTAAAAAGAGAGATTGAAGGGTTACAAAAAGCTCATCCACACCTGTGGTTGCGGAGGTAGGGCACCACATAGTGCATGATGTTAACAAGCAGCGGGATGACCTTCTCCTTCTCGTCACTGTAGAACACCATGTCCAACAGGTGAGCCAGGACCTGGTGAGGAAATCCAACATCCATCAGGTCACACTGGCGTCCGACGGGCTCAGAAACGTGAAATGGTCTCAGAGAGTATAAACTGTTTAAACATGCTGACTCCGCCTTCATTAAGTTAAAACGCATTGGCTCCGCCCCATTAGTCAAAACAGATTGGCTCTACCCCTGTTATTTTAAAACATATTGGCTGCGCCTCTATTATGTTGACATGCATTGGCTCCACCCCATTACTCAAAACAGATTGGCTCCACCCATGTTATGTTAAAACATATTGGCTCCGCCCTTATGTTGACATGCATTGGCTCCACCCCATTATGTCAAAATGCATTGGCTCTGCCCCTGATACATTTAAAAGCACCTGCTACGTTTTGAGAGCTTGGCTCCACCCCATTATGTTCAGAGGCCTTAACTCCGCCTTATTACATGCTGTCCCGCTACATTTCGAAACCCAACAATGCTACTGAGAAGCTCCCATCTTTGGCTCTGGTGAAAACCAGGTCAGCACAACAATACAGCACTACTTGGAATGAACCTGCACTTCATCATGTAATACAGTTCATCTAATGAATCATAAATCCTCAGGCTGCAACATGTGTGAAGACTATTGACCATCCGCAGAATTAGTTTCAGGTAGATGTGAGACCATAAAGATGGAGAAAATTGGCCTCCGAGTTGAACGGTTTCCTTCCTCGACAGCACCGACTCCAACGGAGGATTTATAGGTTTGATTATAAAGACTGAGGAGGCGGAGAGATGGGTTGAAATTCAGCTCTAAGGAGCTCAGCAGGAGTTTGTTAGTGTACTGTAGGGTGGTGCTCGTTAGCAGCGAGCCTGAACACCGTGGAAAAGAGCAGCTTGAGACATAATCAGGACGAACAGCAGAAACATCAAGCATGGCCGCCGACTGTGACTCGAGCCCGACGTCGTTTCTCAAGCCGTCAGACACGCGGGTGGTTTACCTCAGCCAACAGCGTGAGGGCGTGAACGCTGTACACTGATGGAGTGAAGCTGGAGGCCTCCATCACAGTGAGCATTAAATCTACAAAACAAACACACACAGAGCAAATGTTACAAAGCTGTCGTGCTGAAGCAGCCAAAATCTACTCAGATTTAATCTTTTAGAGCAGAGAGCACTTGGGAACAGAAGGATCTGAAGAGCTGCGTTTGACCTCATCACACCCAGACTTAACGTCTCACAGTCCGATTACAACTGGACTTTCGAGTGATTACGCTAATCCTCGACAATACAACTACATTTGATCCGACGGGGTTCATATTGCCCCTCAAATATTTGGTTATTTGTTGCGCTTTTTGACTGTGGGAGGGTATCGTCCAAAAAACTTCAGTGTCAAGTCCAGGACAATCAGACCGTCTCAATCCCAGCCAGTGAAACAGGCCGCCCACCTTCCACGTCAGCTTCCAGGTTGGATCCGTCCACCACGATCTGAGGCGAAGCCTTCACCTCCAGGTTCCTCCTCAGCCACGTGGTCTGCTCCAGAGACGAGCCGGCGATTGTCCCGATGGCTTCCACCACTTTATGGGTCACATCCTGAACACACGGCGAATTCTTAGACACACGATTATACACAGACTCTTTTGGTTGTGGTTTCGTTTACAGTTGTATGAATCCAAAGTAAGGAATCAACTTTGTTCCAAAAGATAATTCAACAGTAATGAACAGAAAGGAGTTCGACGACATACCTGCAGTTCTCGCTGGTCCTTCTTGCTCTCCAGATTAGGATTCTTTAAGATAAACTCATTCAAAACCCTACAGAGAAAACGAAACAGTCATGTTAACCAAGAAGAGTGATTCAAAGGGCCAGAAATTGCAGAAAACTCCAGAACAAAGCTGTCAACCCATCAGTTTTTTAAGTTGAAAGAAACTGTCCAGATGGACTCCTGCTACTTTTTCCCAGCACCACACAGGAGGAGACACTGACCCCAGTATGAGGAACTGCCCGGGCGCGGGCAGGCCTAACTGCACAGAGTCCTTCAGCAGTGCCAGCAGAGACGGCCAGCTGTCGACCAAACTGGAAACTGGGATCCTGAGGCAGAAGGAGGGAGTGCTCAGAAACGCAAGAAGGTGCCTGTCATCAAGAGGCAGTGTACAAGTGGGACCAATGCAGAAAGCATGGTAACATTCACTTACCAACACTAGGATATTTTTAGAAGCAATATTCATTGCTTACCTCTGGACATAAGCGTAGAAGAACTGCAGCATGCAGACCTCCAGAGAGAGGTGCTTCTAGGGAGCAAAGAGAAACATTTGCACAGACGTCAGGATGTTGCTGGACATTTTATTTGTGACATGTATTCTGTGACTAAACTTCAGCACCAATGCAAGCCGAGATCATCATCAACTCGAAACTCAACAGCCTAAAAACATACCAGCGAAAACATCAAATAAAAACACCAAGTCAGACCTTGTCCTTTGCAATGGCAGGCGGTTGTTTCAGGACTTCTTTCACTGTCTGCATGACGGTTTCAGTCCGCATGGCGCTCACTGAGCGGACCAGCTCCACCAACAGCAGCTGCTCCTCGCTGGCAACAGGAATCACCTGAAACGCAGCGGGATCAACCATTTTTAGGAGTTCAGGGCAAGCTGGTGCCACGGAAAGTTTCTAAGAAGCATTTTCACGCGCTGCCTTTTGCCTGCTACATTGAACAGACAGTGTACATAACACATTGAAGGGGACACATTGAAAGTCGGAGTGAACCTAAGCTCACCTTGTTTCTTACTGGAGTCTTGACCTGTTTCCTCTCATTCCAGACGTAGGCGATTGCTGCCATGAAATGAGCTCCGTGGTTCATGGAAATTGGGCCCAGCAGCTCCAGGATCTGTTGCCGGAGGTTCTGGAACAATCCAGAGAATGAACATGACTTTAGTTACGATGTACTGAGGCTGAAACTTTGTTTTGCTCATCACGTTAAAGTGCAATTCAGTCATTCCAGCATTTCTATGAGATAAAAACTGACTAAATATACACCACATACAGGTTTTGAGTGATCAACGATGCACAGAGATGGTGCGATCTACCTTAGTGGAGCCGAGGTTGATGTTGGAGGTGGAGGCAGCGGAGGCCGCAGCTGGCTTGTCAGAGTTGTCTGCCTGGTGGAGGACGCTCCACAGCAGGGTGACCGAGGACATGATGGTGTGCAGGATGGACAGGATGCCCGACCGGGCCTCAGACAGGTGCTTCTGGTCAACACTGACTTGTAACTGCACAGCAAAAAAAAAAAAAAAACAGCAAAGCAATCAGTTCAGGACATGTCGCGGTCAAAAAAATCCCCAGTAGAAGGGCTTGGAACATGAAGGCTGAGGTCCAAATTTTTTATCTGCGGCCATTATTTGGTGCATGGCGCCCTCACCTGGTGATACTGAGAGGTGGGATCGAGCAGACAGTAATGGATTATGGCCGTTATCCCCTCCAGGACAGTCAGAATGAGGTCGGGAGGGATGCAGAGAGCCATCCACTGGGGTCTAGGAGACAGGAAGGAAAACAGGAAACTTCAGAAAGATTTGAGGATTTTTGCTTGTCTTGCATCTTGTGCAGGTGAACGATAACCTCTCAGGGGTCAATGCTGCCATCTGCTGGCTGAACGCTCAAAGTGTTATTTCAATGGAGTGCACTGATTTGCAGCAAAAGCCATCAGAAGAAGCAGTAATACCTGCTGTCAGTTATCCCGATCTCATATCGGTATTGCTGGAGAAGATTATCCAGATTCCGGCACAGCTGCAGAGTGACGGAGGCCACCACCCGCCTCAAGACTCTCCCCATGTAAGGCAGGGTGGCTGTGATGAGGCCTATCCACTGCGGATGCATCTTGCACGCATGGTGCTGGTGCAGGGCTCTGATCACCGCACACAGGAACATGCCCTGCGCCGTGATTGGCTGCCCGTGGAGGTACTGCAGCGACGTCATAGGCTGCTGAGGGTTGACGTGCTCCACTTCCCCGCCGAGGACATCGAAGCCCGCCCCGGCGCTGCCTCCGGTCCCTCCGCCACCGGCGCCTCCGCCTGCAGGTCCGCCCTCCCCTCCCTCGTCGGCCGGCGCCAGGACCCTGTGCTCGAGCACGACCAGGCTCTGCAGCAGCCTGAGCAGCTGCGACTGGACGGCGCTGCAGCTGTCGATCTGGTCCTCCGACAGGTTGATCACGCTGTCCTCCGACAGGCCCTCCTCCACCGAGGCCACGTTGACCCCCGCCGCCCTTTGCTCGTGCCACTTCTGCGCGCTGAAGATGGAGGAGAGCAAGCAGTGGAGAACCACTTTCTGGACTTTGCACTTGGACAGCACGTCGCTGATGAAACTGGCAAAGCCCTTCGCTGAGCCCCCGGTCACTTTGGACAGCTCGCTGAAAAGGAGCGTGAGGACCTCCACGCTGGTCAGCTGCATGGCTCGGTTCCCTGCCAAGTCCTGAGCCCCCGCCGCCACGTGGGCGGAGTAATAACTTCGGAGGAAATACAAGCAGAGGGAGATGATGATCTCCAGGTACATGGCGCTGCGGAAGGAGTGCGAGTGGGAGTCCTGGGGAATGGGACAGTAAAAGTCTTTGCCCATCACAGACACCCTGTGACGGGCTAAGAGGTTCTGGAGCAAGGACAGCTGGGGAGTGTAGGTGTTGTTGATGCTGGTTGTAGAGATTGCGCTTACAAATCCTGAGGGAGCGGCTCTCAACATGGCCGCGATAGCTGACAGCGCGTGCAGCGTCCGGGAGGAGTCGTACAGCTGGAGGTAGAGCAAGACGTGTTGGTAGAGGGGGTGGATGTTGAAGCGAGGTGGGGCGGAGGAAGATCTGCGGCCTGTGACGCTGACGCTCCCAACGGTCCCTACCGACGCCCCGCTGGGGGAGCCGGTGTCACTTTCGATCTCGGATACCTCACCTTCCCCGCAGCTGTACCAGTTTTCCAGATCCAAGCTGTCCCCGAAGAAAATACTGGGTGGACGCAGTTTTTCAGCTTGGATCGCCGCCTTTCGCTGCCTTTCCTCCTCTTTCCGCTTCATTTTCTTGAGTTTGGGTTTGGCCCCTGGGGATTTGTCCGTGAGCCTCTCCATAATCTTCCCTTTAAGGCTGAGCTGCGTGCTGCTGTGGCTGCGTTTGCGGGCCTGAGGGTCGTCCACCTGCAGGCAGTGGTCCGGCGTGGCCGGGTCGGAGCTGTCCGGCAACGTGACGATGGAGGGGGACGAGCTGTGGCGGGTGATGCCCTCTTTGTGCCGCTCCTCCGTCGACAGGTCCACGGCGGTGACGGAGAGGAACTCCAGCGTGCCTTCAGCCAACATCTCGGGGAGGGTCTGGTGGTTGGAGGCGGGGGGAGGGCCGGAGTCCATGCGGGTGCCGGTGGAGGTATCTGAAGAAGTGCTGTCGCTGTCTGTCTGGGGCCAGTTTTCAGGTGGCGTTGGGTCTTCGAGAGGCCCATCGTCTACTAAACTCAGTACTCCGTCGATGAGTTCCTTGACCACACAAGACACAACCTCCTCTATATAATCGTCAGACATTTCGTCGGAGGAACCAGGCTGCTGATCCGACATCGCGGCGGCGCTGTTGACTCCATCTTGCTCTTCGAAGCTCCCGTTCTCTACTGTGGACGAGCGGGAGCCGCTGGACTCTGAGCTGGCTGGCTCCCCCTGCTGGTCGGCGGGCTGATATTCGCCGGCGAGATGCAGGTTCTCGCTGCTCAGGCTCAGGATGGACAGGCTGTCGCTCAAGGGGTTGACGGTCAAACAGAAGGGCTCCATGTCCCCCATGGTCAGGCCCCGGTGATCGTCCTGTCTGAGGTGCTCAGGCTGAATCTGGCTGAAACCTAAAGAAAAGACAAAGGAAACAAAGAAAAAACGTTTGCACACATTTTTGAATGTTGAATGAAAGAAATAAAACAAGATAAATATAATGGATTTATTTCTCAAAAATAAACATGTCATGGCTGGTGCTCACTCTCTGAGAAGCCAGAGTCTCTGGTGTAGGCAGAGTCCAGTGTGGTGGGATCAGGCGGCTCAGGGAAGACCTGGGCCCAGTGCCGCTGCGCCTGGACCCTCTGGATGGAGACTCTGTGCGTCTTAGGGTGGAGGAGCAGCAGCAGCAGAGGTTCGAGGACCCGCGCGATGTCGTGTCTCTGCAGGACCTGGTTCAACCAAGCCCGGCCAACTGCGCTCGTGCAAGGATCCCAGTAACTCAGGCTGTCCAACATGATGAAGAGAGATCTGAAGGTGGAAGGAAGCAGAATGGGCTAAGAAAAGAATCGTGTTGATAAAAAAGAAAAGGGATAAAATAAAAGAGCTGTATTTTGAATTTGTACCTGTCAAAAGTGCGACTAAAAGGAGAAGATTTTGTGATATTCAAATCTCGGGTTAAATGCCACAGCACAGAGAACTTCACGTGGGCCTGCAGTCGAATTCTCTGGAAAAACGAAACGTACATCAACTTGCTTGTCAAGTTTTTTTTTTTCCATTTTGATTTCACTGTGACTCCGCTCACCTTGTCTCTGTGCATGAGTTGCTGGCTGATGACATCTTCACAGATGCTGGAGGAGGGAACCAGGTTGTGAAGCTGGTAGAAGAGCTCCACACTGCGCTGATGGTGCTGCGGCGTCCCTTCACTCAGCTGGTCCCAAAGGATCAAAGCAACACTCTGCGCAAAGCAAACGAAATTAAGTTAGGAGCGCGTCGAGTCAAAGTTCGACTTCGCCGAGGCCTCGCGTCTCTACCTTGAAGAACTCGGTCCTGTCGGCGATGTGCTTCAGTATTCCCTGAGTTAGGGGGGGTCTGATGACGACGGCCACCCGGCCCTGGCTGGGGCTCATGGGCTGCGAGGACTCCGAGGTGGCGGCGGACGCCACGCTCTCGGCGGTCACCATGGCGACTGACTGAGTGAGTCCTACTAAGTCCATGAGGAGGGAGATGGCCACGCCCTGCAGGCTGAAGTCGCTGGCCATGCAGCAGGCGTCCATCAGCGTCTGCAGCCACACCGGCAGACGCACCTGTTCACTGTCTGGAGGGATGCAGGAGGAAAGAAAAAGCTTTGGATGGGAACCCTCTGCTGTCCTGCAAGCATGCGTTACTGGTGAGACCTTATTGGTACTTACCAAGCTGCTCCTCCTGTGCAGGGGAGGACTTGAGGTTGCCCTCTGCTATGTAGACCGGGAAGCTGGAGCACTCCAAGAAGAGTTGACAGGCAGCAGTGAAAGCTGCAACGCAGTCCTTCTGGACCAGCCCGTTCTCGAAGCACAAATCCACGTGGGCGCCGTGCTGGCAGCTGTTCGGCACCAGGTTCGCCTGACGCACCACGTCGCCTCTTTGACCGTCGCCTTTGTCCGCCTGCCCCGGGATGATGTACAAGGTGATGAGGCGGGACAGGAACTGCTGGAAGTGCTCCAGACAGGACTGCATGACCGGCTTGTCCAAAGGCTTGGTCTGGCACGGGCCGGAGGAGCGGCGGCCCGTTTTGAGCGTGGGGTGCGGGGGTGGGGCGCGCTCCGCTTCCTCGCCGTGATCTCCTTGGTACTGGACGAAGTCGGAGAAACCGCTCTCAGAAGAGCGAGGACACGGAGGATTCGCTCCATCTTCAAACACATCCCCGCTGCAAGGCGCCTCCAGAGTGGAAGCGAGCGGCTGTCAAGGACAAAGGAGAAAATAGGGTTTGAAACGTTCGTATATACATGAATGTTTATGCACTAAAGGATTTTCCTGCAATTCTCACATACTCAGTTTGACACCAAATTCATTTGGAAATATTTCATGGACACCTTCTCAAGTGAACATTTCAGAGTATTTATAGTATCACAGGTTCCGTACATCAATGTGTGAATTAGAGATGGACGGTACACATGGTGCCATATCATAACAGTTCCTACAATACTACAATTTGGAGACGAAGGTACAACTGTGGATTACTATGACCCGGTGCCAGTTTTCGCCACTAGCGGCTGCCTCGACTCTCCTCCTGGCGTGTCACTGCACGCTCCTCCCTGTAAACCTACCCACACGGCTCATGCTGCAACCTAACTACACAGCTGCTGAATGATTGGCTGTTTGCGGCTTACGAGTGACGTCGGGGGACATGATAGGCTGTTTCCGCATACTGGGCCCGCCTTTATTTAAAGCTGATTGGCTGTTGGCATGTTATCAAGTCAGCTCTGCTACGATAAATAGGTCGGCAAAAAAAACAAACAAGCTGTCTCACCATGCACAAGCAGCGCAGCTTCAGATATCAAATTCATACAACACGCTCGGCATGGCAGAAGCATAGGGCA
>JASSRZ010000007.1:14354127-14364521 GCA_032164315.1 Malacoctenus gilli
CAGGATGACTGACAGGCGGCATGCGCGGCAGAGACAGCAGAATGGAACTGAGTGAGCGTCTCTTTTGGACAGATCCCTCTTTGTGGAGAGGACGGTTGCGGGCAGGCTGCGCGAGCTGTCGGACTCGCTGAGCACCTTCCACTTCTCGGTCCAGACCCCTGACGGAAAAGCCTTCCTGTTGGTGAGACGCGGCGCGGCGCAATCAGAGACGCGGACGGCGTCGTGGTAAAAATAGGGCACTCTGCCGCCGGAGAAGTGGGAAAAGATTGATGCGGCGGGCTCTCGAAGAGGCGAAATGGTGATTTATGGTGATTTTCGGCGGCGCTGAGCACGCGGCCGCGGCTTCGGCTGCTCTGAAATCAGCCGCAAGTGGATTAGAACCGACCCTTCATTGGAAAACAACAGTTTGATCGGAAAACAGACGCATACAGCAAGACGAAGGCATTGCCTCCACAGACAGGAGTGTTCCTTTTAATGTGATGCGTAATGCGAATTCGACTAATTTACCTAGATGAGCGAAAAATAGTCACATGATTAATTGCAGGGTAAATCTTCTCTTCCAATGTGTATGCTGGAAATCGGCACGTGCACAGCTGCTATTCATTTCAATCCTGAACCCTCCTGCAAGGTATTGTCGGTCTGAAATATCGTTTTTTTTTTTTCTAAAGTTTGATTAGATTCTTCAGTCTGAATAGTGGCACGCTGAAAAAAACCCCCGAAAACCTTGAAAGTATTTCAATTTTACAATCCAGTTCTTGGCAGACTTTAAACGGCGAGTCAGGATTGTAATAACAGTATAATTAATCTTGTGTGAAATTGGGCCAAAATGGACCGCGTTCCCTAATTAAATATGAGCCGCAGGCTCTGCTGCTCGGTGCTTTTGGAGTCATTATTACTTTTCACTGGCGCTATCCCCCCCCCCCCCCCCCCCCTCAGCCTGACCTTATTAGGAACACAATGAAGGAGAGGATTGATGCGGTGACCTCTGCAAACGAAACGCGTTTACTCTGAAGAACATAACGCGACGCCGTGACGCTATGACGCCAGCTAAGCAGTTCTGCGCTTTTGATGAGCTGTGATCCAACCGTTTCTGTTGTTAGCGAACAGGCGTGATGTTGCGTTGTCCTCTCTTCAAAAGAACAGTCAGAAATCAGACACAGTAACGCCGTAGAACAAGCGTACTTAGAGAAAACCTGTTGTGGTTTTCAAAATATAATCATGTATTATATCACAAAAATATGTATTTTTTTATATTGTGTCCAAAGTGACAACAAAGTGGTGACTGGTCATGCACTTGAGTTCGCGCGAGCTGCTTTTTATCATGGCTTTCCTTTTATGTTCATCAGCAGTTATTGAACCTATGAGCCTGGTGTCAAATTACCAGCGCTCATGGCAGGCTCAGGATATCAAAACTATTTCCTGGAACCTTAACAGGCCCCGCCCACACAGGGACAGGCAACAATTGTCTCTCATTTGAGCGGCCTGTTTACTCAAGCTGTCGTCTCTGGAAACCAAAAACGCTACTTTTTAGGACAGGTCCAAGCGTGGACGAGTCCCAAAAGAGGGACACGCGTCAATGCTAAAACGCACCCGCTATGTCCAGTCCTGTCCTGTATGTGTACTCATTGGCCGTGTTTACATCAGCTCCATGCGTGTTTTTTTCTGTGGTTTAATGTTATATCACAGCACCATTTACAGGCCTTGAACTGCAGCCTTTCCACAGATGCAACGTTTATAGGAAACCTTTTTTGAGTTTGTTTAGTTTTTGTCAAAGTGAAGCTTCAGTTTAAAAAAAGGGGGGGGAGGGGGGGCTTCCTGGAATAAAAGCTCCAGGTGACAAAAAGTAAAGTAACGACTGCCGAGTTGAATTGTTTTCCAGGTAAATCCTGAAAACCTTCAGTGTTTCAGCTCTAGTGCTTGAAAAAAAACAGCCCGTGAGTTCTCTGGAATATAAAAACGAAACATTGGGCAGATTTACTGAGGTTCCCGGGCGAGTCGCCCAGAGCTCATGCGCGCGGGCGTGAGCCCTCGTTCATGCGCGCCTCCGATGTTAAGTGACCCCCTTCTGCTCCTCCCGCAGCTCTGGCTGCTGAACAGCGACTCCATCATCGCGTCGGTCCGGGAGACCGGCGTCGGAGGCGAGGGGTCCATCAGCTCCGCCGCTCTTCACGCTCCATCGCCCCGAGCCGCCCGAGCCCTGAAGCTCCTCTACATCGCCTGCTCTGACTCAGGCGTCCCGCAGCGAGAGTAAACGAGGACACTTATCCGTCTCCGCACCCACTCCTCCCGATCTTTGTTTTTTGTCCTCCCCTTAATCTCGTCCTTTCATCTTTCCCCTACGCGCGCCTCTCCATCACCACCTATCCCGGCTCGGCTGCGAGGGATGAAAGACCGCTTTGTCGGGCGAACACGTTTTCAGATCTTAATACAGTCGGGCGTCTTTTTTTTGCGCTCCGGCGTAATTGTCTTCGCCATCAAAAGCCGTCTTCGAGTTGCCCGTTGCGTAACGCGCGCCCGTGCAGGGGGGGGGGGGGGACGCTGTTTTGACTGGAGCGGGGCTCCGCGTGTCCCGCTGCGATGCATTAGAGAGGTGTAGGTGGACGAGCTGCATGCGAGTCGCCATGTTCGGCGCAGCAGCGCCCCGCTGGAAGAGCCTTCCGCCCTCATTATTTTCAAGTGAATCAGCACGGAGCGCCCGCTCCTCCTCCTCCTCCTCCTCTTCTTCTCCTTCTTTTCCCCCTCCTGCAGCCGGGGAGAGCGAAGGCAGAACAGCGAGGGGTTTTGTTGCTTGCACCGTTCTGACAGGCCCACCGGCTGACTGACGGAGGAAGGGGTAATTAGAGACAAAGCTCGCACAAAAGCAGAAACGGGCCGAGTTCCTCCGACTAAACGGGGAAGAGAGGAGTTCGGTGGCTTGTCGAAGCGCGGGAGGCGGGCGACGCGGGAGGTGTCACAGCTTCTAGGTGCGCGGCCGCTGTCCGGAGAGATGCGCTGGGAGACGCGGTCCTGATGAGGTGCTGCCGCTTCTGTCCAGACCTGGACGAAGAAGCATCAGGCTTCTGACTGCTCTCCTTTACGTTATAGCACGCAGGGGCCTTTTTACGCACCTGCTGCTGCTCTCATTGCGTTCCAGTCACATTTCAGCACTTAATTTGAGTGCAGTGCTGTATCGACGGGCTAATACCACCTTACTTAGTCGTCCTCCAGGTGGCTGCTGGGAGCCCGTGTACGGGTGTTTGATGCGGACCACCCGGTCCTCCGAGCGGGATGCCCCCAGAGCCTTCTTCGCTACAAATCCACCCCGCATGTTCGACTCTGTTCCCCCGTCGAGTTAATTGGATTTTGGTCGGCAGGGGTCAAAGGTCAGAGTGACTTTAGGTGCTCTCATTAGCAACAGACAGGATGCGATTTCACATGACCCTCCCCCCTTCCTGCCCATGTGACCTCCTTCTCGTGGAATATTTTTAATGAGAATGGCCACTTAGCCAGTAAATTCAAATACAGGCGCTTTGCTGTCACATTTGAGGTGAAGACTGAAACACACACTATTAACTGTAAACTCACCTTGTTGACATGGAGTGTTGATATCAGTTCTATGCTGGACTTCCTGTATTTTCCACGGTCAAAAAGGCAAAATTCAAAGGTTAATTTTGTTGTTGGTGCTCATTAGAAGCATTAAATGCATGTTTTACCTTTATTACATTCCTGTTTTCTTCTCACGATTCTGCCTCGATATCAGATTGCAGTTTTTCAAGCCGGACTGTTATGATACCGTCTGATTATGTCTGTGGGTTCAGTCCTAATTGATGTTGACTGGCTGTGTGCGGCCAGCCTGCCGGTGGTGTCGCTTCGCTCTCCTTGACCGCAGCCGAGCTCGGTGAGCCCGACCGATCGATCTCCCCTCCCTGACCGCGACGCGTAAAGCCAGGGAATCCTCCTGCTGGGTCTCTTTAGAGACCCCCAAGTCATTCCCAGCCCAACTGGCAGACCCATCGTCCGTCCAGCAGGCCTCCGTCCAATCTCGTCCCCCGTCGGCGCGCCGCTGGATCGGTTTTCAGCCAGATGCGAAGGATTCGGTTTGAGGTCTGCGCCACTGAATTGCTTCTGCTGTTTCTCGGCCTCTGAGTGGGAGGGAGTCAGCGTGTCACAGTCTCAGTGACGAGTGATTGAAGGGCATTGTTCAGCTCTGAAATGTAAAATCCGGAGCCCAAGCAAATTGGCTGTCAACGTTTCATCGGCGAGAAAACTCTTAACTGCTGCTTTCTGATGAATTTTTACCTTTTCCAGCCGCTCTCTGGCGTTTGTCAGGAGTGTGTCGAAGCTAAATGCCGGCGTTTCTCCCTCCCACCTAGTTCTCCATTCATCCTTCATCACTCATCTCTGACATTTTTAAATTAAATGTTGCGCCCGGGGAGCCGAAGTCCCCCGACGGTGGCCCCTCCCGTTCGGTGGTACAGTCGGTTACAGCCGACTGCCGCCAGAGGTTGCGGCGTGCGTCGTTCCAACTGCCAATAATTGGCTGGAGGACCAGTGAGCCAGCGCCTAAGTGGATTACGCTTGTCACTAATGGCGGTGACTTGATTACGAGACGAGCGAAAGTCGCCGGCGGCGTTCCCGGGGCCGGCAACCACGGGGAAGCGGCGGGTCCTCTCGAAACGGAAGCCGGCTGGCGCGGCTCCTTTCGCCACGTCGTTCTTCGCGATACCTCGGTTGTCGAATCCAGCCGCGGCTCCCGTCCTCTCTGTCCGGGCTGGTCTGGTACCAGTATGGAGACGGTAACTGGAGCCGGGCTTTGATTGGTTCCGGATGGTTCGGATCAACTGAGCGTTTTTTTACACTTTGATGGCTCTGAAACAGATCTGAACAGGGGCAAACTTGAGGTTTCGTGAAACATTCTGACATATTTGATGAGGCCAGCCTACAGAACCAGCTCAGTGACAAGGATTGTTCTGGAAAGCATCCTCCACAAGCTGTTTTCCCAATCCAAGTCCCTGCGTACAGAGGACAAGCCCTAACGCCGCTCTGGTTGAGGGGTCCTTCGGTCCTCGGGGAGCTGTGCAATAAAACCAGACATGCGGTGGAAATCTTGGCCCACAGTCGGTGCACACGGTTCATTTCTGCATCCGCAGATGCAAATTAAAACCCTCCCATGCAAAGAGGAGCTCATATATAAACAAGACGCAGAGATGCCCGAGCTCATTTCGGGCCGGACTGAGGTGAAGTGGAAAAGGACCCCTTTGGTCCAGTGAAGCGAGACTCGCTGCGGATCGCGCGGAGGCTGCTTCCTTCGCCGGGCGACGGAGGAGCGGGACCCTCCAGCTCGTTATCGGCGTTAAGGCGGCGCTCATGACGATACGGGGGGGGGGGGAGCGCCAGTTCACATGGCGTGGGTGACTCACACGTCGATAAAGGACTCCATTAATGCTCGGCGAAATTTAAAGGGGCCGACCTTTTTGTTGGGATTAGCAGTCCCGAGGTTTAACGACGTTGTGGCTCAATCGTGAAAGAGACCTGACGCTTCGCAAAACTGAACCCGTTTACGTAGTTTTTCTCGTCTCTCGAAGTCGTGTTCGTACGTCAGTTTGATCCCAAACAAAACCCGGCTGCTTATGAACATTCTGGTCGCGTTTTCGCAGAGCGGCGTCTCCTGTTCGGCCTCCAGAAACTTTGTCGCGACTCAGCCCTTCCAGGAAGCGCACAGATGGCGGAATGTCACCCAAACAAACTGGATCAGCACCTCGCACTGATGGGGCATCAATCTCTCTTTTCTCAATCGCTCCTCCTCTTCCGCTCTCCATCCCCTGCTCCTTGCATCCCCCCCCCACACACACACACACACACACACACATCATCATCAATCCACTTTTATGTATCTGTAGTTATTGATTGCGGTTTACAGTTTCAAACGGCTTCATTTGAATCGCCGGCAAGGCGGCGACGTGAGATTTAGAGCCGCTATTCTGGGCGCCGTCTCGGCTGTGGTAACGCCGCGACAGCCGCATTGAATCACGCCTGCCCTGTGTTTGTGTGTGTGTGTGTGTGTGTGTGTTCAGTGTCATCACTTCCTGGGAAGAGCGCGCCATCGGACATCCCGTGGTGCTGCCGCCGGAGGTGTGCGCGGAGCTGCTGCGAGCGATCTCCGACAGCAACTCGGCGCTGCCCGCCTCCATGCGCCGCATGAGGTCCTACGAGGTGAGACGCGGCGCCGTACGGGCGCACGTGGCGGGATCGCCGCGGGCGGGGGCTTGTTTGGCTCGGCGCTGAGATGCTTACTCTGACACTTTTATGTGGCGTAAGCAGAGAGAGAGAGAGCGAGAGCGAGGGAGGCTCCGACGCCCTCTCATTCGTCTCCATCTCTGGTTAAAACAAATGAACGAGAAGCCGCGTTCGCGGGCGCGCTCTGTTTTTTCCGCTGACAGCGATCGGCTCCTTCCCTCGCTCTCGCTCTCGCTCGCAGCGCCTTGTTTTGCCATTCTTCACTCGTGCTTGACGGTGTGTTTTTTTTTGTATCCCGCCTTAATTAATTTCATGATTCAGAGCTTCCAGTTAACAGCCTCGCTTTGGGGATTATGTGGGCCAAACGTACGATTTCACTTTTGTCAGCCTCACCGCGGCTCCCGCGCACCTGTAATCGTGCAAAATGGTATATTTAGCGGCGGTTGCCAAGGAGAGCCCTTTGACTGGAAAATAGGAGGTGTTAACGCGGCTGACAACTCCGTTCGGCTCGGGCCTTTTAAACACAGCGACAGGGGTAATTAGCACCAATTATCCTCCACTTCCTGCTCACAAAGTTTAGGAAGTGACTCCTCTTACTGAACCAAGTTTTTTTTTCCCGTTTTTAATCTGCTACAAAATAGCAATTCTCGGTGGGAAAAATGGGTCCTCTGTTGCAGAGAAGAAGCTCACCCCACCCACACAATCGGAGCACTTGTGCGCGAGCGCTCTATCTCTTCATCATTTGATGTTCTGCGTTGAAAGGGGGGGACTCATCACCGCCGGTGAAGGCGTGCCGGCAAGAAGTCTGTGGTCACGGTTTGCTTTTAGGTTTGTCCAAAAAAAAAAAAAAAAAAAAAAACCACAACAGCAGCTGGAGAAAATGCAGGAGTTTGTTTGTTTCTGTTGGAAATTTTGAAGGAGATTCATTTGCTCACGACTCAGTGAAGCAAGTGAGGCTAAAAGTTGAAACAGTCCTTTCCTCTTGCTGGGAAAGTGTCCAAAAGTCAGTAGCCGATTTCTAATTTCCACTTCGGCCTCATTGTCGGTGCTTCTCACTCTTTTTTTTCTGTAACTGACCGAGAACTCGATAAGAAGACAGTTTCCCTACCTAAAAGTTAACAGCGTTTCTTTAGCTTTGATTACTGCTGAAAAGAAGAAAAAAAACAGCCTTGTTATTAGCAATTAAACAACCTTTTATTCTGAAGTGAATCTCACTTTTTGGCGAAAGGAATTATTCCGAACTGATCTCGGTTTAGTAGGAAAGGAAAAAAAGAGACGAGAACAGCGAACGTAATTCTCCAAACGTATCATTCAAATTAAAACTGGCAAGTCTTTAAGTATTTATCATGAAACTGATGAAGTTTTTTGTCCAAATTTCCAATTTGCAAGACTTTCCTGGAAGATTTCTTCCCTCCAATAAAGGGAACCGAGCGGCGCTCCTAAATCATCTCTCGCTCACGCTCCTCTTTCAGCTCTTTGCTTAAACTTTATTAATGCTGAGATGAAATAGGACACGAACTCCTTCGGCTGACAGTTGAACTCCAGTCGTCACATTTACATTTGTGGTCACCGTAGTCACATGACGCCTCTGTCCAGCCGCCAAAGGTGCTATTTGATCACTCATCCCGAATGCACTGTACAACTGCTTTTTAATCATACCACCGTTTGGTCTCGACGGCCCGACTCGCGACATCGCGACCCGTCCCACGTCCCTCGAAGACGGACGTCAAAGAAGTCTCCGAGGCGTCCCCTTTACTGTACTTTTGTGGCGCCGACACGAGGACCGCCGCTGTTATCGGAGGCAACGATGCAACAATGGTGGGCGGAAAAGGCGGGGATGAGTCTGGCCTGTAATCCTGTAATGGAGAAGACTGTACACAGTGACCCAGACATGGGACACAGTATCTGTCTGGTAGTGGGAGCGGTTACAGCAAGAGGAAGGAAGAGAGAGGGAGAGAGAGAGAAAAAAAAAAAGAAACGTGTGATAAATCGACACACTCAAACACTTCCTGATAGCGGGAGCCTGTTGTGCTATAGGCGACAGGAGACAGGGAAGTAATGCGATCACAGGGCCATCTACAGTTACCGGAGATGGTCTGAGGGCAGCCGAGAGCCCCCCCACCCACCCATCCTACCCCCACCCCTCCTCCTCCTCTGAAACAAAGTTAGACGAACGCTCCCGAGCGTCAGAGAGGAGCTGTGAGCCAGTGAGCTCAGGATAATCCAAGCAGTCGTATCTGTTGGAGGGGGGATAAGATGGAGATGTGAGAGAGAGAGAGAGAGAGAGAGAGAGAGAGAGAGAGAGCGCAGATGAGTTGGCTGCTGCAGGCGTCCGTATTGTTCGAAGATTCGAGAAAGCGACAAAAAAAAAGCGCCCGAAGGTCGGAGCGACGCGCCTCGTTCCGAAAGGCCCCCCGGCGCTCTCGGGTCAGATATCTGAAAGCTTTGCCGAGGAACAGACGTTTAGGGAGATCCGCAGCGAAGGTCGTCACGAAACCCGTTAAGTGGTCATCAAGTCGCCGAAGCGCGCGCGCGTCACTTTAAAGGCGACGCTTTGAAATGTCGGCGCCGAGGGAGGTCAGGACGCGCGGGTCAGGGGTCGTCTGGTAAAATTCAGCTGCAAATTGTGATTAAAGGACAACTAAGTTCTCGGTTCTTTTATGCGTGATTCTCTTTCGCCAGACACGAGGCGATCCATCGGTTTACCTCTGTCGCGATGGTTTTATCGTCCACAGACTGAAAAGAATCAAAGGTTCGAGGGCTACGTGCTAAAGATGGACAATGTTAGTGCATTTAACTGTTAGTAAGTCCACTTTTGATGTTTTTCGTGCTTGATTGTTTGTCCAAAAGTATAGTGCAGCGTTATGGTTCATTCATCTCCTAATTTCCACATTTTTAGCAACAGAAGGGCTTAAGTGGGCCGTGTTTGGTTTCTGAAGTGGTCTGTCTGTGGTCTTACTCTCACTTTGGCACCGTGTTGGGGGAAAAAAACGACTTTTCTTGACCCAGAGAGGCTCTTCATGAACACACCACACTGCGAGTTGTGATCGTGAACCATGGTTTCGAGCCTCAGTGTCCCAGTTCTCACACAGTGAATCCAGTTCCTAAAAACTGTTCCTACAAGAGTAGAATCCGTACACGACGGTACTACCGTGGATTACCACGACCTGGTAGTAGCGGCCGCGGCCCGCCTCTACTCTCCGACAGTCGCATTTGGAACTGTTTTGGCTTTTGTTCATAACAATATTTGTTTCCGTTTCATTTTCACTTCACCAGTGTTATGTTTATTATGCAGAAAACATTGTAAGTAATTGATAAGTATTTATGACTATAGTAATAATGAGAAGAAGAAGAAGAAAAAGAAAAAGAAGAAGAAGAAGAAGAAGAAGAAGAAGAAGAAGAAAAAGAAGAAGAAGAAAGGCAGTGGTATCGTGACACTACCTGGAACCGTGATACTTGGTTTGGTAAAGTATCGTGGTTACTCATCTTGGTATCGTGACAACTGTAGTTGGGAGTACTTTTACCTTTGTTTGACAATCAACATCTCTTTCAGTAGAGGCCTTCCTAGCACACACTTTCAGCAGCCCATTGCTTCAGTCCTGCCCGAGCACCAACAGCACGGCGACCTCGTTCGCAGGCAGCTCTTAAGTGTCGGCCGTGCGTCTGCGCGCGCGCGCGTTGTTTTGCTTAATTTCGGCGCGCGGTAGCAGATCAAAGTCTGCGCCGCGACCTCGGCCTGTTATTACGCGGCACAGTGGAATGTCTGGGGCTTGCGGCGGGTCCCGCCCACCGTTCCCTGGTCCTGCCAGCCAAACGAGCTGGAAAGTAGATCCAGCTCTCTCGTGTCACTGCTGAGCCGCAGACCCCCACCTCCCCCACCCCACCCCCCCAAACTTCATTAATCTCCTCCTGACTCCCACAGAGGCGGCGTGCGGGTTAGACAGAAACCGATCCAAAAAAGCGATCCGGCGCTCTCCGGCGAGGCGCTCGAGGCAGGTGTATCGATCATCCGTCGCCGCGGTCTTTCACGGCCGCACCGGGAGCGCGCCGCGCTCCGTGGAGATGGATCGCTCTCCGGCCGCGAGATGCGCACGCCTGGCGTCATCGCTAGGCAGAGGAATTCATTCAAGGAAAGGCGGGGGGGGGGGGGGGGGGGGGCGGCGACGCTGCCCCGGCGT
>JASSRZ010000007.1:14377776-14388269 GCA_032164315.1 Malacoctenus gilli
TAAAAATAAATAATTTTCTCGAAAGCGTTGCCCCCTTTTTACCGTAATTTAAATACCGCCCCCCCTCTCCCCCCCCCCCCCCCCCTCTAGTAAAGGTCAGCAGCTGGGGCAGCTTGCCAGGTGTTTTGTGGAGCAGCAGGCCAGTGCGGCACGGTGAATGTAATTACAGCGCGCGGGCAATCCGATAACCTGCCAGCCTGTCTCTCAACACCAGGGAAGTGCACTGGCATATTAAATGTAGCTCCAAAACAGAGCCTGTATCACGGGAACACTATTCGTCTGTGTGTGAGTGTTGGTGTGCGTGTGTGTGTGTGCGTGTGTGTGTGTGACTGTAGGTGTGCCATCAGTCAGCTCTTTCAAATTCTGACAAACTTCCATTGTGCGGGCTATAATTACTCCCAACTCCAACAGTTTCTATTAGCGGGGGGGACTTCAAAATAAAAGTTTGGAGCCTGTGCGCATCGCCGGACTGATCTCTCCAGTCCTTTTGTTGTGTCTGCCTCGCATAAATGGCGGCGCATGTGCATAATTATCGGCCGCCACCGGTGCTCTGAGCTGCACTCATCTATTTCATCGCCCTCTGCCAAGCTTGCGGTTTGATGATAACGCGAGAAGATTTGCTTCCTCGAGTTTATCCCGAAGACAGGCGCGCTGCCTGGAGGGGGGGGAGAGGAGGAGGAGGAGGAGGAGGGGGGACGTGGGGACGTGGGGGGTGGGGGGGGGTGAAAGGAGGCGCGCCGCGTCGACGTCGAGAGTCGGGGAACAAAAGTCTCCTGTGAGCAGTAAAGCTGCAGATTACATGACAGACTGGAGCGTAATTGGCTGCAGCCTCGCTCCGGCGAGATGGACTCTTGATACGGATCCTTGCTGGAGACGGAGCCGCGGCGGAGCGAGCCAGACGAGGAAATGTGGCAGTTTGTCAAAAGTTGGTGGTGGAAAAAAAAAAAAAAGAAAAAAAAATCGGAGAGTTTCGGCGCACGTTTTTATGCACTTCGGGAGGGGAAAGACGGAGCGTTCGTCCGCACGTCAGCATCGCCGCTCGCTGACGTCGCGCACTGTCTGCGCCTTCCCGCAGGATCTTGAACTCATGATCTTTGCTGCCAACGCCAATTGAGTCAGCGGTGCGTTGATGGGCCTGCTGTCTGTCAACACGCGGATTGTCCCCTGTCTTATCTCTGTCTGAACTCTAGAAATGTTTTAGAGGGGTGGGGTGATGAGAAAAGTCACGATCCTCATGGTGTTTTTCTTCCGGAAATAAAGAGAAAAAATGACTGATAATGAACTTTCTAATGGAGGCGTGTCAAACAGGTGGCCCATGGGCCAAAACCGGCCCATCGGAGGGTCGAATCCAGTCCGATGAACCTTCGACGGTGTTAAAAGACAAAAACAAATGAAAGTAAGTTTGAGTCTGGGCTGCATGGTGGCGTGGTGGTTAGCACTCTCGCCAGAAGGTCCGGGGTTGGCGCCCAGATGGGGCCCTTTCTGTGTGGAGGTTGCATGTTCTCCCTGTGCATGCGTGGATTCTCTCCGGGTACTCCGGCTTCCTCCCACAGTCCAAAAACGTGCATGAGATCAAGTGGTGATCCTAAATTGTCCGTAGGTCTGAATGGTTGTTTGACTCTGTGTTGCCCTGGCGACCTGTCAAGGGTATAACTTCCCTTCGCCTGCAAAGAGCTGGGATAGGCTCCAGCACCCCCCGCAACCCGTAGTGACGGATTAATAAGTGGTACAGACTATGAATGAATGAATGAATGAAAGTTTAAGTCCTTTGACTTAGCTGTTTAGTGTTTGATCTTGCTTTTGTTGAAGTTATTTCTTCTTCTTTGTCAAGCGGTTGCATACGACTTCCTTGTGTTCCACTGAGAAGAACGTTCTTTGGTGCAACACGTCGACTCTGCGATATCATTTTGTCTTCGACTTCTGTGTTTGGAGAGACCCTCTTCGACCCAATCTGACGCAGATCAGGTTCGTCGACTCAATGTTTGGGTTTCCACTTCAACGTTTCGGTATTAAACCTCGAAGGTTAATGGATTGCGGCGTTCCAGTCCCCACGCTCGCGAAAAACATCCATTCTGCCCTGAACTTTGGAGAAGGGAGCGCTCCGACAAAAGGGGACTACGAGCGACTACAAATGTGGCCAAACACTCGGGCCGGGCTCTTAAAAACACCGCCCGAGTCCCAGAGCTCCCAGTGCCAGCGACAAAAGCCTGTGTTTACCGAGCAGAGCAAACATCAGTCCCGCTCCTGTCTGCAAAATGAGCTCCGGGCGACAGCGCTAACAGACGGCGCCGAGGGCCCAGGGAGCCGGCCAAGACTCGCCGCCGCCGCCGCCGCCTCCTCTCCGGACCTCAGCTGACACCATAAGTCAACGGCCGGCTATTTGGACACCCTGTTTGGAGACCGGCGTTAACAGGCACAAAGGGTCGGCGGAGCGGCCCTGAGAAGGTGTCATTGCGCTCCGGCTCGTCTATTATACTCTTCCCCCCCCCTTTAGCTCCTCACCCGCTCGCTTCACTCTCTTTCTCCTTTCGTCTCCGCTCTCACTGCAATTACACCGGCGCTGCCAAGCGTAGCTCGAGGCAAACTGGGCAAAATCACACGTTAATATGAATGTGCAGACTGTATGTGAGAGGAGGATGAAGAGGAGGAGGAGGATGGAGGAGGAGGAGGAGGAGGCCACCTAACTGCCGGTCTCTGTGGAAACATTAGCTGGTGAGTAACCTGCACCTGCATGTGTCTCGTGGGACACGGAGGTAAAGAAGCCCTACCACAGGGAATAATAAGTGTGTGTGTGTGTGTGTGTGTGTGTGTGTGTGTGTGTGTGTGTGTGTGTGTGTGTGTGAGTGTGTGAGAGAAAAGTAAGGCCATCCATCTTTTAAAGGAACCACCAAGAATCTTGAAATTAAAGTATTGAAAAAAACAAGCTGGTTGACCTTTCGATGATGTTTTTGTTTTATGGCAGATTTGCTTCCTCTGCTGGATTCACAGTGGATTTTTTTTTGGATATAGATGAATGTACGTAAACTGATGCATTTTATCCATCCTGAGAGAGAGAGAGAGAAAATAAATATCTTGATAAACGTTTAGTTTTGTTAACAATAGTTTAATAAGTGTCCTCGTCAAATAACTTCTTTTTAATAAAAGTTACATTTCAGAAGGAAACCGACCTGCTCGGTTTGACAGGTTACAGAAGTTTGACCACCGCCACGACCAGGAAGGCCATAAGAACATTCAGGCACGTTTTATCCCCCCATCAACATGCATGCGTTTGAGAGCTCCCTCCTTTAAAAACTTGACAAATTCACCAGTGTGTCTTATTGAAATAAGATTTAAATGTGGTAAAAAAAAAACCCTGTGAAATCGATGAAATTGCTTTATTTGGGAATGCAGCCCGTGAGCCTCAAAGCATGAAAACAAGGGCAACGACACCAAGGAAACAAATCCACCAATACATGCTGGGAAGCCTGGAACACCAAAGAAGATATTGATGTTACGACATTTTGAGTAAACGTGTTAAAAAAAACACAAGTGCCCCCAAAATACTCCATAAGTGGGTTTTTGGGGGGGGGTTCAAAAAAGAGAAGAAGCTGTTATGAGAAGAGAGGCAGAATCCTTCCACCACTGCCATCGCTCGCTCTCCTCTCCTCTCCTCTCCGGGCCCGACGGTGCTGCTCCTCCAACAAGCGTCTCCCAGCCACAGAGGATTTGGAGCGGGGGAGGGCGTGAAGCGGAAGGTGTGAGGACGAGTCTTCAGCCGAGCAGCTGCTCTGTTTGTCAGGAGACGTGCCGCGCTGATAACACAACGGCCACGCCGCAAGAGTGTTACACATGCTTCCCCCGTCCGGGATTGGGGGGGGGGGGGTGCTGCAATAACGAATCACCTGTGTCTAAAACCAAGAACATTTGGTTTCTTTATGTCAACGCACCCAAATGTGCCCTGAAATCGGACTGCGGAGCCCCGAGACACGAGCCTCGGTGGACGGGGCGAGTGGAATCCGGCGCGTGCACGAGTGGTTCTGCTGCGCCGCCAATTACATCCAGCTGCAGGCTACACAGGGCCTGCTTGTTGGGTTGAGTGTGTGTGAGTGTGTGTGTGTGTGTGTGTGGGACGCAGAGCGATTATTATCTCTAGGTGCTGCTGAAAAAAGGGGCCAAGGAAGTTCACAGTCATTCCTGCGCGCAGACACAACAAACATCATTAATTTAGAGCGGGAGACGGCAACGCGCGTGCCGCGAGCCTTCAAAGGAGTGCCACGCATTAATTATTAATCCATACTGGACTCTATAAGGGGGAAGGAAAAGTAATTGACAATTAGGTGCCGAGACAAAACGGGGGAGAGACGCTCCGTTGCCGAGGACGCCCGCTCCTCCCTGAAACAGTCAGACATGAAAAAGCGAAAGCCGCTCGCGCTCATTTCCATAATACCTCCGCGTGCCCCCGTGAGAATCCCGGGTTCAGTTTGCATTCATTTGCATGTGCCACGGTACGCCACTTTTTCTCCCGCCTTTTTTTTGCGCCGGAGAAGCCGACTAAATTGCAGTATGCACAGCAGTCTTTGGGGGAAGGGGGGGCTTTGGCACGCGAGACGTGCCTGCCGGCCACACACACACACACACACACGCACGCACGCACGCAAGTACGCACGCACACACAAAGCCGAGGGTTTTTGATCAGATTCACAGCAGGAGGAAAATTGGACGGGGAGATAACAGTCGGCTACGCGCACATCACCTTCAGACCTCCACACAGAGGCTCATTTACATTCCGACAGCGCGCCCTCCGTTCAGCTGGAGAATCTGACTTCTCGTCTCACCTCGGCGAAACTCGCCGGTTAATAAAAAAAAACAGCGTTCGCGCCGTTACTGCGGAGATACTACAAGTGCGTGCGCAACGTGGGGAGAACAGACGAGGAAGAAAGAGAGCGTCGAGGGGGGGGGGACTTTCACACGTTGCTGAACTCGCAGACAGCTTGGAGCGAGATCTTTTTGTTTTTCTGAAGCGCGTCGCACGCAGGGGCGGAGATGCCGCGGTGACATGGGTGCCCACCCAGCCCCGCCCGGGATCTCAGTGATGTCAGTCGGCGTGCGAGGCTGCCAACAAGCGCTGCGTGTGAAACAGGAAACAAAGTCAAATCCGGAATGTCTGGGAGTTGGACGACATTCTGCACCTCGATTTCACTTTGAGGATAATTCAGCTTTTTTATGTTACTGTAACAAAAGTAGAAAAAAATTGCACCAATTAACGAATGTTGGCTTTGGAAAAAGATGAGGTTCGGGACACCTTCTTAACCTCTAGGGAATAAACAACCAACGAAACAACATACAACAATAAATACACCACATTAACAATGTAAGCTATATTTCGAGTCTGAAGTCTAAAAGTACAACTTTACTCCATCTTGGTACAAAGGCGAATGTGTCTGGTTAAATACCTCCACTGGGGGGGGCAGAGTCACTCAAGGAAACATGTCTAGCCACACTGCCCCAACAGGTTTCTGGTGGTACTGCAACGTTTGCTTAGAAAACAAAGCTTCCAGACACAAACAAATTAACACAGCGTTTGCAAGCAAAAGTTGATGCAGGCACCTTATGTTGAGCATTAATTATAGAGAAATACATCAGTGGCAGCATTCGTTTTTTTTCTGGGGTCTTTAGGGGTGGGGGAGGGACCTGACTAGCCCCCTGCGCTAAACATTCCCTGGTCGTCGAGGGCCGAGGGTCCGGCTCTGACAGGACGGAGCTGAGCGTGCGTGTGTATGTGTGTGTCACTGAGCTTCCATCAGACTGGATCACATCTCTTTGTCCTGAGATTAAAAGGCCCTCAGTGGAGACGAGATACAAGCAATCCAGAGGCATTTTATTTAGCTGAATATCTTCACAGAGAGAGAAAAAAAGAGCAACCACATTCTCCTACAAAGTCCATAAAACTATGCAATGTGCATGAAAACCAGCCAAAAGAAAAGGCATACTCTATATCACATAATAAAAATAACTCCAAGCAGGATAACATTTCTTTGCAGCGGCGGCATAATGACAGCGATGCGATGGCCAGCACTATGTTTTCTTGCAAAGTATTCTTCCGCCGATAAAGTCAACGCACATCGTCCGTCTCTCCTTTAGGAAAAAGTAAAAATAGAAGACGTCGGTCTTTGCAGTTCGTCAAAAAAAAAAAAAAACAAACCCACTCATTTTGCAATAATTCATTGTCCATGCAATGTTAAAATGGAGAAAAACACAGCTGCCGGGCACCCGTACAGGACATGCGGTGGAGGAGGTGAGTGGAGTTGATATGAGGAGTAATATCTGAGTAAGTACCATGTCGAAGATGGGGGGGGGGGTGATGAGGAAGACTCTCATGCAAATCTAAATATCAGAGACAAGTCCCCGCACGCGCGTCCACGCAGTGTCCACAGGTCCTCCGCTCACACATCCGAGTTGATGCTGAGGTTGGCCAACCGCGGGTCGGAGTTGATCTCGTACCTGTAGTGGTAGCCCTCCATGTGGTCCCTGCAAGCGTCCCGGATGTTGTACATCCACCGCTTGATGCCCTTTCGGTTCAGGTAGAGCACCAGCAGGAAAATGACGCCGATCAGGGCCAGCACCAGTCCGAGGAAGACGTACGAGGTCTCCAGCACGCCCTCCAGGTCGCTGGTGCACTTCAGCTGCCCCGGCTCCACCTGCAGGAGCGGCCGGCGCTTCAGGGCTTTGGGGTCGGCGCAGGTCAGGTTGTGCGCGTCGACGACCTGCGTGGCGTTCCTCAGCCACGCCAGGGTGTCGTCCAGGAAGCAGTCGCAGCGCCAGGGGTTCCCCGCCAGCCGGACGCGGAGCCCCGGCTTGAGGCTGAACTCGGCCAGCGTGGCGGGGGGCAGGTCCCTCAGGCTGTTGTCCCTCAGGTCCAGGTCGCGCAGCGGCGGCGTCTTCAGCGTGCCGTTCTGGAGGGCGATGATGGAGCTGTTCCGCAGGCTCAGGCTGGCCAGGCCGGGGAGGCGGCTCAGGGCGTCGTCCGGGAGCATGACGAGGTCGTTGTCGGACAGGTCCAGGGCCGTCAGCTGCGTGAGGTTCCCCCCGTGCAGGAAGTTCAGCACCCCGTGCATGGTGGAGTGGTTGTGGAAGCACCTGCTCAGGTTCAAGAGCTGCAGCTTGCTGTCGGCCGGGAAGGCGTCCTGGCTGACGTTCTGGATCCAGTTGTTGCTCAGGTCCAGCCGCTGCAGGTTGGGCAACTTCTCGAAGGCCCTGGCATCCACGTACTCCAGCTCGTTCCCGCTCAGATACAGATCTGTTAACTGATCCAGACGGGTGGGAAAAGAGGCCACGCTAATACGGGAAATGCTGTTTCCTGTGACGAACAGGAATTTGGTATTGGCCGGTAAGGAATGCGGAATCGCATCCAAGTCCTGGTTCTGGCATTTCACAGTCTGTGAGGAGCACAGGCATTTGTCCGGGCAGCCGTGGCAGGACAGCGCGGTCGCGAGGAGCCAAATCACACGCACCACGGCGGACCTGAGCGCCGTCCTTCGGATCTCTCCGCCCGACGTGCTCAGAGGACGCATGTTTGGAAGTTGGGTTTTTGGTTGGTTTTTTTTTTGTCCCCACCAAACAAATCTGAGTGCGCAATCGACGTGCGTAACGAGATTTCGCCCCCCTTCTCGACCCAGCGCCGTCACCGCCTTGTTCTTCCGCGGGAAGGAAAAAAAAGAAGCCCCCAACAAAGCCAGGGAAAGTTTACAGTCTCTCCCCACCTTTATCCTCTCAGACGCGGCCACCCCCCCGCGGTCCAACTCCACACAACTACCCCCACACCATCCTGGTGGAGGATGAGTCTACATTTCCATGAAGCCCGACAACTTCTGTGCTCCTCCTCTTCGGTCTTTTGTTTTTTAACCAAACACACTTGCTGTACGAAACGAAGGGGTCTATTTTATCTTCTGCTAAGCCCTTTGGGAAAAAAAATATAACTCAGACTTGAAAAAAATCACAATCACTTACTCGGACTACCGGCTCACTATCACACAGTGCAGATTTTCCTTCCAGAGGTGCCACACAGCGCGCGCGCGTATTCCGACCAGCAGCAGCTCCGCAAGTGGTTGTGAATGAGGAGGAGAGAAACTACAGCAGCGGCTCGGAGCAGACCATCGCGAGGCGGGTCTGTACCATTAGACGGTTTAAAGAGGGGTGTGGGAAAAAAAACATGCTATCGTTGTTTTTTCGGGACTTTGGAATTGATTTTCTACTTTGGTCATAACTGACTGGCTTTTTATTCGCTCACCTCAATATGAACTTGGAATATTGAAACTATTTGAAAGGCTGGTTCAGCGAGTGTTCTCGCAGTGACGTAATGTATTTTGGTACGGCCCCACGGATAAAGAGGAACTCAGGTTAAGTGGGAAGCCGGCAGGAATGCTCATAGACATTCATAGGTAGACGCCTCATGGACTGGGGCCGCCTATTGGAGCTGACGTCGCAGCGCGGCCGCCATCTTGGCTGGGTCACTCATGCGACTCCAGTGTATTGAGGGGAATGAGGATTCCCAACTAAAATTGTCATAACTTCTTTCTTTTTCATCCAATTTTCACACAGCTTGGGTTATTACAAATAACAGACATAAAGTTGTGATCCAAGATGCTGCAACACGTTAAAACACGTGTTTTCACGCTGAAGCATATAAATAATAAAGGCAGACTGATGGTATATTGATAAATGTATAACTGTATCAGATGATTTAATGAACAAAAAAGTTTGATTGTTCATTTAACTTTATTCCTCCCACTCTCTCACCCCCACACACACTCAGCACACACAGCGCACACACACTCAGCGCGCGCACCCACCCACACACACACACACACACACACACATTAACACGGACATTCACTTTGGTTTTCCATATCGCAGACATCTCTCTCAGTATATATACATACTCTTTGGAGAGGAGATGGGAAGTTGAAGACGGACGGGGTCGCCCCGTCTCTAAGCCTGACAACCTGACCCATCCTGTCAAATTCATCAGGCTGAAAGTGACGGCTACACAGCTTCGATGACTTGGAAAAAGCGAAACCCTCCCTCTTTAAAGCAACTTCCCATTGCCTTGATAATGTGAACAGAGAAAGAAACAAAACAGCAAGAGATGAGGGGACCGGTGCCTGCCGGTAGAATTTCCTTAACAGCCAACAACTTTAGCTACAATCATAAAATTATCATATAAATGATAAATAGTCAAACAATCTAAAGTACTGTTCAATTTTTCCTGTGAAAGGTAATTGCACGGGCTCTGCTTTCAATTGTATAGTCGTTCACTCCGTATGGGTTCTGATGCTCACCTGGACTGAGTTGACCCACCCAATATGGCGGCGACGCGCGATGCGCTCCAGCGCGTCATGAGGCGTCTACCTATTTATGTCTACGGGAATGCTCCTCATCAAAGTTGGATGTCATTAAAAAGTACTTCCAGACAGCAGATTTGACAGAAACAAAGTCGTTTGTAGCCACTGCCAAGATGAATGTTCTCATCATGGGAGTACTTACATTCTGAAATAATATCCCCCTAATTCATATGGTGAACACAACAAGATCTTTGTACCTGTATGAAGATGACATCACAAGTGCAAAGCACACTCACACTTCAATATTGGCGTTATTCCCCCAGTTTTGTTTTGTTTTTTTGATGAATTTGGTAGCTCATGTTTGCGCTGTCTTGGATTACGAACAGTCAAATGAAGCTCTTATTTAAATCACCTAACCTTAACTAACATTACCAGTTTAACAGAATTGTGAAGTCATCTTCCTGACTGGACAAGAGGTTTGTCTTTAAAAAAGGAAAAGTTATTCAGTTTTAAAATCAATTTCACTCCAATTTTTCATGCATTCCAGCAGGTAGATTTTCAGACGCAAATAACGTGCAGTTTTCAGTCTTTGAAAAAAGTGAGTATATGAACAGAGAGAAGTTACCCACAAAGATGGTTCTCCTCTCTGTGGGTGAACGTTAAAGAGGAGACACTGGACAGATGTCACAACTGATCCCATGGGTTGTGGCTGCGCTCTGGGTTGCACCGAATGCTTCTAATCAAGGCTGAGAGGATGCTCACATCCAGACCGTCCCAACAGCACCAGTGCAGCGTGGCCAAAGTCACCTGATGGCAAACTGGCAGGAAATGGCTCAGAAGCAGGCTGGATGTCAAAACAAGGCTGTTTATTGAACAAATAAAGGCACCACAACAAAATCTTTGGAATGGGAATACAAGATGTACATTTTCAAGTCCAAGTCACTGTATCTACGACGCAAAAACAAGTACAAGTAAAAACTTTGATGCAATATAACTGAAAGCACTCCTGTAACTGAACGAGTATTACAGACTCAGGCCATGTGATGGTTGCCAGTGACTGGGAAGCGGCTGGTGTCAGACTCGAAACACTCACACTGCAACAAAACCAACGCAAACGTGCCCAGTGATGAACCACATAGAGGGGCAGTAGGGCAGTGGGGCGATGAGGCCAAA
>JASSRZ010000007.1:14388369-14398578 GCA_032164315.1 Malacoctenus gilli
GTCCCAAACATTTCCCACCAGGGCGCCCACAAACAACGATTGTGATAGTCGACGAGTCACCGATTATTTCGAGGATTCGTTGACGAGTCATATACGAAGTGCAGCTGCTCTTATACAAAAATCTTTTTCTTCCGACTTTAAGTGTTAGAAGTAACTACACGACACCACTCTGCCTGCAGGTACTCAGGAAGACGGGAAGAAACCGCAAGAAAAACATAGCAGACTAGCTAACATATCACGACGAAACGCAACCCTAAGCAAATAAAAGCAACCGAAACATAACGGTAAAGGACGCCAAACAAAGTTAAACAGTCACACGTGTCGGTATTCTTCAAGCTTGCAGATCATCTCAGCACCTTTTGCTTGGCGAATTGGGCTCGGTTGTTATCATGCTTCAAAGGCAAGACTGGGAGTTCTATCTCATCCACACCTACCCATTAGATAGAGCCTTTTATGTTGAAAATATAAAGAACCCCTCCCATGCAAGTGAAGAAACCCCTCTTTTGAGAGACAACGTTCATAATACAAGTACATTTTAAGCGGTTCTATATGGGAAGATAATGAAGAAACCCCCAAAGGTCTTAACCCTTCACCGAGGAGATGTCATCGCTTCCTTAATAATGTGAGGTACAATTTACTGCCGTGATTCAGAGCCACTCGGCCCCCTGGATCGAAGGGTCACTGCAAATCAATATCATCCTGTTCTAAGTGATCACATACATCCTGTAATGGGACCTTTCCAGCGCATCAGGCGTATGGGCTCAATCAAAGAATGGCCCGATGAGAATGATTGTAGCCATAAATCATGGTCATCGCAGCACTTTACACTACTGAGCAGCTGCCCCACACTGTCATCCAATCACTCGAGGGCGAAATGTGTCCAAGAGGAAGAGACGCACTGGAGAATATTGACTGTAGCACTGCAAAGGAAACGACGGGAAATGGGAAATTTATATCAAAAGTAGAAAAAAAAAGCCCAAAAAACACCAATAAAGGCGAAAGGAGGAAATAATCAAAAAATTTGAAGATGTAAAATTAGTTTTAGAAAGAGAGACGATGAAGTACTCTTGATTTATTACATAGGGTTTTATTGGGTACAAAGAAGGTATCAGATTAGAAGAAAATGTTCAACTGCACACTTTTGTTGTCATATAAATTTGAACTGCTGCTGTTTAAGAAGTCAAAGCAGAAACATTTGGATGTTCAAGCTCTATGCATAATCGTGGTTTAATTATAATCATAGTATAATAAAAAAAATTATTTTTTAGAGGACTTTAAGACACTTAGACACTTTACAGACTACATAAATGGACCTCACAGAGAGTTGCTGTTGTGGCATGGTTTATTAAGAGAGAAATCTTATTATAAACAATGAATACTGATACAAAGAAGGAAGATCAGCTGAAAAAAGAAGAGGTTGAAAAGGATCGCAGAGCGGATCTTCATGAGAAACAATAATGATTATCAAAAAAAAGACATGTGCTGTCCCACTTTATACTTTTTGGAGACAAATACTTTCATGTAATTTTGACTTTGTCCTCTTTTGCAGGCAATTCCTGTGGGCACAACAGTTCGTTCTGTCGGCCCAACGTGAGGTTCAGCATTCAATCCAGAACTCCAAACATTGTCTCTCATTGTCTCTGAGGAAAACACGCGTCGCCCCGAGGAGCTCAGTGGCACAAAAGACAAGTGTTGAGGAAACACATCAATCATCCTGGCCCTTTAATGAGCCTCTATTTATTGCTGTGTACATAGATAACCACAATGGTTTCACTGGTTCTTTTATACAGAAAAATCCGCATCATGAACGATGAAGGCAAATGAGATACTTGTAAAAATGAGGGTGAAACACCAGCTGAAAAAGACTTGTGTGATGCAGTCACTGACTCGTAGCATTTATCAGACAGAAGAATGAGGATTTCCAGATGAGAAAACTACACCTGCACTACTTGACAGCATTGTTTCCGTAAAAAAAAGCAGCAATGTCTATATTTCCACATCTCCTCTTCACAAGTGATTTGAGTGGTGCTGGTGTTGCGCGGGCATTGTGTGCGGGATTACGCAGGATTATTCTGCTGAGAAGCAAAACGGCGAATGCGCTCATGCCTGAATGGTGGAAGGAGGGCATGCTCATCAATATGTCATATTTGGAAGCCCCTGGTGCGGAGCCCCGTGTAACCTTAGCTTCACCCTCCTTTGACCCTCTCCTATTCTCAGCCTGGGTCAATGTGACAATCATCACAGTAATTCCATGAAAGCAGGATTGTGGTTGAAACTGATACCTCGCCCAAAGTCTGTCTGCTCTTTATAAATCTGCTGGAGACGACGTTTATCAGAGGATGAAACTCTGCACCGATGTTTTTATGCCCCCTTTTTTGGCAATATTAAAACAAACATCTTTTTGCAAAGCCTTTCTCTGCTTTGTATATATTCGTATGTCTGTGTATGGGGAGAATTCCTGTGTAATTCTGTTATTCATTGCATAATGACCATAAAATTCTGACTCTAATTCAATGCACCTATTTTCGAAGGATATTTCTAGCATGCACTGTTTCAAACAAGACAGCTTTAGTAGAATTTAAAAAAAACAAAAAAAACAAACAAACAAACAAACCCAAAAACAAAAAAAGTACATAAAAACAAAAAACAAAAAAAGTTTTTCTGCTCTTGCTTTTGCTCTGCTGCTTCTCTACCTGGAAGGCCAGAGTCTGTAGCCCATTTAGAACCCGTATGGGGCCTGCATATCATGTTGGCTGGGCTGTGTGACAGTTTTTAACTTTCTCTTGGTCACATTGTTTTTTTTGGACCATGGCATAATTTCTGTGCTCAACTTGATTCTTCGTTGGTGCTTTGGCGCCTCTCTGCAGCCCCTCTGAGTTTATTTAAAACATTTTTACAAATTAAAATATTTAAATTTTTAAAAAATTATTTTTTACAGTTGACAGAATAATATTGGTGACACTCACACTCTTCTGCGAAACGCATAAAATAAAGAAATCTTTCCAGTTACATCATCCTTGCAGCAACAGCGTACGCTCAACTCAGCCCCTACAACTAACCAATAGGATTTTAGAATGTAAGAAGTGCCGACCAATCAGAAGTCTCAGCACTGAGGCGTGTTTTTCACCTGCCTGCTGGGTTTCGGAAACCTGTCACAAATAGCAGCGGTTGCAGAAAACGCGAGCCTTCCATAATCGTAGAAATGACACAGTGGATGAACGTCGTTGGTGCTACTTTCTTCATCACTTCTTTTTCCTTTAACTAACGGGAGGTAAGACGAGATGACAACAATCTTTAGTGGGCGTCACAGTTTGCTGTCGCTTGAACGCTAGCATGCGATGATGTGTCAGTGCAGCTCGCTGATGAACGTGAACAGTCCTGCTTAAACTTTTAACACATATTTTGTCACTCTTTTTGGCCCAACATTGTCTGAGGTTAACTCAAACGTTCCACGCTACATACAAACAGTTTCGTGTGGGCATTAAAGCGCTGTTACCATTAAGTGCTAATGCTAGGAGCAGCTAAAGGCTAGGTTGCGCATGCCGCTGCAGCAATTCTATTTAGAAATATACTTTCGTTTCTCAATCTTCCTCTTGTGAAGGGCTTAAGATGACTCCAACACTATAGTACAGTTACGCAGGGGCGTAAGGGGCGTGAATGGGAGCCGCAGCCAAGCAGCTCGTGTTACTCGGCCAACTTAGCCTGTTACATAATCATGAAGCGCGGCCAGCGTTACACCCCCTTCATGAGATCGTCAACGTTGCTGCACGCTGAGACCTGAAACTTTATTTTGGATACTATGTGCTAAAGTTTGCGACCGTCGTCTTGAATTTCACGGCTTGGAAAATAATGCAGCCATGTGTGCCAGAGAAAGCCGGGACATATGAAGCTAAATGAGAACAAATTAACACAATGCTAATTTTGTCAACCCCAAATAAGGGGCAGTCTTGTACCCCTTTTGGTGCGTTTTTGTGCATCATTTTTGGGGCCCTGCGCCCCCCGGATTAGATCCAGAGCGCTGCTTTAGTGTGGTTTTGTTAAAGTGAACAACTCCTTTACTTTGAAATACCCGCTCGGGATCACGGCATCTTATTGAGGAACTTCCAAGTTTTGATCAGAAATAATGATGCTTTCAGGGACGCTCATGTCAACCGACGCATGCGCTCTGTTGTCCTCCCAAGTAGATTGTTTGGCGGGTGGTCCTGCTCCCATTTGCTACCCAGGATGCAACAGTTACTTTAATTCAACAGACATTTTTCCACTTCCTCTCATTCCATCCTAAATTGCTGCCATGCAAGTGTTACTGACTTATGAACAGCTGGCCTCTTTGCTTAAGATTGTTTATCAGATTTTTATAACTGTAAAATATGTGTGTTTTTCTTTCAAGGTGTATTAAATGATTTTTACTGCATTTGCTAGGTTGTCTGACGACGTTCTATTAGTACTTACATTGTTCATCCAGCTCGAGTTTGTCGCCTGTCTGTCGTCCACAGGTGCACTCTACAATTATGGAGTTTTAAAAAACACAGTGGGCGCTTTGAGGGGAAGGGGGGCCTTTCCCCTCAAGTTGATGGTCGGACTGCTTGGACGTGAAGGTCAGAGGGTTGTTGAGACTGTTGCCTTTTTTTGTACATATTTTAGATGAGAAACTTATTTTTGCAATTCTTGAAATACCCAATTTTTGTATAAAAAAAAACCGCGAAAAAAGTTTTGTATTTATTGAGCGAGAGATGCCGTTGTATGCTGCAAGCACCTTAGTCTGTGTCAGACCTGCGGTCGAAATGGTGGACTGAAAGAAGTCGCACGAAGGCTCTGGGGTCGCTAGGGTGCAGTGGAACCTCAACACAAGCACAATTCTAGCACTCCGAACCATTTTGACCTTTGACCTGACACATTTTTTTTAAACATTTTTGGAAGCTTCTCCTTTTTTTTTTTTTTTTTTTTTTTTGGTTTGACATTTTTGTGTTATTATCTGGACCCCCCCCCCCTGGCTTCATATCATTCTTGAGTTTATCTCCAATTTTGGGTGGCGGACTGTCAGAGGGCCTCTACAAACAGAAAAATAAAAAAAGGGGAGGAGGATTCGGCGGAGGTCAGGATGAACCTGGCACCGCCAGAAGACTGCACCCCCAAATGCCGGTCCCAGCAGCACGCAGACCAGGTGATCGCCGCGCTGACGGGCGGCTCCGAGGGCCAGCTCAAGGCGTTCCTCTCCTCGCACTGCCACAACGCCACCAGCCTGCGGGACGCCTTCGGCCGCACGGCCCTGCACCTGGCGGCCTCGCGGGGGAAGAAGGCCCTGCTGGAGTGGCTGCTGGAGTGCAAGAACGCCGACCTGATGGTGAAGGACAAGGAGTCCTGCTGGACCGCGCTGCACCGGAGCGCCTTCTACGGCCACATCCACTGTCTCATTTCGCTGGTCAAGGTGTGTCCCGCTGACCGATTGATTACAAGAACTCAACATGATTCTAACTGGTTAATTCAAAAATCATCCCACAAAGTAATTCTCGTCACACGGTTCAGTTTCATTCCTTGTTTGTTCGATTTTGTTTCCTTTTCAGCATGGCGGGCTCCTCTCCACTCAGGACAAGGAGGGTCTCTCTGTCTTGGACCTCACAATGAAGGACCGACCAGCACATGTGGTGTTCAAAACCTCAGGTAGGTCAAGGTCACCTCTCAAGTGGAGTCCTGAGGCTCAGCCACATCGTCGTGACTCACTGTGTTTCATAAGGGAATTCACACCCGTATGTGGAGTCCCATTGGTTATCTGTCACGTCTCATCTTTATTGATAATTCGACGCTCAATACCATTTCGTGAAGGACGTCTGGAGCTCTTGGCTTGAATGAAGCCCGTGGTTTTGTATTGTTTGAGTGAGGGATGGTTGAATCATTCTCCAGCTGGCCGCGGTGTTGCTACCTCGCTTGTAACAGTGTTTTCCTCTTTGCTACAGACCCAACAGAAGTATACACTTGGGGAAACAACACTAATTTCAGCCTGGGCCACGGCAATCAGGAGAGCCGACATCACCCCGAGCTGGTGGACGTGTTCGCCAGGACCGGCGTTTACATCAAGCAGGTAGACTCTCATCTCGCCGCCGCCGTCTCCTCAAGGTAGCAGGAAGCCCGAGAAGCACACCGTCACACCAGTAATGGCCTCATACTTCAACTGGGGCTTGTTGTGAATCGCAATAAGAACAACACCGCCACCACCACCACCACCACCAAAAGCCAATGCACATGGGCGTCCCAGATAAGGCGCATCACGTGGTTAAAACCAGCAAAACAGCCGGCTCCCTGGAGCACTCGTTTACACAAGGTTCTCCTCGGGGTCCGTCAGCATTTGTAAAAATGTTTTTTTCCACTACACCTGGCTCAGCCTGTACCCGCGAATCCACAGCTACGGAGATGACAGCTCCACTTGAGGCCTTTTGGCTGCCTGAACTTAAATTAAACATTTATAAGTGGATCTCAAGGAAAGTGTGATGAACCCGAAAGATGGTTTTCTTTCTCGGAACTTAAGAAGAAAAGTGAAACCTAGAATTATTGACGATTATTACAGGCAAGCAAAGCATTGCAGGCATATTTAGGGTTATTGATGAATTGGCGAATAATAATAATGATAATAGTAATAGTAATAATAACAATAACACGAATGATAACAATAATATAATAATATAATAATAATATAATAATAATGGTAATAGTAACAATAACAATAACAATAACAATAATAATAATAGCAATCATAACAATAATAACAAAAATAATGATAATAATGATGATGATGATAATAATAATAATAATAATAATAATAATGGTCTCCTGAGTGAACATTAGTCCTTTAGGAGGGAGGGAATAAAGACACTGTCAGTAATGTTATTAGAGTCTAATCCAGGTCTTTGTCACCGTGTCAGCCGACGTCTGCCCCCTCTTGTACAATCTTAATTTGGGACTCGGCGGAGCTGCTGCAGTACATTGTTGACCTGTGCGACCAGACCGTGCCACCCGGGCTACTATTTCACGCAGTTGTCATGTGGATGCTCTCAGTGTGATTAATATAACCCCTGGCACCCGCTCAACAACCTCCAGTGGGTTGTGTACACACCAGGTGCCTGGCAGAGGAGATAAAGCGGCGCAGAAGGACTGCGTTGGATGCTGGGTTTTTTTCGAGCGACTTGACAGTTGTGTGTTTAAGTAATTTATCTGCGCTCGGTGTGGTAATATTAGTGGTGTTTACAGAAGAAACTTCACGTCTGACCTCCGGGTCGCGCGGAGTAGTTCCATAAAGGCGCTGTGGGGGCGGGTGGATCTGATTTCATGACCACACAATGACCCAGTGGCACCGAGCGGCCCCTTTGTCTGGCCGGCCCAATCCAGCAGGTGCCAGGGGTTAAATATTAATTCCACAATGACATGTTTTTAATTAAGTGAGCTCCACCGGCGTGTATGCATGTGTGTGAATGTCCACATCAATGAGATACTTCAGGAAACATCCCGGCGCTCTATTGACGGCTCGAGGGGGAGCGATGTATTAGTAATGATGTTTGCTTTTCCACTTGTGCCCTGTCCTTTTACTGGCACTCTGTTTTTACTATCACTACATGAGGGCTTGGCCCAGGGACATGGAAAGAGATGCATCGCGGCCTCTGTGGCGAGGTCAAGATTCGAATGACAAGAGCTTTAATCTGCACATGCTCGAGAGCCAGAATGGTTCATCCAACTCCGCACATTTCATTTGGAAGAGGAAATTAACGTGTGTTTGTTTAATGTGTCGTTTCTACGCCGCTTTCCTCCAGGTGGTTCTGTGCAAGTTCCACTCGGTGTTCCTGTCCCAGAAAGGACAAGTGTTCACCTGTGGACACGGACAGGGAGGACGACTGGGCCATGGAGACGAACAGACTTATCTGGTGAGACATTCGTTCTAGAGTTGAAAAATGTTTCATACCGCAAACAAGTCCAAGCATTCTGCCATACGTCTCTGTAAATGTCTTTTTCAATTCACTTCAAAGCTTGGCTGGAAGTTTCTCTCGACAGTCGGCTGTTGACCTGAAAGACAAACATAACCTCTTGTGGCTACAACAGTTTCTTTGTGGTCTCTTTGTTTCAATTAGTATCTCATAAACCGCCTCTCCACTCCAACTTCGCCGCCCACAGTTGATAAAGTTGGACCGTCGCCTCCAAACCCCAATCGCGTAAACACAGGCGTTTCACGTCAGTTTTCTATTTATCGCGTCTTTTCGACCGGACCGAGGGGAATGGGTTTTGTTTAGACCACTGTGCTCGAGTGCCCCAAGTCGTCGACCCTTGGAGATTAACTACAGATCAAGTGTCTCGTTTCTATTTTTGAAGCGCCTCCACGCTGAAACCGGTCGACTTGCATGCGAAAGCAGCGGAATGATGCAAACGATTAGAAACGAGTGAAACGAGAAGTCGACGTCGGGTCGATGAAGTGTCATCTCTTGCGGAATTTTGAGTAGAACTCGAGTGGGCTGTTATAGAATGGATGTGAACCTCTGTCACTGACAGTCCTGATACAGAACCATGCTACAAAGCCGTAATTCGGGTGTCCAATCCTAATTGATTGTTCTCTTCTTTGTGGTTTTCTTTCTAGGTCCCTCGCATGGTGGAGGGCCTGATGTCCCACCACTGCTCCCAGGTGGCCGCCGCGAAAGACCACACAGTGGTGCTGACGGAGGAGGGCTACGTTTACACTTTTGGCCTCAACACCTTCCACCAGCTCGGCCTGGCTCCTCCTCCTGCCGCAGCACATGTGCCTAAACAGGTAGGGGGGAGGGGGGGGGATGGTCCCAGCAGGGGGCAGCGGAGAGTGACGCTGACCTTTGGCGATGTGCACAACACGCGCCTTAATTTCGTCTGACCGTTGCGTGTGTAGGTGTTCTCCAAGACACTGAAGGGCAGGACAGTGATCGGGGTTGCAGCAGGGAGGTTCCACACGGTGCTCTGGACCAGGGAGGCCGTCTACACCATGGGACTCAACGGAGGCCAGCTCGGCAAGTGTCACGCGAAGAGAGGGAGGAGGCTGGGGGAGCGAAAGAGTCACAAAGAGTGGCACATTCTGTAATGGTTTCTATTCGCAGTCACAAAGGATAAACTGGTAGAGGTCGTATGGCTCCGTCTCCGCTCGAGCGGCTGAAGAGGGAATCCTCCCCGTCACATTAGCCAGGCCGTCCGAACGCCAGTGTCTCCTTTCATTGGGTTTTCCTCCGTGTGTTAATCTGCAGGCTACTTGCTGGATCCTAATGGGGAGAAGTGTGTGACAGCACCTCGGCAGGTGTCAGCCCTGCACCACAAGGATGTCGCCATCGCCATGGCAGCCGCCAGTGACGGAGCGACGGTGGTAGTGACCGAGAAGGGCGACGTTTACCTGTTAGCCGACTACCAGTGCAAGAAAATGGCATCAAGGTGAACGTAGCAGAAGAAAAGAGGCGATTCACTCCAGTGAATTTTGCGCCTTTATTTCACTCTTATCATCTCTTTGGCTTTTTTTAGGCAGCTTAACATTAAGAAGGTCCTGGTGAGTGGGGGCGGCCTGGACCACCGCGTGGACCCGCAGGTCCTGAATGAGAGCGGGGGGGAAAAAGTCACCATTTTGGCGTTGGACGAAGCTGGCAGGGTGAGTCCAGTGTTTGAAGATTGTCCATTTAATAAGTGACCTTTCGAAGGCCAAGGTGGAGAAATGTCACATTTCTTTTCATCAAGGGCCAAACACAGACAGATTGATCAGAGTCAGAGCAGGTCAACACCATCATACCAAATGATCTTTTTGCACGTTTTGAAACTCAGAAACAAAATCCTATCAATTATAGTCGCCACACTGGAAAAAATCCCAATCTTACCAAGTATATTTGTCTTTTTTCTATTCAAAATATCTCAATACACTTAATACAAGACGCAATTGCCTAACAGGTAACATTTTAGCAAGATATAGGGACTTGTTTTAAGTCAATACAACTTGAATAAAGCCAAATTTCACTTGTTCCATTGTCAGATTTTTTGCTTATTCCAACCTGTTAGGAAATTGTGTTGTCGTGTATCTTCTCTTTGTTGATGCGTGGAGTTATGAAGAAAGTCTCTGCTGACACAGTCTTGTAGTTTCTTGAGTCTTTTATTCCAAGTACAGTGTCGAAGCGAGTTGTCCGGACCCAACTCGGAGAAAGAGATGCCAATGCCTTTCTCCCTCTAAGTTTC
>JASSRZ010000007.1:14431528-14447484 GCA_032164315.1 Malacoctenus gilli
CCCCCCCCCCCCCCCCCCCCCGGGGGGGCAGCGGCGGGGGGAGGTCGGGCTTGTGTGTTTGTGTTGAACAGAGTGAAGGCGAACAGGAGGCGGGACCGCCGCCACGTTTTTCTCTCGGCCGCGTCGAGGCGGAGCGTGAAACGACGGCGCGCAAAGCTGGCAAGTGGTGATCTTGCGGGTTTTATTTGTCGGACAGCCAAATACTAACGCACAACAGGGAGCTGTTTGGATTTCACCTCTGAATTCCAATTGGAAAATGTCCGATTCGTTGGGTTCCGAGGAGGTTGAAGTCACGAAACAACGCATAAAAAAGTGATGAAATTTGTGATTGGTCCTTTATTTGCAACCCTGAACGGCTCACTGTGTGAACAGTGATTAGACGCCCCACCCAAGGCCACTTGTTGTGGTACCATCGTCGTATTCTTGTATTTCAATGACTTTTACACTCAACACTTGAACCTTTTTGAGGTTTTCGGGAGCCAGAGTGAAAAAAACAAGACGCAGAAGTTTCAGTTTGTGACAATACGTCAAGAAATCTTGAAGTCAGGATATCGACGTCGTGTTGCCACTGAAGAAGACAGTGTGAAATAGCGTGTGCGTGATCCCTCCGACAATTGCTGCTGTTTCGCTTGGCACGCACGGCTGGATTGACGCGCACCTCCGTGCAGCCGCGTTTCCCCGCATCGCTCCAAAGCGCCCGGGTCTGAACCCGCCGCCCCTCCCTCGCCGTGCTCCGGCTTGCGGCGGCGCGGCCCGAGGTGCTCAAACGTTTGTCCTCGGACCGTTTTTCCTCTCGTTTCGCCGCGTCGTTAGTCTCTCACGGTTCCTGGCGGCCCGCTTTGACACAGGAGAAAGCCGTCCTGACGGGCCGTCAGTGATCCGTCCGCCCGCCCGCTCGCCCGCCGCCGCCACCACACCTCCTTTGACCCCTCGGCTCCGCAACTGTCATTTCCCCAAAGAGCAGATGACATGTTTGGCTCCGTCGCAGCCCACCGCCGCTTTGATTGTACCAGCTGCCTTCGTAGGAAAACGCATTCTGCAGACCACTAATAGCCGCTCGGCTTCGCACTTGACTGCAAGCTGAGATAAAACATATCGCAGCGATTCCGATGACGCTACAGATGGTTTAGGATTTGTCACCAGAGCTTCTGGGATGTTTCTGTTTTTTTTTTTTGCCCCTCAGGGGTTCATATGATTCGAATTTAATCCTGCGATCACTGTCAGACGAGCTTTCGGGGGGGGCTACGACTGAAAGAGACAATTTAAAGCAGCTCCATACAACAAACGTAACCTTTGCGGGGCGAGCCGCGGTGCTGTTTTTTCTCTCGGAGACAAACGAAACCGATTTCGGCGCCGGCTCATCAGCTGCTGAGGTAATAGGGCCCAGATGGCGCCGCCGATATAAAAGCCAGGTAATTTCATGCGAGGGCACCGTGGAAGGGGCCAGACGTTCGCCGCCGCGAATCGGAGGAGACGGGGCTGACGCGCCGGCCGGCCGGCCGCCCCGCCTTTCGCGTTGAGAACCCCCGCCCCGAGATAAGGCTATCCTGTGTCTCCCCCCCCCCCCCCCCCCGACGCGAGGATCCTCGTAAACTTCCATCATTTCCTTAAAAAGAAATTTCATTACTTTCCAATTAAATCGCGGCGGGGTGGGGCGGGGGGGTGGTGGTGGTGGTGGGGTGGAGGAGAAACGCGGCGAAGTCGTCGGCGGAGAGAGAGAGAGATTGATTTTCTTTTGAAGGCTGCACAGCGCGACTCGATGAGCACGGGAGAGATAGAGTGCCGATTCGATTACAATTTCTCAATTCAATTTGGAGGCCCGGAATGCAAAAAAAAAATAAAAAAATCCCCACACAGATGCTTCATACCTCACGACGAAGCACATCACTGGGTAGGAGTTGGTTTATGATAGTGATTGTTAGAGGAAAAATCACTAAATTTAGGGGAAAGAAAAAAAAACTCTCAAAATGGTCACTTGGATTCTGAAAGTTTTCCCACAACGCTCCTGATTTGGTGCTGCTCGTCTGCATCCTGTTTGAGACTGAAGTCTGACTGGACTGGACTGGAGAAATGGTCAAACGCCTCCATCAGGCCTCGTTTGGGACCTTTGTGGGCGCCGCAGAAGGGGCAGTTGTGAGCATTCATCTTAAGGGGGGGCTGATTGACCTCCATTGGTGGTTTGGGGGTTTCTGTGTGTGTGTGGGGGGTGGGGGTGGGGGGTGGGGTTAGGATTGAGTCTTCTTTGATCTATAAGAGTTCCTGCATGCTTGTTAGTTCATGTGGTGGTTTAACAGGTGTGGATGTGAGTGTGACTGTGTTCCTCTTTGTCCCGATGGTAGACCTGCACTTTGCGGAGCAGCCTCATATCTGCTGGAGTGAACGGGTGAATCTGACACGACTCACCCCAGTAATGTTCATTTAATAAATCAGATGTGAACCTGTCAGAAGACGGGGGGGGGGGCATTCAGTTCAACACAGGAGCCAAACTAATCAATAAAAATCCTTTGAGCATAAAGCATCTAAGACTTGAGCTGGTCGTCCACGGCAACTGTAGGCGAGACAGGAAGTGAATTGAATGAAAGTGGCAATGGAACAGTTTGGAGTCTGCCTTCAAGAGGCCACGAATGGCAGCATTTTGTCAGAGGATCCTGGTTGGATGATTGTTGAGGAGCTGCAGCTTTCAGAAAACAAAACAAGCAAACCTCACTTTGGATGTTGGTTCCTATCAAACACAGCTTGGACAGGCCAAAGTTTTTGGCGAACCCGAAGGATCGAACACAAGAGATCATCAGAGCTCACAGGTACGTTGGAAGATGGTCTTGCCAAAGTTAAGGTAACCATTACTCACTCAGTGGTGCCAAGTCCCCAGTCAAGAAAGCTGCTATTGCTTTAGCAAAATCGCAACATTAGTTGTGAGTTAAAATACCAGAAAAGCGAGTGAAACGACGTGGCTTCGGAAAGTCGCCGGGCTTCGCAGGAAGGTTTCGCAGCCGACTGCAGCCCAGAGCCTGAGCTCATTGAGAGAGGCAGCCAGAGTCCTGAGGTAATACCTGTTTGTTTCCTTCCCGCTCGCAAATATGCATCTCCGAGCGCAGTCCAAAACGTTTAATTAAAGAAAATACAAATATTTAGCTCCATATCGGGTGGAGTGACGGCGGCCTGGTGCCAGCGGCCTCGGCGGAGGCCAGTGTACCCCGGGTCAGTTCTTGGGTGGTCACTCGCACCAGGTTTTTTTGGAGTGCCTTGAGCCAGCGAGCTCCTCTGTTTCGCTCCATTTATGCGACTGCGAGCTCAAAATACCTTCGAGATGACCAGCGATTCTCTCTGGTGTCAACACAGTAAAAGGCTCTCAGGCCATGCTGCTCGAGTCCATCCCGGACACTCGATGCGCAGAATGTAACATATGAACTCGGGTCGTTTGCTGAAGACTTCTCGCGCCGCCATTCGTTCAAACCCGAGCGCGCGGCCGCGCGCGGATTGGCCGCCGCCCCCCGCCGATGAGTCGCTCCTTCTTCGCCTGCGCCTCCTGCGCCGCGTGCGAGACTGAGGCAGCATTGAGGGTGCCGGCGGGGCCCCCGGGGAGGGGGGGTGGTGGTGGGGGGTGTCTCCGGGGTGGAGCCGCCCCCGACCCGGGGTTCACGAGGGTCAGTCTGAGGATGTGCTGTGTTTGCACTGCCGAGTCACGCCGCCGCCAGAGCGAGTCTTTCCAGAGCCGTCACCAGAAAAAAAGAACGGCATTTTTTTGAGGAGAGTCTGACTCTCCTCTCTCTCCACCCCCCCTCCCCACCCCCCCTCCTTCCCTTTTCCCGGCCCTTCAGGACCTCGGCGAGTGAACACGCCGCTGTTCATATCCAGTGGCAGAGCCCGTTGAGTTTTATGTTGTGTTTGCACAGCGGAGTCCGAGCATGAACATTTTCACAGGTCTCGCTCCTTCACTTCAAACGGGGGGGGGGGGGGGAGGAAAAAAAAGGTAGTTCGTTTTTTAACGATGCGGTTTGAAATCTCCCCATCGGTCATTAGCGACTGGACACGGACCAACGCGGCCAGCAACATCGCGCGGGAGAGCGAGCGAGCGAGCGAGCAAGCGTGTGTTTGTGAGTGTGTGTGAGTTTTGACACACTCCCAGCTTCCTCATCCATTCCTCAGGAAAGCACAGTAATTCATTGTCTGACAGCTGTTTTCTTTTCGGCGAGCCTGCCCCGCTTGGATCCTGGGGTGTAATTCCACACACGGGGCCAGCTGGAGCTTTTCCTGAAAATCATTTTTGAGAAAAGAAAAGAAGAAGAAGAAGAAGAAGAAAAAAAAAAAAGTCGGCTGACACGTTTGCCAGCAAATAACACCGGTACAGCATCACTGGTCCACACACATTTCGTCCTCCAAATTCCAAATGTTTTGTGTCCAAGCCGCATTTAAAAAAAACCCCCAAAACTTCGGGATCCAGTTGGTCATTCCATTATCTGTCACTTGCCCGCCCCCCCCCCTCCTTTTTTTCCCCCCCCCCCATTCATTTTTGGGACATCTCTATAAACACCTGCTCTCAGAGGTTTTCGTTTGGATGGAAAAAAAAGTCTCTCCCACTCCGTGCTGGAGCTGAGACGCTCGGCCATCTGGGAGACATCTGAAGTAGGGCCTGCTGCAACGCCGCGGCGAGAGCAGCTGAGGGGGCTTCGGGAGTCGGGGTCAGGATGCCCGCGAGGTCGGCTCCGATCCGAGGTAGCTCTCCCCCATGGATGGATGGATGGATGATCAAGTTTTTGCCAGTCACATCAAGCGTGAGGACAGTAGAGACGCACAAACTGCAGCAAACCAACTCACCAGACCAAAGACCGCTGGTCAACTAGTGTGTTTTGCCAGTATCCTGATGTTGTCCAGCCGCCTCTGCAGTTTGTATGTTGCCTGCAGGCCTGTGTGTGAGGAGGAACCTGCTGCTTGAACGCACGTTGCTGCCAATGTGTCGGACTCGTGCGATCGTCAGTAATGTAAACAGGGTGAGTTTCGAGGGATGATTTCGTGCACCCAAAACAATTTGTGCAACTCAAAGTCAGTTAGTCACATTTTACTCATGACTGTCTAGTCACCTTCTGCTGACCTTCAGCTGCTTTCTCAAGAGACGAAATCCAAAAAAGCAGGAAGTGAAGCTTAGTTTTATAGTCAAACATGAAAAGGATCCAGAACAGGGCAAACAAAGTTCATATAACTTAATAGCTAATTAACAGCTTCGAGTAGACAAGAAAGTCAAAACATTCTCGGGAAATGGAAACAGTTTAAATTGTTTCCAGCGGTGATTTTCAACCAGAACACCGTGTTTTTCTTGACACTAAAACAGCCTTTGACAGCCTGAAAGGCTTCATTTTTTTCCACGAGATTTAGGACGTTAGATCAATGCATCGCCGTGTTCATCCGCAGCAATCTACGACAAAGTGCTGAGCAGAGCCGCAGAGGTTTCCAAGTGTCCGAAAAGAAGTATGTTGGCCTGACCAGACGTCAGCACGGGAAGGCAAACTCATCTCTGTCCAAAACGGAGCCGGTGTCGTTCCACCGCCGAACCTTCCCGGCTCGAAACCTCATCGACTGCTCTTCTACCACAAACAGCTCGCAGCTTCTGCAGCGATGCTCGACGCCGGATTCCAGGCCACGGCGGGCTGGCGAACGAGCCCCTCGGCTCTCGCCGGCTCCCCCCGCCCCCCCCCCCGGTGAGTCATGCGCGCGGCCCGTTTTTTTTTTTACAACCGCTTTCCCTTTCATTTCCTGCGTCGATGACCCGAACCTCCCCAGGAGGAGCTTGTTACACGTCCCCCCCGGCTGGGCTCGGACAGCGCCGCCACCGCCGCCGCCGCCCTTAATTTGTAGGGCAGGATGTTGAACCGGACCACCTGGAGAGGTCATCAGAGGGGAGCCCTGGGGTGATTTTCCCCCCAGATGGCGTTAACATCGAGTTGGGGCGAGGGTGGGGGGTGGTGGGGATGAAGACTGCTGCTCTGTTCTAGCACCGAGCTTATCACTGATTGGTGTAAAATCCTCATAAAAACCAACTTAGGTGATTTTCATGGTTGCGCCGCAGCTGAAGGATTACTCGCGGGCGGAGCACATTCTCTGGCCTCTCAGCCTCATCCAATGCAGATCGGTTCCACTGGGGAGACGAATAAACCATTAAAAGCTGCTCGTTCGTCCCGGGGCACATTTGGGAAACTGGGAAGTGTTGGGGGAGAGTGACGCGAGGCAGGTGCCACCTCCAGCGTCCGGGAGATCGGGCGAATCCCGCCAAATCCCACCCAAGAGAAAAAACGTCGGCGGATTTCCTGGATGACCCGGGAATCATTTCCTCCTTTTGCCTCCCGACGCCATCGAGCCCGTTTTTTTCTTTTTTTCAATTAAGAGGTTAATTTGGTGTTTTCTCCACGTGTTAAGGAGGACAGGAATGTTTTGGGGGTTGTAAATGTTCAATTGCAGGACAAGGCTGCCACCCACAATTTGGCCCTGTACATGTGCAGCCGCCGCAGCGAAGGAAGCGCGCTCGAAAAGCCCGCAAGCGCGCGGGCGACGGCGGCGACTTTGAAAGATAAGGGCTGCCAGGAGCTTCGTTTTTTAATGTTTTATGGCCGCACAGTACCAATTTTCGACATACCTCTCTTCTCAAGTGCTCATTAAAGCTAAAATTACACTCGTTAAGGGCTTATAAACCGCTGTATTGCGAGCCGCTCGGCGGTGAAAGCGCAGCTCCCTTGAAAAGCTGCTGCCGTTTCCCCCTGGACGTGCCTCGGTGCTCCCGCGGCGCGGCGACACCCTGATCCACCACCGGCTATACTTACCGGGGTTAAAGATAACAATAATTATCGGGTGTTTCCATCGTCATACCTGCCGCGGCACAGTCCCCCGCCACGCCGCGCACACCTGCCACGGCACAGGTAAGTATAACCCAGTGCCGCGAGCCCTCCACTCCATTGACAGACGCCTGTGTGCTATGAATGAGTGTGGAAATAGGTGTCTAAACGGTGATTCCTGTTACTGGGTGAACTTCCAGGAAGTCCATCTGCAAAAGTACACTGTTAACAAATTGTACTTCCATGCTGCCATAAGAAGGCTATGAATATTTCGTCACTCGCAGAAATTTGGATGTAACGCTCCATCCTGAGCGACTGTTTGATGTATAACCAATCATTTGTTTTGCTCAAGGTCCTTGAGGGGGAAAAAAATGGACGCCACTCACTTTCTCGAGGCTCGAGCCGGGAGAAAATAGTGAGCAAGCGATGAGCCTAGTGGAGCGCATGTCGACAGCCGTCTTCTCTCAAAATACTACGTGCTTCCCCATCTGTTTCTCTGCAGCATCCAGGTGTGGAGTGAGAAGCACCGCTGCCTTTGAGGCTGCAGAGAAGACTGCAAATCGTGGAGTATGTGTAGTATATATGTTGACTGGGAGTCACAAGTGGATTTTGATGTCACCCAAAACTGTTCTTTGCGGTTCTTGCAAAGTGGGAAGACTTTGCACCTAAACGCTCCACAGCCAGTTTGCCACCGTCTTTGGTGCAGAACGTTTCACGAATTACGAATGATCGCTATGTAAACATCCCACGCGGTCAATGGCGGCACGTTAACATTCACTCCTGCCAGGCTTTTCGCTTGACGTGGCTCGAACGTTAAAATTCAAGAACGTGCGAATGGGACAGGACACATCGTTTTGCATGTCTTGACTCGCGGTCTTCAATGTGATTAAAAACCCTGAAATGAAGTATTTTTCTGGCATACAACGACATGACTGTCGAAGTGTTGGTTCTCAGCAGCTTTGTGGCTTTTTAAGATCCAGTGGAAGTCAACCTGCTGTCCTTCCTGCAGCAGTTCAGCTGCTTTCTGCCGCCGAAAGGCCTTCATTTTGAAGTGATTTTTGACGAGCCCAGGCCGGCCGCTTCCAGGGCTAAACTGCTAATCTGCAAACCATCTCTTGGATCTGACCACATGGCTGACACGGGAATGCTTAGAGGCGGGGGGGGGGGGATTGGTTTTCATACGTCTCACTTAAGGTTATAGATCTACTTCCTAACTCCCTGTTAGCGGGGTGTCATTGTTTTAACAAAGCTATGATCGCGCTAAAGGCAATTTTTCACGGTTGGTTAACTCGCGTCTCGAGTGTCCCTCCGGTTCACAGCAGTTTTCGAGCGAGACTTCCTTTTCCCCCCGTTGCTGCTCTGGGTGCTTTGTTTTGCCCGAGAGCAGGCCGCCTCTCTCGCCGGTGCTTCATGAGGTCATTGTATCTGAGTTACAGTCCCCCAACCAGGTCACGGGCCGGTCCAGCTCACGCTGGGGCCCTCATGTGACCGGTGCCTGTTGTTCTGGGCCCCTGTGGCGCCGCTCCTCGAGTTTGCTTGAATGTTGACAAGTCCAGAGAAGGGTCTGGAAAGCCAGAGAACAAGGAGGGAGAGGGGGGGGAGAGAGAGAGAGAGAGAGAGAGAGAGAGAGAGAGAGATTAGAGAAGACTCTAAATGGAGACTGAATGAGAGAGTGCCGACACAGTCCAGATCTTGTTCGGTGGCATTTGCCACACCAAGCGCTGGACAAGTGTCACATTCAATTACCGTGGGTCAGATTCACTGTGGCGATGTGAGTTAGTGTCTCATAAATCAGCGCGCGATGCTGCTTGTTTGCTTCCCCAGCGTCTGCTTTCTACCAGGCCCTCTGGCTCAGGCAGAACAAACACCATGACGACGACAGCGCGCTTTCACTCTCAAACACGCCACTCACCAAGAACGGAGCTCGGACCTCCGCTGAGACGGTCCCTTGTACGAGCTCTCGCCCAAATCGGGGAGACGTCTGCAGTGTTCAGACAGAAGGAAAACAGAGTTATCGGAGGGGAATGAAAGGTGGGAGAGGTGGGAGTATGGACGCTGGAGGCAGCAGCCATTCACGCGGAGGGCCCTTTGACATGCGCCATGTGTTGGGAGAGGACACGCAGCCCTCACTCGGATGCTGTCCTCTGGATAACGGGCTCATGCTGTCACACTGGAAATATGCTTCGGGGGCTGGTTTCAGGGAGCTCGCTGGGTCCAAAGCGCCGTGGCGGGCCCCAGGAACTCCCAGATCCCGATCCAATCCAGCATCTGCAGAATGCGTGGAGGACCTCGTCCCATCACGAGCGGCCCCTCCTCAGCATTGACAGGGCCTGAGGGCCACCCTTCACCCTTGGGGTCCGGATCTCGGCGTTTTTGGCGCTGTTCTCACGCGATTAAACGGGTGGTTACTACGATACGGCCGACTGGTGTTCGCTCTGAACTGAGCTGAACCCGAAACTGATGTCAAAGACAACATTCCGTCTTTGGACGCATTAAGAGCCGGGCGACCCGTCCCCGCGTCGGTCCAGAACCGTCCGGAACCGTCCGGAACCGTCCGGAACCGCCCGGAACCGCCTCATACCTACAACGGCCGCAGAGGCCCGGGATGGCCTGTTCCTCTGCACTCGTCGCCCCCCCCCACCCGACACATGCACTTCACCTCTTTTTAAAATATGGAGCTATAATTGTAGACACTTAGCCCCACCGCAGAGCCTTTGTCCAAAGCCTCCCTGGCTACACACGCTGCCCAGCTGAAACAATAGAGGGATCGATGGCTCGCGTTTCTTCTTCCCCTGCTGCCAATATTTGGACCGACCTGTTTTATTTTACCCTTCCTTCCTAACATCCTCCTCCTCCTCCTCCTCCTCCTCCTCCTCCTCCTCCCTTGTATGACTCCTTTGTGTGCTCGGTTTCCAGACATGCGAGGAATCTAATTCTGCTTCTTATTAGGCATGACCGCATCGACCCCGCGCTGTGATCAAGCCCGCATGTCCCCCTTCCCACAACAGGAAACGCCATCACCTACAATTAGCCAAGCAATACAGCACTTTTCTGGCTCTGGTCGCGCAAGCTCGGGGCGCGCGCGGATTGAATTCTGCTAAACATGGCAGCGGCGGGGCGGACGGGGGCCCCCCCCCCCCTCCCGCGGAGACGTAACGCGAAACACGGGGCTCGCCCGGCGCTTCCTGGAGCGAGCGTTGTGCAAGCCTTTGAAGCAGACAGATCTATTAGCGGGACCCGGGGGGGAAGGGGGGGGGGGTGCTTCAGAACAGTCTTGCTCACAGACCGGCCGTCCAGACAGCTTCTTGGTTCCGCGTCACAGCGATGCAGGACCTGGCACGGACCAAACAGAAGTTCGGAGACAGAACTTAAAACACAGCAGTGGTCCAGATCCCCCCCCCCCCCCATTACTACCCCACCCTACCAGGAACTGACCACCTCTCCGTACTTAAGTGTGAGACAAATCCACGCCGACAGCTCTCAAAGAAATGGAGAAGTCCATCGAAGTGATGTGTCTACTTAGTTTCCTCAGTCCGTCTTCGCGTTTTTGTCTTTTGGGTTGCTTTTTCTTTTCTTTTTTTTTTTTCCTGCTTTGACATCTTTCCCAGCGTGAATCATGTATTCACGACGGTAATACTTCCCAGAACGGCCTCCGGAGGGAACGGAGAAGTAACTGCTTTCGCTCGGTGCTCGCTGGAGACGCTGTTCGAGTGCGTCGCGCTCAAGTTGGTTGAAGCTCCTTCTGGTAAAGAAAAAAAAAAAAAGAAAAGAAGAGTCATGTTCTTCATTTCTGAGCGAAATCACGCCCGGGAATTCAATCCACTGCGTTTTTCTCCCCACCTTTCTGGCAGGCGAAAAGGGCTTTTAGGATCTAATGATGCCCCAGAAAGGCAAGTGAAAAATAATCTGTCTGGTTTTATTGGTGGAGCTCCTGAACCGATTAGCAGACAATAAGCTCATTCCTCTGGAGACGGGGGGAAACGTCTTGATTTATCTCCTGCTTCTTCCGTCTCTTTGTGCTCGCTCTCCACCGTGTTGTCCCGCGCCACGTCGGCCTCGTCTCGTCCCCTGCAGCCCCGTGCGTCATTTTGGGGGACTATTGTGACAAATAGACATCGTACAAATAGACAAACTGACATCGTCGAACATCGATGTGATTTTACATGATTGCTTAAATCGACCCCCCCCCCCCCCCAAAAAAACCTGCAAGTCAGAAGATAAAAATGTAGCTTTTTCCTTCCTCCAACTGCTGTCTCCTCCGAAAAAAAAATGAGTCACACAAACATGTGTCGATATAATAATAAGCACGCAGCGCGTTACACAACGGCTGCAGATGTTTCAGTTCTTCTCCGCCGTTTTATCGCGCCGCTTTCAGGAGATGCACAAGAAAACAGACACCGAGAACACTCCAAAGAACATAAAAAAACGCGACGTCCTTTGGACCACGCAAAGGACTTTTGGGATTTGTTCCGGGCTGGAACATTCATCCGTCTTGTGTTTTATACCCCTTTTTATCCCGTGCTTCACGCTGAGTCAAATTCGAGCTCGCATCAGGTGAAGGCAGGTCGCCAGTCCGTCACTGTCCGCGACGTTGAGAACTGTGAACGCAACACCGCCCGGTGCCCACCCGGCTCGAATAACCCATCCATCTTTTGGCGGTTTGCAGCGGCGAGTTCTTTTGGTCCGTGGAGGGCTTTCGCATGTTTCCTTCTGCGTATTGAGCTACATATTCATTCCTTGCAGTGGTTTAGAACGCCGCTCTGCAGACGGCGTCGTGCTCTCGATGATGCCGAGACTGCACCAAATATCGCACTTATTGTAGGATTTCGTGTTGATCGTCGCAAGCCGGTGTTTTTTTTTTTTTTTCTGGGGCGACTGTTTCTGTGGTCACTTTGTGTCTGTTGCTGTTTTGTGTTACATGCTGAAAAAAAACCCCAAAAAACGCCGCATTGTCCTGTGGTGGGTTTTCTTTCATTGCATAACGTCTCCGAAGTCGCGACGCTTGCATGTCTGCAATCGCCCTCAGCGCTCGCCTCGCTGGGTTTCGACTTTCCCCGTGCTGAAGAGGCGCCGCGTCGCCGCGAATATACACGGAGACGCTCTGGACGTTTACCGCGGTCGTTTTGTCGACTTGCCGCCAGATTTCGTCTCTTTACGATCATTCGGAGCTCCCGTTTGGTCCCTCCCTCCGGTTCTGTTGTCATTGTGAGCATATTTTATATGATCAGGTCCAAACAGATGTGTGTGTGTGTGTGTGTGTGTGAGGCCTTCGCTCGATCCTCCCGTGGCCTTCGCTTTGGGGCCGCACAGCACTTCCTGTCTGGACGATGACCACGCAAACACGCCGCACATGCGGTGTCTACAAATCTCCACATACCACACGTGAAGTCTAATTCTTCCAGCGATTAAGTGACGACCCCCCCCTCCACCCCCCAATAGCGCTGTGTGGAAGAAACAGATGCCTCGGAATGAGTAATCTCATAGCTTCCACGGCGTAATCACACTTAGCCTCTGCGCCGCTCCACCGACACGACGAGGAGCGCGAGGGAGTCAAGAACACGTGAGTCAGCGACACGCTATTGCAGAGAAAGCCTCCTCCTCCTCCTCTTCCTCCTCCTCCTCCTCCTCCTCCTCTCCGAGTTCGGGAGAGAACGACTGGGGTTGACAGAAAACGCAGGTTTCCAAGCGGCGGCTGCCAGAAGCAGCGAGATGGATGAGGAAGGCTGTCGCGGCCAGAGGCGCTCGATCGGCCGCGTCTGACGGACGGACCGAAACGGCTCTCGCGCAAACTATTTCGCGGCGCAATCGCCGAAACCAGCGCGCCTTCCAGAACATCCCCCCCCTTCGGACACGTTCCCAGCACATAAAAGCATCAATCATTCCCCAAGGCAGCACCTTCTCGCGCTCCGGTCCGGGGGGGGGAGTGGGCCGCGGGCCGGCTCTGGAAGTCCCTCCGTGGCGCTCCAGCTCCAGCTTTTGTTTTCAGGGTCAGGAAGCGGGCTTCCCGGGAGCTGCCCTGAAAAAGAGATAAAGGGGGGGGGGGTAGTCTGACGGGTTAAATACCCGAGGTGCTAAACTGCAGCTGTCAGTCCGACGTTTAAAATGAATAGAGCGAGGGCGGGAGGAACGATTACGGAAGGAGATCGAGATAACGCGGCGCTAAGTTCTTGAAACTCGAACCCAGATTTATTATTCAGAGGTAACTCCCCCCCCCCCCACCTGGTTTGTTTCCCCCTTCTTTGTTTGCTTTGTCCCTGCTTGCCCACCTGTCCCCTGCGTGCCATTTCCACCATTGTCCCCAAAGGTCAGCGCATTTGCCGCCGCGGCGTTGCATGAAAAGTCCCCGCCCCGCCTCTCGCCAGCACACAACAACCGTTCCTGTCCAGAGCGGGGATCGTTTGGTTGTTCCTTGCTTGATACCAGCCTCCCGCTGGTTCACATCGGACTTAATAAAACGAGACACAACGCCTGGTTGGAGAGCGAAAAAAAAAAAAAAAAAAAAGAAACCTGTTCCCAGATGACACGAGTTAAATAAAGAAAGTACTCCTGTTTCTGTTTGGCCGCAGGACGGGATACGTTGTCCTCCCCGCAGAAGGTCACCGGCAGCCTTATGTAAAACATGACGAACGTGACACGGGGCCTTTCAAAGCAACACGCCAACAGGACTATCAAAGGTTCCCGTCGACCGGGGAGATTACTCGCCGTTAAGACAAAAGTCTGGCCCACAGCAGTGAGACAGAGCAGACCTGCCGTGGGAGAGCTCTGGGAATAAAAGAGCGAGGGGACGTCCAGGGGAGAGAGAAAAAAAAAAAGTGGACGGGTGGTGGCAGCCCGAAGCTCTCCAAACGAAAACAAACACGCACTTTCAAGACTCAAAGACGGGGCGAGGAACCCAGTCGGTTCCAGTTCCTCAACTGTTCCTAGATGGATAGAGATACACGATACGCCACTGGAACAGTACAATGAGTCACTCTTCTTCAGAAGATGAATGTAATAAAACCACACGAGTTTGCAAATGTTTGTCAGGAGGACTTCATTTTACTCGGAGTCAAAGATGCACTTCATAGACCTCCAGGGGTCAAAGGTCAAAGCGGCGGCGACCTTCCACACTCTTGTTAACGCGGGATCCCGAGCGCGTCTGAGTGGAAACTCGACCCTCCGCAAGCTTCAGCTCGTTAAAGAACAAACGGGGGTTCTGGTGGGCAAAGGTGGGCGTGGGCGTGGGCGCGGCCTCGCCATTGGTCGAGTTTGTTTCCGTGCAAAGTTTGGGCAGACCCGATCGCTTGACCCAGAGAAACTGTCCGTCTCCATCACGTGTAAATTGGAAAATTGCAGACCTAGAGGCTGCAGAAGCACAGAAGGGGTTAATCCTTGTAAACGATAAAAAAAAAACGTTTTCATCAAATAAGTCTATGAAAACAATCATGTGAGTTCATTTTTTTAACACGTGTTGCAGAGATTAACAAGCTGTCACGGACACACCGGCTTTTCTCCAACCAAGCTGCGGCTCCAGCGTGAATCACCGCTTGGGTTGTGCGGATGTTGAATTCTTGGTGGAGACTTGAAAAGCTTCCTCTTTTTTTTTCTTCTTCTTCTTTTTTCGAACTCCGCTTTCCCAGAAGATGACCGATGAGAGGACGGTTGCGGCGCGGACCCATTAGCAGCTCAGTCGACAGGCTCCGGGGGCCGCCCGCCCCCCCCCTCCCCCTCCTCCCCCGAGCACCTGCTATTAAAGACCCGATGGATCGTCGAGCGTCTGGCGAGCGGCCGTCGGAGCAAAGTTCACTTCAAGTAGCCGAACCTCTGAGCAACACGCCTGAGTCATGACTTGCTCCATAAATCTGGGCAGCACATTGGAGCAGATCTGATGAGCTGACGAGCAGATCGCTGGACAATTTTTTTTGGGGGGGGGGGGTGACAAAAACACTCACTCACCTGCCCTCTGGGGGGGGGGGGGTGCTAAAACACACACTAAATCCACCCCTGCCCTACATACAAGCCTGTTGCACACTATGAACCCTTCCACAATGATACAGCAGCTGATGGTCGCAATTTAGAGCGAACGGAGACCCTTCCGGAAAACCGCCGGCGTCTCCCTTGGTGCCCCGAAGCTCCGGGACCCTCCAGTACGTGGAGGGCTGACACGTGCGCCTACTGCTACACGTGGTGACACACACAAACACAGACACACAACAGTGATGGATGTGAGACGTCAGACAAAAAGCGGTCCCGAAATTGGCTGCGATAGAGTGAACAACTCTCCGTACCTTCCAGGAGGCTCGCAGTCCCTCGGCGAATATAGGCGGTGTTTATTTTCGCTGGGCAGAAATATCCAGGTGCGCGCCATTCCGTCTGCATTGGAGACTACACAAGAGTTGTTGCCCAGCCATCACAGAAACATGGCAGCCACTGCCGCCGCCGCCGCCGCCGCCGGTCAACAGGAAGCCAGAGTTTCCCCAAGATTCCCCGGACTGGCCAAACTCCGTGTGTTTAGTCTGCGCGACACGCGGGGGTGCGAAGGAGGGATTCGCCGCTCGTGACTCAGCGGCGAAAAGTTGAGTTGCCTCCCGTCTGATTCGCTGCAGTTTAGCGGGCGCGGAGGCTCGTGATTCATCGGTCCCCCGTGGACGGAGAGGAAGCGGAGGCGACCCGGCTTCTGAGGAGAGAGGGACTGATGTGAAAAATAACTCTGGGATCGACGGGAGGGGGGGGGGGTCAGCGTGAGGCGAACGAGTGAGAGGGAGAGGGAGAGGGAAGCGGAACGGCGACAGAACTGAAGGATGTAAATATAATGTCAGGGTTTTTATTTATAAACGTGTCTTTCGAGCGTCATCCGAGAGGCAAGCCGAGAAAATCGTCGACACCCGAGGTCGAACAAACGGCCACAAAAAGCCCGTTGCAAGCGTTTGCCCGTGATGCGTTCGCTGCAATGCTGGCGGCGAGGGGGATGAACTCAGAAAGGTCGCAGAGTCTGGCGTCCACAGGATTTTTCTCTGCGCGGGTTTGGCGAGACCGCTTTATATACGTGCAGAAAAAAGGCTCCAGGAAACCTAAAAGCACCGCGTGGGGGGGGGGGGGGGGGGGGGGGGGGGGGGGGGGGGGGGGGGGGGGGGGGGGGGGGGGGGGGGGGGGGGG
>JASSRZ010000007.1:14449188-14465735 GCA_032164315.1 Malacoctenus gilli
TTAATTCCCTCCATCCTATTTGTTTAAGATTCAGCTAAATTGTTATTCAAGCAAACAAAGAAAATGCAAACATGCAAGAATGTTTGGATGATCATTTGGACCCCTAAATATCAGATTACTATAATAAAGGGGGTCCTATAAATTCGTGTGTTCAGTTACCAGGCAACCAGCAGCCGATCCATCTAGCTTTGGTTGGATACGTCTCCAGACATTGAAGGCCTGCTGACTGAAAGGAATAGAATTGCAAATTTAATTCTAGAGCATATCTAAGGAATATTGCCTGTTAACCATCGACTATGTGTTCTTTACAGTGTGAAGACAGCTTTAAAACAGGCCGACGCAACGCTCCCCACCAGCTTTAGCCTGCGGGGCCGCATTTGTAAAAGGTTCGCCAAACTGAGCAAGATGTATGACCCAAAATCCTCGCAAACACTCCACACGGTGGGCCGATCAACTGACCCACAGCTGCCGAGGTTCCACACGTGTCAAAAAACAACCAGGAGCTGTCTGATATTCTCCAGTAAAAAAAAAAAAAAAAAAACTTCTTGGGTGTAAATTGCTCCCTATGCTTTCATGTTCCCTCCTCAAGGTGAAGACCGAAGGGCAAGTTTAATGGCTTTTTCGCCGTCTGACTGCAGCCTTTCACTTCAGCTGTCCAAACTCATTCAACTCACCTCAATGCCTGTGGTTCAATTACGCTCAGTTTCAAGAGACATTAAAAAAGACACACACACACGCACGCACGCACACACAGACGCTGTCGTTTTGACATGGCTGACGGGAGACTGCCACAGCGCTCCAGCTCGGAGGTAGTAATTGTGGCTGCAGCCTTTAACCCAGCTTTTTCCGGTTTCTTGGAGGGGTTTCAGGGAACTGAACCATCCGCTCTCATCGAGCGGTTTGACCCTGCTTCTCTCCGGCCGCACGGCCCTCTTATTTGCCTGTGACAGCCACCTTTCATGTTGGTGAAGCTCTGGGAGGGGGGGGGGGCAGAGGTTACTTTTAATGGAGTGTTCTGAAAGTCAACTGGACACTAAGAACATGAGAAGTTAAACGGGTCCATGGGAAGAAAATCAAGCCCCGAAGGGAATCCTGGACCGTTCAATGGGATCTCGACACATCTTGAGGAGGACGCTCTGAGAAACGCTCCAACATGTGCCTGACATTTGATCAGCGAGGGGGCTCGTGACTTCGAATCAGGACGCACATTCTCACCGAGAAAGAAGCAGCACAGTAGCGAGACTCACACCACTGCCACCACGGGGGGGGGGGCCCATAAAAATTAGTCACAGCAGAACAGGGAAAGGCTTGAGGACGGGGAGGCTTTCTAAGAACTCCAGTCAGAAGAAAATATGATTACAAATGTAATCTGACAATCATCTATCCATCTATCTTCTAAACCAGATTCATGTCTGCTGAGAGAGGACCCTTGTCTCTGGTTGGAAGGAGAAAGAAACTTCCAAAGACTTGTGAAGCTTTTTAAGGTGGCACGTGGGGAGGGGGGGGCTGTAGAGGTTGACGCTCTTCTCTGACCACAAGACCACCTGGCTTGGATTCTGGGGCCTTCGCCTGTGTAGGTCATTAGAAAGGTAGCCTCCCTTTCTTCCCCAAGCAAAAGACAAGGATACAGGGTCAGTATCAGGATATCTGGTCCCTCTAAATTGACCAATTGTGGGTTGGCTTCTGGTGGACGTCGTGGATGCGACCCGCCCTTTGCCTAAGGTCAGCTCTGTGAAGCTCTGTTGCTGTGGCTCGAATCAAGGCAGTACAGACAAAAAGGTGGATGGAAATCTTCTCATCTTCCAAAAGCGTCCGACGTCAGGCTCAAACGATGCGTCGCAAACTCCATTTCGCGCTAAAATCAAGGATTTGCGGGGCTTTTTTCCCCCTCATTGGGTGTCTACTCCAAGCTTCTATAATGTCGAACTCTGTTCCCCATGTTTGACTTCAAGAGCTCTCCTCCTCCTCCGCAGGCCTCGGTTCAGCTCCACAGCTCGCTCTCAGAGCTGGCTGGCGGTAGCAGGGCTGGGCTCGGGCTTTGGTGGCTACACTTTTACTACTCATTGTGCTGCAGGGCTGTTATTTGATGCCGGAGTCGTTCTGCTGGCTGCAGGGGAAATGTCATGTTTACTGCCATTCCCATACACACCCAAACCTAATGAGCAGCATGGAACTCGTCCTCTGAATTCACTCCATCCCAAGGGCACCGGGGTATTTTTTTTTTGTTTGGTTGTTGTTTTTTGTCGACTTCCTTCTTCGGGCTCATTCCTGGCCCCCTTTCCCTGGCCGTGCGTCGGCCTCTCTCCTCTTCGTCACTTGCTTTTTCCGCTTGGCTCCTCCCACCGCCCGTCTCCCAAACGTGCATTTATCCAACGAGGCTTTGATGAAGCCCGTCTCGCTCCCTTGCGGCGCCCTCTTGCCGTTCACGACTCGGAGGCGGTCGGCCAGTGACCTGGCGTGGCCTCGGAGGCCAAGGTCAGAAACGTCTCTCTCCCGTGGCATATAATCTCCCCCTCGCGCACACGCAGGATGATGGAGGGCCCCCGCAAAGCCATGTTTACATACACACATTCGCCATAAGGCCACATAGGCTGCATGCAAGAACACAAACAGCTTTCTGCAGTCTTTCTTCAGGCTTGATTGATTGACTTCTTGACGGCGGCAGCGAGTTAGAGCCTTATGAAAAGTTTGGACCCCCCCCGAGGGCTGCACGATAATTTACTTCAGAGAGGATCATTCACTTCATTTCTCTTCAGAGAAAGTGATCCCAGCGGCACGTCAGTCACTTTGCGACAAAAGACGAGAACTGGGGCGTTTTCCCGACAAAGAGTTGGAGAGCAGCGATATCAAGGGGAAGGGAGGCCACAGGACGCTCCCGCAGACATTTCAGCTGTCGGTTTCCACGGTGAGGAGCGGAGTGACGAGGCGGAAGGCCACGGTTTTCGCCGGGGCCAGAGGTGGCGGGCCGAGAGCACGCGCCACGAGCTGAGTCACATAAGGTATGCAAAAGCACATTTGAAAAAGTCAACTTCACAGGCTCATCAGGACTGATTGAGTAATTCGGGCATCACAAGCGATGATACGGATGGCGGCAAAGAACACGGGCTTCCAAGTAAAAAACTCTCGAGTGACAGCGAGATTCGGTGGCGGTGACATCACCCTGCACGGCCAGTGCCGGGGACTGGGAATCGAGTTAGAGCTCAGGGTCGGCTAGATTCCATTCGATATCAGCAAACTCTCACGAGAGATGTTCACGGATCTGTCACGGAGTTGAAAGCGACGCCGAGGGGGCTGGAAACTTCATCGCGACGATGACCCAAAAAACGCTGCCCGAAATCTTCTCAGGCACTCACGCGGAAGAACAACGTCGTGGAACGGCCACCCCCGGGTCTTGAATGTCATTGAAAGTCTGTGGGATGGTTTGAAGGCTTGGAAACCCTCGAGTCCGACCGAACAGGACATGTTTCAGTACGGAAGACGGGTCCAAAATGCCCATTACAGGCTTTAAGATGCGTCCAATGGCTGTTGTACTTACAAAAAAGGAGGCTTGACTAAAGGTTGATGTGATTTGTCTCTTGCAGTGCCCAAATTTCTGCACTTGTCTAATTTTGATTCAATGCATTTTGCACATTTTCCGTTAAAACTCCCAAAAACTACTGAATAATTGCGTTCTCTTATAGGACTGGACTTTCAGCTGCTGCATTAACGTGCTGCAATCAAAATGTCATCCGCGCCGAGCGGCCAGACGCGGAGAGGGGAAAAGTGAAGCGGAGAGGAAGCAGCGTCTTTATACAGTGTGTAGTTATCACAGAGCACTGACTCATTGGGAGAAGCCGGAGTATAGACAGAAGTGAATCAAAACAGTCTATACTTGAAGCTAAACTGGGATGTGGTCGGACTGGTGCAGAATCACATAATGTGCTTTTAAAGCGTTCGAAAAACACATCGGAGAATGTTTCCAGAGGGAGCCGCCAGCGCTTATTTGTTGGATGTGTATTTTTTTCGCCACTAAATTTGTTGAGTCCTTTAAAAATAGCGGCAACGACAAAAACAAAAAAAAAGTGCCGCGCTCGTACTGTAGAACGACACACACACACACACACAAGACTGTAAGCGAGTCCCGGGCTTCCCACGGAACGCGCCTCCCCGTCTCTCCGGCCGTCCGTCGCAGCGCGACGGCGGCAGAAAGCTTAGTTCCGTGCCGCCGCCGAGGAGCCGTCCCGGGCCTGCCGGATCCGGTGGCTTTTTTACGCCGCTTTCCTCCCGACCCTGTAATTGCGCGGCCACCGCGGGGTCCTAACTCATGCGCCGCCGTGTGATCTCCGTGACAAACGAGAGCCGGGTCGAGGCCCCGACTGCTCGCCGGGGCCTTTAAAGTGGCGGGCGGCGATTAGCGGAGAGGGGGTGAGTGCTCGGCGAAACCGTTGAAAAAAAAAAAAAAATCCCAGGGAGGGATAATATGCAAACGCTCACTCACTCTTTCTGCAACATGCTTGCGCGCTCTCTCTCTCGCTTTCTCTTGTTCTCTCTCACTCTCTCTTGTTCTCTTTCTCTCTTGTTCTCTCCCGCTCTTTCTTGTTCTCTCGTTCTCTCTCTCTCTCTCTCCGGTTCTCTCTCTCTCTCTCTCTCTCTGTCTCTCTCTCTCTGTCTCTCTCTCTCTCCGGTTCTCTCTCTCTCTCTCTCTCTCGTTCTCTCTTTCCGGTTCTCTCTCTCTCTCTCTTTCCGGTTCTCTCTCTCTCTCTCTCTCTCTCGTTCTTTCTCTCTCTCTCTCTCTCTCTCTCTCTCTCACAGAGAGGGAAAGTGTGAACCAGCGAGAGTGACAGGTCGCAAGAACGAAAGAGCAAAGGGAGAAAGTGCGGCAGGCGCAGCCCTGGCGCTGGGCGGAGGGCCAAGCCATCCTCAGGAGGAGCCAGGACGCCAGAGGAGACCTCAGACAGAAATAACTCCAAACATCCCATAAAGACCCATTAAAACTAATTCAACTCAATTACTCCCTCACGCACGCACGCACACACACAGACACACACACACAGACACAGACACACACACACAGTTACACACACACTCTTTCTCTACCTTGCTGCCCTGCAAACACACTGGACCACTGACTGCCTGCGAGACGAGGGAAGCTGCGCGCGCTCCGACTCGATGACAGCTCTTTGCGAGCGTCCCACAGGCTGCTGCACGCATGAGGAGACAGTGAGGCCGTAAAAATCAATCAACAATTTTTAAAGGCCCTATAAAGTCGTGTAGGACATAACAGAAGGGGCGGGGCCGACACAGATGTAACAACCTGCCCTGGTGTTGCGGAAGAGATTCTCGCTCAGCTGGATAACCGGTATAAACGCAAATGGTAGAATTTGCAGGGGGAAAAAAAAAAAGGCTGGAGGGTTTGGGGGTTTTTTTTTGTGTTATTTTTGTGTGGAAATTGTGTTAAATTATATGGAGCACTGCAGGGGCAACTCAGCAGTTTTAAACACAATTCTGGTGTTAAACCGAGAAGCCTGTTCGTCATTATGACGACCGACGAGACAGGAAAGACCAAAAAGATCACTGCAACCGTACACACTGCTTATCCACGCAATAAAACAAACAAAAATCTTCAAAGCTGATGAAGGTGGGTGTTGCATCTGTGTTGATTTCTGAAGGAAAACACCTCGGGTGAGCTGAATAACTAAACTAAATGTAACCAACTAAATGTGCAACCTTGCATATTTTTTCACTGCATACATAGTGATATACAAGCACACCATCAGAAGATAACACAACAGGTGACAGTGGCTCCACTGGTAGATCGCGGTGCCTTCAAATGCAAAGATTGATGGTCTGACTGTACCTCGTTGCCCATATCTGCAGAAGGGGTCAATGTTTCCGCTGATAGCTACCTTTTACCTCATCTTTCTTTCAGTTTTAGTTGGAATATTACATTTTTTAAATGTATGTAAAAATACAAAATAACAGACAACTTTATGAAGTGAAAGAGCTTAGAATTATCATTCACTTTAATAAGGCAGCAATCCTTTCGCAAAGCTTTTATAGACATCTACTGGCATAGGATGTTTAATTGGAGATGAATTTGGTAAGAATGAAAAATCAACATTAACATTAGTGTCAGTGTCAGGTAAAGTCGTTAAGTAGTTTTTAAACTATTACTTTTTCTTGCTTTTGGCAGGAAATTTTTGTTTCTATATAACAAAAGTGAAAAACTCCGCTTGTATTTGGTCAGGGACAAATATCACGTTTTGTGCCGTGAGAGAATTGATACTTCACTGAGCACACTCCACATAAACAGCTTGGATCTGGCAGCAACGGCTCTTGGATGACTAATAAAGAAGACAAACTAACATCCTTAGCTTGTGCCTAAAATGTTGAAAGTGTTGAAAATGAAAGTCAAACTTTGAGAAGTGGATAAGAACCACCCAAACACTGGCCTCAGAGGAGCGATCACCCTGTTTAATAGCAATGTAAAAAGGCACTAAGTGTCTTCTTCCCATGTGGTTGGGACATAATATAAAAAAAAACCCCAAATGCCTTTTTGCTTTCTCTTGAGAACTCAGGGCTACATGAGCGACAGTGACATAAGACTCCAAAGCTAATGCTGCGCGGAAATGACCGCCGGTAGTCGGACTCTCTGAAGGGACGACCGCAGTTTCGCTCCACGTCCTCAGAAGTCGCCACAAGATCCGAGACATTCGGGGGGGGAAGAATCCCCGCCGCAGCGTGTCCCGAACCTCTGCAGCAGGCCTGGCTGCTTTAATGCGTCCCAGGAACCGGCCAGTGACATTCCTACATGAGCGGTGGGACGTCAGAGACCACCACATCTGGCTCCCATCGTTCCGTTCCGAGGGGATTAAAGAGAGGACCTCCATCTGTTGTCGCTGACCTGTCAATGTGTCCTGACACACACCAGCTAATGTGAAGCCCATCAATTTGTAAAAGCATTTCAAGCTCTTGTGTAAAAAAAACAAAAAGTGTTGAACAAGGAGGCAGAAGAAAAGTGTTGTTTTCCTAAGATTTGTACCATGAACATCAGTGACCCTCTTGAGATGAAGGGCAACCGTTTCCGAAGGCCGTATCAAAGGGTTTGTTATTCTCTGGTGGAAGACGCTTATCCTGTAATCAGCACTCTACGAAACCCTCTTCGTTCCAAATCTGGAAGAGATTTTGCTCGAAAAAAAACGACATTTTCAGACAGTCATCGGCTAACAAAACTCACTACGGGTAAAAAGTACAGTGAACGCGCACCATCGGGTGGCTTTGGCGGCGACTGCTTTCCTGCTCCCGAAGCAGCAAGACGTCGTTTCCGTGCATTGTTGGCGGTCATGCAGAGGAGTCGTTTGAAAACGTCTCGAAGGACGGATCACGGATTCTCTATCAGACTAGCTCCACCTCAGGGAGAAAGACCCTCCGCGGGGGGCGCGCTATCGCCTCGAGGACCCGCCGTTCCTAACGAGGGAGACGTTCCTCAAAGACGCCGCCTCAGAGTTCGGGGTCGCAGGAACAAACCGCATCCTTATCGAAAAAGCTTCTGAAGTTGTTTTTATTCTTTTTTCGATGGTCGAAGTGGTACTTTACCCCCAACGAGCAGAACGATTCAGATCTTCATACGTTTCATCGTGATGTGACAACACAACAACGTCTTGTGAGTTTTTCTCAAGTTGGCCCTCGCAGCCACCAAAGACAAACAGTACTTGGAGCCCGAAGGCAACCGATGATGTAATGCGGTTCAGGCTCTCTTGCACAAACACAAAGCGAGGATCCAACTTTCGCAAAACGGCGATTAATGAATAAAACCATCAAAGATTTAAGTATCAGGAAGGGCTGGCCAGAGTGAACTCTGAAGTACAGCTAAAAAAGGTCGTCCAGGCTTTGAATAAAAAACACAGCCAATGCATGTTTCAGAGTAAAAGTAAGAAAACATGCTGAAAAAGCTGCAATAATAATAATTAGTATTTATGGTGTTTGGAAGGTTGATGCAAAAAACGTCTAAATGCTGTTCATCTGCAGCGCCGATGTGAGGAGGAAAGGATAAAAGTTGTTTAGTTGGGATGAAAAATGGCCACTTTTTTGGTCCGTTTTCAGTTTATGCGAGCGGTTAGATGATTTATTAACAATTCTTTGTTGAAGCGGGAAAAACCCCAAGCAGAAGCGTATGTGCCGGCGCGGGCTGCGTTCGCGGCAGACCTCTTGGACGTCTCCCTGTCCTTGTGACTTCAGACGCCCGGCGTTTTCCGCTCCGTCTCGTTATCGGCCTGCGGGACGACCTCGATGATCTCAGTCTGCCCGCGCCTCTGGCCAAGGCTCCTTTCCCGCCGAGCGCTCCCCCTCCAACGGAAAACTGACAAACTGGCCCCGAGGAGGCGCGGCCGCTCCAACACAAAGTGCCGCTTCGCTTTGAGAAGGACGGCTTCGGAACGATAAGCTGCCATTCGGGCTTTTTGTCGTGAGCGTCCCAAAAAGCCTCCCCGGCCAACGCTCGCTGGATCGGAACGCGTCCCTTCGATTTTTTTTTGCGCTTGCTGTCGACACTGAGGGGTCATTTTTCTCCTGTGTTTGATGCATTAGAGTCTCTGTGAGAGATTTGACTGAACACCACGCTGGACTGTGCCAATTACAGACCACGATCGAAACGTTACTGCTTATCGCAATGTACTAAAAAAAACAACGAGCGCACGTGCTTCGTTTGGATGCGTCAGGATGGAACGCTGCACATTTCTCGCTCGCGACATTGGGAAGCATTTGAGCAATCTCTCGTGCCTAGCGGCGGAATGCGAGGACAGGCTGCTGCCAGCAGGAAGGATGGAAAGAGATGGAAAAGCAGTCAGCAGCAGACATAGGGATAGCAGATAGTAAGGGGGGGGGGAGGGGGTTGGAAGAGACAAGGCAGAGGGATTAGCGTACCTCTGAATTTTTCTGGAAGCTACAAGTGGCTTTCATTAAGGCGAAAGTTCACGGCAAACACGCCTAATCGAGACGGATCGCCCGGATGCCGCGAACTGAGGAGCCGGTTCCGCGCAGCGCTGCGCCACGCGTGCAGCCGCGATACTAGGAAACCAGGAAGAGCGGCTGGATCCGTCGCAGACCAACGAGCATGAGTAATTTTCCACTGATATAACCGCCGCTGCAGCGCAACACAGCTCCTGACACACGCACGCACGCACGCACGCACGCACGCACGCAACGGTGGGAAAAAAAAAGAAAGGGCCCTGTGACCCTAGAAAGTCAGACTGGTTGGGTCTGCGACTCGGGAGTGTTAACAATGTAATTATAGACATGAGCTACAAAAATAAGAATAAGGGCCCCAAACCTCTGGCCGCTGTCTTTTCACAATGTTTCCACGGCGAACGTGCGCCAGCGCCGGCCAAAAATATTACGGGTGCCGTGCGAGGGCCAGATACTGGCCGAGACCCCTCTGCTGCGAGGGGGTGGGGGGGGTGGGGTGAGGCATGAGCCCAGGGCGGCCTGGCTGGCTGCCCCCTGCCTCTGGCCCAGCTCCACGCCAAGGATCAGATCGAGACACTCTCCGCTCTGCCGCCGAGTTGGGTGTCAAATACGGGCACCGCGGGGCGACAACAGTCGAGGGAGAGACGACTGCATTTGAAACATCTGCCAGAAACACGAGTTTCTGGCTCGAAACGGCAAGTCTGTTTGCATTCGTTTGGATAAAATCTTCTCGGCTCTCGCAAAATCTCTCTTCTGCGGCTCTATTTTGACTCTACAAGCTACGAATCTATGTTCTACTGAAGCCTACATCCCATTCGACGACAGGGGACAGTGTCCCTGTTTGACACACAGTTCAATGGGAAACTCACACCTGGAAACAAGTAGTTGTAGCACTGTGTATCATCCCCTTCTGTCCCAATAACACTTATACTGTTAAATAAGAGAAGAGCATTCGAATCGACTACTTTGGAAGAACGTAAACATGAGCCACCGCTACCGTTTTAATCCCCCTCACCCCACCCCAAGTCATCTCGCTGTCCTGAATCGACACTTAATCTGAAATCCAGTGGAAATGAAAGTCCTTGCTGTTAAAAAAAAAAAAAAAACAACATTGGTCCTCACTGCTGAAGACAGACGGACTGCTCTTCGTCATCTGGAGGCCACCTGTTGGCCGCCATGATTTACTCTTCACCATAATTACCATTAGGAGCCTTGAATTAATCGATGCAAGCTCGAACATTCGCGTTTCGAAATGGGGACGCGGAGCCAAAAGGACAGGCCATCGGTTTAGGCAGGAAGTTTCAGAGTGCGTAGGAGGCGGCGGCGGCGGCGAGCGTCCGCCGGAGCGAGGCCGCGCCAAATCGCTTTAAAAACGACAAGGAATGATGCCAGGCTCGCTTTACGACTTTTTTCTTATCTCCGAAGCGCACGCTTCCCGCGTCTTGACCGAGAAAAAAAAAAAAGAGGACGCGTCTGGTGCCGGGGAAGGACCGGCGAGACCAGCTTTGAGGCCGGGGTTCCGGGAAACAAAAAGCGGCGAGCGCTCCCCGAGCGGCGGTCGCCCGCCTAGGGCGCTCGAAAGAAGTCCCACGAGGCCTCGGTACTGGGACGATTTCCAGCCGTTTTCAGAATTCGGCAGAACCATGGAGGACGAGTCTGCTGCGAGTGGCAAAAATCAAAGCAGGCTTATTTTTTTGCGGCGGGACAGGGAACGCAGTCAGACCGTGCAAAATATAAACGTGTCACTTTTGTCTGGCTTCTTACAATGCGATTCTCGAGAAATCAAGTTTTTCCCTCCCACAGATGACCAGCGAACCGGAGAATAAATGCTTCGAGTTGTGGAGTCGTTAATTAGATGACATCAGCGTGGGGAAATCTGCCGGATCCGAGCTCAGGGTCGGCCCGAGAACGGACCGAAACCCTTCAGGTTCATTAAAGAGTTATTAAAAACGCTCGCGGCCAGATGTGGCAAAACTATTCACCGTCAAAGCCGTGGAAAACCGAGAGGAGGAACCCAAAAGAAGAAGAAAAAAAAAATCCCCGGCCGATTCGTGCCACGAGGAAAAGTAATCATACGAGCTGGAGGCTCAGTTAATTACAATGATTCTAGCAGTCAAACACTGAGAAAATTAGATCAAACTTTCCAAAACATGTTCGGAGGAGGGTGAGGAGAGCGGCGCTGAGCTGAGGGTGAAAAATCAGCATGTCGAGATTCCTCGTTCCCCGCTGAAAGCAACAGCCGGCCTCTCTTTTTTTTTGTTTTTTCGAAGCCATAAACATTCAAAGTTCGGGGTTTAAGAGTCTGTTTTTGTTCATTATCGGAGGTCTGTTTCCATCAGAGGAAGCCAGGATCACTCCGGAGTAAATACAGATGATCAACTTCGCTTTTGGTTAAGTAAACTCGCTTTGTGTGTGCGGTCGAAGTTTCGGCGTATTTTTCCGTCAGTTCGGACGTACTAAGTGCCGCTCGGCGTCTCTCGGGGGCCGGCGTCACGTGACGGGCTATTCGCCGCGTGCAATTATGGGACGCCGCATTAAAAACGATACCCGGCCGCGGTCGCCGAGAACGAGGACGATCAGTCGAACGTGACGCGGGGGGCGGAAAAGCGACGCCGGCCGCTTTGGGTCCGTTTGTGTCGGACTCGGGAACGCCCCCCCCGCCGGCGCCACGTTTACCTGCCGCCTGTGTCCCGGGACACACATAACAGCTTGGAACCATTAAGAGAGAGTGACAAGAGAGGGGGGAGGGGGGGGGTGCGATAAGGAGGTCTTATCTGCCGAGTGAGTCAACAAGCCTCCAGAGCACCGAGGAACACGCATCGCAACCTGTATCGCTTCCAAGAACGGGATGGGATGCTGAAAACGCAGCCCCCCCCCCCCCCCCCCCCCCCGAGCGGCCCCCTCCCTCCGTCTCTTGCCTCCTTTAACAAGCACCCAGTAAATCCCGCTGCCGCCCGAAGACCCGACGGCTCTTTTGTTTCCCTTGAAAATCGGCTCAAAAGACGCGAGCGATCGGCGCGGCGAGGGGTCCTCGCCCGCGGGTTGAACCGGTTCAGCCGATCGGGGGTTGCATCACCGCGAGGGGCTGCAATCCAGGCAGCGCTGCAGGGGCCGAGACTTCTCCTAGCAGGGGTGGGGGGTGGGGGGTGGGGGGGGCGAGCCAAGGGACATCAACTGAGAATCTGGGAGGGTTTTTGGACGCGCGTTTTGGCTTTTTTTTTTTTTTTTTTTCGAAAGACGACAGTCAGCTGGCGGGAAGCGGCAATCGCGCACCGCCGTCCTGTGAGCCAGGTCCAGTGGGCGCCGCTCCCAAACGCTTATGCCGCCACGGCGCTGCAAATTAGATCCTGGTATCGAAACAGTGACGATCGGCACTTTGGAGGCGCTTTAAACAGCTTGTCTGGACCAGTAAAAAGGGCTTTGACGGGTCGCGTTCTCGACAGGTTTGAACAATGGCCGTAACTCACAGGCAGGGGAGCCGCTGCCTGATAATTCCTTCGGAGTCGGGCGCCGTTACTACATACATTCTGTTCAGCCAGCTGGAGTTCACAGACAATGTGTTTCTCCTACAATCTGAAGTAGCCAAATTCAAGTAAGTGTGTTTGGGGAAACGTCCTTTTCAAAACTCTTACGCTTGCATAAACAGGCTCATTGCTGGACCGTGGGGAAAACGATCCTCGCGAAGTCTCGGCGTTCGCAACAAAGACGCGCTGCTTCTTTTTTGATTTTTACTCATTTTATTTACTTCTGGTGATTGATGTTTGAATATCATGAGGCCTCCAGTCGTGCACGGATAGCGTTGGTTCCTGAGTGAGCTCGTGAATGAGTGATTGAAGCGTTGCGAGACGGCTCGATCGTTTGTGATGCTTTCGTTTGCCAACTTACTCCTACGTGCATTGATTGGCATGATTCACACATGATTGTGGTCTAATCACTCTATCAAGTGGTTTATGCTTTCCCTGGCCGTGTCCTCTGTATACAGGAAGCGCCTAATTTTCAGACAAAATCAACGTGAAGAAAAAAAATGACGTCACGACTTTCTTTGGCTGCGACTTCATCTCGCCTCCATCGCTGTGAGTGCAACTCCCCCCCCCCCCTTGGGAGCTGACGGTGAATTGCTGCGCTCATCACCCACTTCTTTCACACAGTTCGACAGATGCGTCCGCGCGCACCCTCTTCCACACACACTTCCAACTCTCCGGTCAGCCTATTTTCTCCCCCTCTCTTTTTTTTTTTTATTAACATCAATTTCTTCTTTTCCTCAGAACAAATGTTGCTGTTGGAAGCTCCCGCAGCCGCCATCGTCAATGAGGGAGAAAACGACATTTTGCGAGCTCTGAATACCGACGCTAACACACACACACACACACACACAACTTTTATATGAAGGCTGAGATTCGGGGGGGGGGCTCATAGCAGCAGGTGGGAGTTCCAAACATATAAGTTCGAGAGGATTTGGGAAGAGGACGTGTCCTGACCGGCAGACTCCCGGCGGTCAAGCGAAAGAACAACATAGCAGGATGAACTGAACGATGGCAGGAGGGAAAGAAAAGCAGCGAACGGGAGACAAACGAGCCGGCTGGGCCGCACGCTTATCGAGTAACTAAGGCGATACCGACACAACACATGCAACAAAAGCAGTGTGTTTTCCTCTTCGGGAGTGGTTGCAGCCCTCACACCGACAGCCTCTTGGCGCCGTGAGGAACGGTAACACACGCAGCTGATAGTTTGATGTGGACCGCCGATCGAGAGAGGCGAGATGCGGACGTGCAGCGGTAGGTCCAGAAAACCGCACGGTAGAATCAGACAGAAACGGCTTGCTCTCGTTTGACTTTTGAGCCGGGTTGATTAATGGAAAGCACACGAGGAGGATGGAGCCCTTTAGAGGGGTTTTTCCCTGCGTAATTCAACCCCGTCTGGCTGCAGACATACTGTACTTTGGTTCGAACGGGACTCGGAGAGCCAAGTGTTAGCCGAGCGGATGAATAATGCCGTAATCGCCGTCTTCTCGGAGAGTTCATCATTCGAGGAGCATCACTTTACTATTGAGCTGTCTCCACGATATTTGAAGAGTTACAGTTGTAGATTTGAGTGAGGTTTGTTCACTTTTGAGACGAAGAAACAAATCTTGGCTAATCTTTTTGTTTCTTAAACTTGTAATCACGGTACATGGTTGCCAGCAGCTGGAACGCGGACGACCAACGTTCAGGCCTGGCTTTGAACGCCCCTCCAAATTCCTGATGATTCACGCTCCTTCAGGTATTTCAGAAAAGTGCTCGACGGCGGTTCAGCGAGGACACTGGCACTGAATCTACCTCGGGGCACCAGCTGCTGCTACACGAAGGTACAGCTGAATGATATCACGAGATGGAAAAACAGCGAATGTTTCCAGTTCGTTGTAGGAACACACACTCGGTAAGGTGCGAAATCTCCAATTTCACCTTTGTCCAAGCAGGCATGCCAACAACTGTCTTGTTCACCTACATGAATGCGTGTTCCCAAACTTTGAAATCCCACGATTGTAGCCGACAAGACTTGGCGTGCGACCGCCGCCTTACGTGTCCTGGCTGCGCGATATAGGACCTGTAAGTGGACACGCGTCGTCACATCGTGGTCCGGAGCCCAATGACTGTCCTACGAACCAGCCTTGGCGAGACACTCTGCATCTCGGCTCTGGAAAAGCTGAGGAGGAGGCTGAATCATCAGCGGGCCCATAGAATACCAGGAACAACACGCGCGGCCCGGCCGAGCCCGGTCCAAGTCTGTTTGGCTTGGACCGGGACCCCCCCCCCCCTCCCCTCCTCTTTATGTGTGCTCCTGTAAAGGACGGACGGAGCAGCTGGCGAGTTGCCTCGTCGAGCAACAACAAAAGCTGTTCAAGAGGAGAGCGTAAAAGCAGGCTCCCTTTGTGAAGAGCCGAAGGCTCTCGGGCAGGACGCGTTCCAGACAACAGCATCTTTACACGACTCCAAATATACTCGGCCTCAGCGACAGGAGGATTTTCCGCAAAATATCATCGGAGCCCGCGGCTCTGGCAGCACGAAACCGGCCATTTGTTCAGCCTTTAAAAGACGGCCATTACGCTTACCGGACTGCTGCAGACATTGGGACAAAATAAATGACTTTTTCCTTTTTTAAAGATGTCAAAAAAAAACAAACAAAAAAACTTCTGCTCATGATTCCCTTTGGACAGGAAGTGGTTTTTTTTAATATATTTAGAGCAAGTATGGCTGGTGGACGCCGGTTTGGATCGTTCAGGAGACGATGGACGACATGTGCCTCGATGAGCGTTCAAAAAAGGCACTGTTCTCAATTTGTATCATCACAAACACACAGACGCACACACACGCACACACACACACACAAAAACGCACGCACGCACACACAAAAGATAATCGCGGTAACCGTGACTCACAGCACATGAAAACATTTTTAATTGCCCGCCAGCAGCTGGTCGTGTGTCAATGTCCTATCTCTGTCTGCACACTCACCGCGTCTGACGGGAGGGGGGGGGGCTTAATAAGCGGGCACAAAAAACGTGGCTTTACAGAGTGGTTGCATGCGCTGGACAAGGGAAAGGCTGGACACGGGGTGGACAATCTTACGGATAAGGACGTTGATGCGATGTTTCAGCTCAAAATGATGCTGGACAAGAAAAAAAAAATAATGAAGGAAGAAAATCTTTTTCAGGAGAATCTGTTGAGCTTTTTTCGAACTGAACAAAATTAAAATTGACAATCCTTTCTTGGACCAAAGCATTTTTGGAACAATGGAGCAATGAAGAGCAGGTGGACGGATGGACAAATGAATGGAACAAGAGTGGGTGGATGGAGATAATGAAGTGAAAGACAACCAAACCCCCTTTGAAAATCTGTGAAATTACTGTTATTGTTACTGTTATTTTTGACATGTTTTGGCTGCAAAGACAATTATTCTATCGAGTCAGAACGAACTTGATGAGCGCAGTGCGAGGAGTGAAACTAAATGCTGGGAAGTGCCACCCGGAATCGGTGCCACTTTTAGCCGTGCCACTGCAAGCGGGGCCCTGCATGGGTGGGTTGCAGTGTGACGGAGCTGCCGGACGGCTCTGCGGCTGCGGCTCTGCGGGCTTTCGAGCATTTCAAGCCGTGCCAGCCCGGGGCAGCTGCGCAGTACCCGGTAGTTAGGGCACCGCTGTCTGTGCGGGGTTACCGAGGACATGCGTGGCCCTGCTTCTCATTTCATGCCTTTTCTGTCGACTCTCATTGTTCCGCAAAGAAGCGGAGATTGAGCTGCGGGCCGTTTCCTTTTTGATGTTCCGTCGACTGCAAGAACAAATTTGCATTTCTTAGACATTTTAGAGAGTATTTATGAACAACCCCCCCCCCCGCCCCCCTCCACTATGTTTAGAGAGCGCCACAAAGAGCAAAACAGACGGCGTCACTCACGTTTCCATTTTTGCTTTGAGACTGGGATTGCGACGCTAATAGGTCTCACACTTTGGGACAGAGGTAACTACAATCATTCCAGGCCTGTTGGACCTGTTGACTGTCGGGGGGGGGGGGGGGGGGGGGGGGGGGGGGGGGGGGGGGGGGGGGGGGGGGGGGGGGGGGGGGGGGGGGGGG
>JASSRZ010000007.1:14568777-14580204 GCA_032164315.1 Malacoctenus gilli
CCCCCCCCCCCCCCCCCCCCCCCCCCCCCCCCCCCCCGCCAAGGGGAGAAGTTGAGCAGCGGTTGAATCTAAGCAGATGGCACTTGTTTTACTTTCTGCCTGGCCATCTGGAGTTTACTTAAACTGATGACTTCATCATCAAACACCGGCCCACCGGCCAACTATGGCACTCACCGCACACGTATACACACACTTACGGGACACGACAGCAGCCACGGAGTGACTGGGTTACTGTGTAGCTCTCGGGAAAGCGGAGTGCATGCGTGTGTGCGTGCGTGCGGCGGTTTTTTTTCCTCGCTGCTCCGCGCGCATTCGGCGAGTCTCTCCAGCACAAACACTCACAAGTGTGTTTATAAGTACCAGGCCCGTAAAAATGTCATCCCTCTGTCTCTCCAGTCCTCATTCGGAGTGACATAACACTGGCCTCGGGGATGCCATCGTTAATCTAAATGTCCTCTGGCGTTTTCGAACTCCTCTGTCAACCACATAAAAAAAAACTTTTAATCACCCGAGTCGCGGAGGACCGATTCCTGTCCCAGCTGAGCGGCGGCGGCGGTCTCCAGGAGAAAGTCAAGAGCAATCAGTTGACTTCATCTCCTTGGAAAAGCCCGTTTGTGACACCTGCGCTGAGAGACGCGAGCGGCGGCGCGAGAACCACCCATAAAGCCGCGCATCCCCCCCCCCCCCCCGACGAGTTCATAAAAGAGCCCGAGTGATGTGAAGAGTAACTACCTTCGAGTGGGTGATGTACGTTTTTCCAAAACACGCGACGTGATTGAAGATCGACGACAGCGTTTGGGGCGCTCTCAGCCTTTAATTTAGTAATCCTTCAAACCTTATTTCTTCGCCGCATGCCTCAATTTATGACCTTTTTCACCATGTAAACAAGCAACGGAGACTTTTGACTAATTCGCATCACCTCAACTGCCCTCGGCACTCTGAGGGGTTCGAGTACTGTACCGTGGCATGCGACTCCGGGGCCGCTTTGACTGTCAAACATCCGTTAATGCCGCTTTACTCACGCAGGAAACGTCGACATGTATAATTTCCGTTGTTTAAACCAAAGAAAGCAAACAGGTCTCTGGGACGGAGCCGAACGAAACGCCGCCGAGCGGGGGCCGCTCAAAGGCTTCCCATAATAAGGCGGAGAACAAAGGGGATAATAAAGGACATGTAGATTCCACTCGTCTTCTTTCTGGTGTTTTATAGACTCGCTGCGAGGCGAATGCTTCAACTCGGGCACACAGGAATCTGTTTGTTGTGGTCGAAGGCTTTCCAGGTGAAAGAGGCTATCGCTCCAGTTTGTTCTTGGGGTGTTGTTGGGTTTGTTTTTTCACCATTGTGCTTCCGTTTCATAGTTTTAGCGAAGTTCTCGTCAACAAAGACACAGATTGTGTGGAGGGGAACATCCAGATGAACACAAAATAATAGCAAGGCAACAGTACTGACAACAAGCACCCCAGTCCATGGAAAGGTAGGGATTTAAAGTCAGGGAAGCACTTAGTGTGTGAAAGATATGATGGAAAGGGTTCAGTCAGTGCAAAAAAAAAGTAATTCACGACTCGAAACTGCAACATTATCTCTTTAAAGAAAGTCCCAGAAGATGCAGATGTCAAGGATTTTTGATCGCACATGGTGATGTTTTTTTTTTTTTTACCTAAACTTTGAAGTTATTTGACAAGTTGCTAAAGTCGTCTGACCTGTCAGCCATAAAAATTTGAATAAAACCTTTTCCCGCAAACTGCCATTGAAAAAAAAAGCCTTCTTCAATCTTCGAATCAACCAGAATATTACCGTGAAGCCAAAGACTGGCGGAAACACGAGCTGTCACGACATACAAAAAGTGTGAGCTTTCAAAATAAAAGCAGCTGATCCTTTTTGAGGACTGCTCTAATACCTAAAATTGTCTTGCTCTTATTTTTACAACCTCAGAGCAGACTCAGAAGACACCTGATGTGAAGTCACATGCACACCATCCTGCACCCTTGGATGGAAACCTTTTATAAATGTGCTTTTGAAAAAGTTTGATGAACATAATTTTTTAGAAAATAAATCTTCACTCAAACTTTCCAAAGTTAACCTTCTTTTTTTTCGGAGTGTATTTGCCATTTCAGCAACACTTTTCCATTTCCTCACTTGCCATTTTTTTCTTTCGGTACCGGCTCTATATTAGATACTGAGAATGTGTTCTGCAGGTCTGGAGGGTTGGAAGGTTCAGTTTTCAGCTCTCGCGTGCAGACAGAAAGCCGTTGGAAGAGGTTGTTACACATACTTACACTTACAGATTTGACTTTGGATTGGCTGTGAACGAGCACGCATCAGAAAGAACAGAGCAGATTTCGAACCATGCCAGGGATTATTACTGAGAAAAAGAAAAAAAAAAACAACCTCTGGCTGCGTTCACAAGTGCAAGGAGCTAATCCTTGGCCGCAGCTTGTGTACCAGCTGTCCAAGGAGTGTGCAGTTTCCTTCGCGCCGCGGCCTGCCGTCGGCCAAATCCATGTTCACACTTCGCCCGCCACATTAGGAGCCCCGGAGCCGAGACGGGGTCGACAGGGACGGGACAGGCGTGGGCCCGCGGCTCTGGATGCCCTCTCCGCGCCGTGATGCCGGTCGCTTGGCTCCCGTCGCAGGTTCTGGTGCCGGGGAACAAGTGCAGGAAGTCTGCGGGGCTGATTATGGGCTGGCTGGCGGTTCCCTGGTTGCAGCTGAAAGTACTATTGAAGATCCCGGAGCTCACGGACTGCTGTTCTGCACAGGATGTGGGCGTTATTAGCATGATTATGAGAATCTGCAAAGTGTAATATATATTAGTGGAATGATAAGTCAGGGAATAACTGCGGGACCTGCAGTGTAAAGTGGATTGGAAGTGACATTTCGGGTAAACAGATACTGTAGTCTGTGTATTTGGTTTGGTACCCTTGTCAAACAAGGCAGCGCCTCTAGATTTCTTCTCTTTCAATAAATACCACTTAACCCCCCCCCGAAAGCATTTTTCCCCCGAAACTTATATGATCCCCCCCCCCCCAGCATGTTTCTGGAGGACCGGGGTTGAGGTCGCCTCAGCGAAGAAAGTGAAAAAAAAGCTTTCAAAAGCATTTCTCTTGGCCCACTCGCCCCCGAACAAAGCCTGCTGTCAACTGGTCAAGGTTTCACTTCCTAATTACCTTCTCCTGGGGCACAATGGCCAGGCCGTTGCCTAACCCAGGCCACACTAGACCCCGAGCATTCTTTCTCAGACAACTGGCCCCTCCGCCGCGGACGCCGCGGTCTCTAAGGAAAGAGCCAGACGCACCGGTTAATATGGCCGACGGGACCCCAGCATGCAGCGGCGCATTTCATTTGGGAGGAATGCCTTCTGAAGAGTGACGGTAATTGATGGGACGAGTGGCCGGGGTCGGGCCCCGCCGATCGCCGGTGTCCTTCCGCAGCAGAATAACACGTCGGCTCATACAGTATCTGACCTAGATGTGATTTTTCTTTTCATAATTCCGAGAAATCGGATTTGCATCAGATCACATTCTTGGTGCTGGTTTTCAAGCTCTTTTCCCCCTCGCTAAGCTCATTCCACAATTCGTGCACAACAAGACTTTTTAAGGCTGCCTTACCTCGGGGCAGAGGTTGCGAAAAGTTCACGCGGGCTCCTCGACGACACGGAGCGCCGCTCTCCCTTTTTAACCCGTTCGGCTCGCGGCTGTCGGACGTTCAAACCTAAAGAGGACAAGCGGCCAGGCCGAAAAGCGGAGGCCGGAATCGGGCCGGGGTGAAATCCAGCCGCGGCTCAGACCGATTCCTCATTGAGCGGAGTGCTGAGTGATTTCCATTGACGCTCCTCTGCCACCCAGGTCACTCCCAAGAACCACCCAGACGGGAATTCCACTCGGGCTTATCTCACCGGCCCATCGACCGCCACCACCAAGCAGGAGGAGGACGGGGAGGGGGAGTGGGGGGGGTTTGGGCCGAGGGAGAGGTCAAAAGGGTAAGAGGGGGTCTCCTCTGTGGCCCGGATTAGGAGTTAGAGGAAACCTGTTGTTGGGGGAAGCAGTTCAACCGTGTTTACCAACAGTCGGCCCTGGGAGATAGCTGCCGACCGAGCGCACGGGAAACCTCGGCCCAGGGGGGGAAGCTCGAGGGGGCCTGAGCCGCCGGGGGAGCGACAGGTTGTTGGGGAGATAACAGATTAGACGCCTGGGCATTTCTTCCTCCTCAAAGTCCCCCCCCCACCCCCCCCGTCTGGGAGAGGCTCGGCAGCACGATGGGGGTAGAGGCGATGGGAGCTAATGCTTCATTAGGTCTTTACAACTATAAGCCAATGTTTTTCCAGTTGAGGAGCCACTTACTCACCGCTAAGATCCACTAAGCCCTCTGTGACTTTAGGAGTGAACAAGATGAAGTCTGAACCAATAAACTTCCCCGCAGATAGTAACTGCTGTACTTAATCTTTTTTTTTTTTTACTCTTGGGATAGTTTCAAGATGGAAGGGAATTGGAAACAAAAAAGACACTTACAGATCGACAAAAACTGCAGCACATGTGACACATTCAGGGTGGCCAACCGAAAAAACTCCATAGTCCAAAATGTTTGCGTATGAGGATCACAGCGTCGTTTTATTCAAAACGAGGAACTGAACGGGCCCTCTTAACATGCCGAGTGGTACGCCGCACTCAATTCACAATGTGTTGGGGTTTTTTTTTCAGCAAATGTAGGTTTACCAAGAGCCAGTACGTGTGTTCACCTGCCAACCTTGCCAACGTTAATGCTCGCCCTCTTTTTTGTTGGAATAGTGACAAGATGATGTGTCGCAGAGGTCAGTCGTTGCACCCTTAGCAGGGAAACTTTTTCTAATAAGACAATATAAACTGAAATGACTACCAGCCAAAATACATGTATGTAGACTGGGTTCTACAAAGTGTGTTTGCAGTTTACAATAGCAAGGTTTTAAGCATGGTTTTTCTCCAGAACTGCTGCCTGGTTCAGTGGTTTTCCCTGCTCCGACACCTCCGGTGTAGGCGGACGGTTCCTTAAACAAGCCGTGCAGAGGTTCGCCGATAGCCCGCTCGTTTGAATCCGTCAAAACAGAAGCTCCTCAGCAGAACGCCGCTCCTCCACCTTCCTCTTCGGGTTCATCGGGTTTCCTCTCCTTATTCAGTTAAGGTCATTCGTTCTGCAACTGGCAGGAAAACCGCGGAAAGCCCTATCCTATCGGGCCGCTCCCGTTCAAAAAGCACCTCCGCAGAGCGCCGTGACAGGACTGTACCTTATCAGGAGGGGAGGGGAACCCGGGAACAAATATACAGCTGCTGGGTCACGTGCTTTCACGGGCAATTTAAAATGAACCGTTGAACGGAAAAGCAGTCTGTCATTTCAGCTGTGGTGAAAACTAGCGTCAGGAGATCCGTGCCGTCCACCTGGTGGAATACACAGTGAATGATATTTCAGACTTAGCACTTCAACAGGAACTAAACAAATAGAGCAGCCCCTTTGTCAGGCCAGCAGAACACACAGTCGCTCATTGTTCTGTGCTGCAAGCGTACGTGAGACAATGGGAACGATGTTCCCGATGCCGACTTACAAATACCGCAAATCGCAACTAGTCACACGCCATGCCGTTCGCCTTTTTTGCCGCTTCCTCTCCTTCTTTGATGGATTTAAAACTGATACACGTTGTCACTCATCGGGCCCCCCCCCATTACAAGCCAGCTATGTTTCGCCTCCTACAGTTTCAGTGGGCCTCATTTCACCGTGTCTGGAGTGTTAAAAGATGCCGGCTCAGCCACAGCGGAGCTCCGAAGTGTTTGAAATTTCAAGCAAAAAACCTGAACGTTGTGAGCGTGAAATAAAAGTTCTGACAAAATATTTTGATTACACTGCGAGGACTCTGTCTCCTTGATTAACTGGATCAACGCCACTCACATGGCCTCATAATGAGGCTCCAGCGGGTCCAGTTAGCGTAGCAGCACAACAGCTGGCGCGGGCTTCATCCAAAGCCAACAAACGACACCGGCGAGTTCGCCCAGTCGCCGGGCAACCCGCGACGGCGTCAAACAGGCAGCAACACCTGGCCGAGGAGAGCGCCCCCCCCTCCCCTCGACAAGAGCCCAAAACCTGATTTAGCGTCTTCATTAGTGAGCCTCACAGCTACCGGTTGACGGGCGTGTTAGTCTTGGACGGGGCCGAAGGCAGGTTCGAACCTCACGCTTCTGGTCCTCGAACGCGACCTCAGCTCATCATAAGCTCGGAATTTACAGCCGTGCGGTATCGACCATCCGGTCTAACCTTCAGAGAGGAAGCCAGCTTCCCACAACGTCGAACTATTTCTTGTATTACTATTTATGCAACCATATCGGGGGGGGGGGGGCGGTAACAAACCACACACAGACCGAGCGCGTCGGCTGAAAACAAGTATTCGGAGCCCCCTTCCCAGCGAGTGTGATTGCACGGACGAAGCGGAGACCGTAACGCGATGTCCAATTTGGTGTCAGTAGGTCGAAAAGGAAACACAATCAGCCTGGCTCGTACCAGGGGGAACGTCACAAGCAATACCTCTGAAAGTCAGGGGACTTTTTCCCGACTGCGCGCGGCGCATAGCTGTGGGTGATGACTTACGATAACACGGTATCCTGTAACGTGTAAAAACGAGCAGGCGAGCGCTCGCGAAGACAGTGTTCTTGCGACAGGAATCGTTTCTGCAGGGTTCGTCTTACACCACATGTTGCATAGTTTTCTGACCGGAGCAGCCAGCTTTTTTTTTTTTTTTTTTTGCACCGCGTGTGTGTGTGTTGGAGCCTCGATCCTGACGTTCCCCCCCCCCCCCCCCCTCCAGTAAATCCCTCGTCCGAACCTCTGAAGCGTATACATCATCCACGGCCGACCGGCAGCAGTCGTCTGTGTCTTTAAGGGCCGCGCATCCTCGGTCCTCATTCCTTTTTCCTGGTATACGAGGTCGCGACCTCCGCGACACGAAGAATGACGGCTTCCCCTGTTCGTGTGTGTGTGTTTCGAGAGGAATCTACGTCTGTATGAATGCCAGCGCGAGTGTGCCTGCGCAGGCAGCGGCCCAGCAGAAAGCCGCCGACAAGCGTGTCTGACTCGATAAATGATTTGCCCCCGCGTTCACCTCTAATCTCCGACGGGCCCGGCCGGTGGAAGGGTCACCGAGTGGTACTGCGGGATTTAACCCGAAAAACGACTCAATGGCTCGTCTAAATCCCATAAAAGATCGCGTCAGTCACTCACGAATGCCTCGCGGGAGTTTCCTTTATTATCGCGGTCCCTTTGATTTCAGCTTAACGGCCAGTGGAGGAAATGTTACGTTTTTATTAGTGGATAAACTTGGAGTCGTTCAAGAAACGAACTCGATCGGAAAAGGGAGGAAAAAACGTGGAGGCATACAACTTGCACTCATTCTCACTCGCGTTCATTGTTCAGGACATCTTTTAGAAATAACAGTGTGACGTCTCCGTTTTCTTTTGCTATTTAGAGCTAATTCGTGACATGCAATTCTACAAAGAGCTGGGGTGGTGCTGTGAAGTCCGTGTGGCGAGGGCCTTCAGCTCGCTCTGCCAGCAGCTGTAATGAAGAAGATCTGTTTCATAAAAGCAACACTGGTTGCATTTTTAGGTAACTGCACATGTGTTTTTGCAAGTCACATTCTCGCGCCGATTATTGGACCGTCAGCTCGACAAGTTTTCAGCGGCGCGGCTCGGACCAGTCAGAAACAAGTTCATCGCGAGTAACAGAGAGAGAGAGAGAGAGGGGGGGGGAGAAAAAAAAGGAACAGAAAACAAAAGAAGAATCGACCACAAATCGTCAGTTCTGTCAAACTTTGTCTCTTTGGACGGCATTATTGGCAATGTTGTTCGGAGGCCTTGGATCGCGCCGGCTTGGGAGAGGGAGAGCTGGTGAATCTGTTGACAAGACAGATGTGGAGTGGAGAGGCCAAAGGCAGCCGCGCAACCGCCCGCCTGGCCGTCCCATCTCCCCCCCTGATGGAAACCATACCATTAAAAAGGCAAGACAGCTCACTTCTCCCGGGCTGGTGAAAGCAATTCAAATCTAATTAATCTTCGTCGGCTCTGCCCCTGAAAAACTCTTTCATTTGTTTAATTTCCTATCGAGCGGGCCGTCGCTGCCGCCGCCAAGAACGAAATGTGTTCTTCATCCCGCCCTCGCCTCAGCCACCCCCCTCCCCTTCCCCCCTCGCCTCCCCCTCCTTTACTGTATGTTCCTCCCCGCTTCTTCCGATTGGATCTCCTTCAAACATCGCGAGGATGTCTCGCTCTGCTTCGCGTTGCAAACCTGCCGCCGGGCGGGGATGGCCGCGTCACGCCGCCGCCGCCGCTGACAGTGGCCAGCGTCCCCGGGGCGCACCGGCCGCACAAGATGCTGGAGTTGAGCAGCTTTCTGGTGGGCCCTCTGCGTTTTCTGTAGGATTAATAATTTTTTTTTTTTGCGAGAAACGGATGCGCCGGCCAGCTACAGTCTCCAGGCGGCTGTAAGTTACCGGCCTCAGAATGAAAAAAGTTCCACACACACAAAAAAAAAAGTGCAATTGTGGCTTTCACAATGGAAAGAAGTGTATTTGAACAGCTGCTGTAATTGCTTCTCGGCCGAATATTGATTGCTATTATGGGATAATAGGCACACAGAAAGCACGCGCTGCAACAGGGAAGAAAAGAACCCCCCCCCCACCCAAAAAAAAACCTGCGGACCCCGAAGGTTTGGCCCGAGACTCGTGTTATGATTTGCTGAGATCTCGGAGATTTCGAAAGGCTCGCATGAAATTTAAAAAAAAAAGACGGAGTGACGAATCACTTTTCAGCTGATTACAGGAGAGAGTGATTACCGAAGGGGGGGGGGGGGGTCCGCCGCGCGCACGCGGTTCTGCGCGTTTGAGCCGACAAGTGCCATTAGGGTGCCTGCGGAGAAGTGCCACCTCTCCGAGAAGCCCTAATGGCCCGCGGTCAGCCTTTCATGTGAATAATGCTGTTTGTATTAGGCCTCAGCCCCTGCATTAGTGTCCTTCAAACGCCAGCACCCTCGTGGCCGCCCGGCTTCTCCAAATGCTTCACAGGCCTCCTAGGTAGAGTCTATTATCGGGAGCCCTCGCACCAGTGGAAAGTCTGCATCTGTGTGTGTGTGTGTGTGTGTGTGTGTGTGTGTGTGTGTGTGTGTGTGCGTGTGAGGTGCCGCAGCTCAGCAGTCATTGAAGGGCTTCATTAAAGAATGGAAAGTATGCGGCCATCTCTGCAGGCTGGCCCGAGCAGCTCTTGCACTCACCTGCACCATATATGCCCAGTTATGGCCAGAGTCGGCCCAATCGGAGTTAAAACAAAGACTGCCCCCTACAGGTTGCAAATTGCCACTGCAACACAAAGGGAGGGGAAGGAGAGGGGAGTTTCAGTTTCAGGGTGTCAGTGCCCTAGTAAACCCTCTTTAACCAAGTGGAGCTAAAAGCAGTTGAAAGGCAAATATTGCTGGGATGCTCATTGCAAAATACTAATTAGAATTGCAGTACAAATTGTTGATTATTAAACTTCATACAACGCACTTTATTGTGTTTAGTTATGTGCATTAACTCCCTTCACACACATGCTCCTCTTGCTGATTTGTGGGAAAATCGCCTCGAATGAACCCGCTTCATGGCGCAAGAAGCACTACCGCACCACCAGGCCCATTCCAGCACATGTACCATATATTGGGACCAGTATTGAGACCAGACTGGTTCATTATTTTACTGTTAATTCGCACAAACCTCCACTCTGGCCGGGCCGCACCACGCGGGCATGTCTTCGCGCTCGGGCCCCGCGTTCGGTCGGATGCGCGCCGAAATAGCGAAATTCAGAAACACATCCGACTCCCCCGCTTTGCGACAAATCCTCCCACAAATCTGTTTCCTCTTCCGAGCATTTCCAGCCGTCAGACGGAACAATCGGTCTTCACAGGGCCTGAGCACATGAGAGTTCAGGCAGCCCTCCATCGTGGCCGCCTTCCCAGAGTTTCTGATCACCAGATACGGCCGTGCGTGTCATCAGTCCCAACGTTGCAATCGTTTTCCACGCGAGCCAAGCCGCCCGGCGACGCTCACGGAGCGACATGTGCGGATGCCTTCGCTCGCAGTCGCGTCCCCCCGATATCCGATTGCCCCTTCCTCTGTTTTTAATACACTCCGACGCGGGCCCTAATCTGTAATGGAGCATGGGAGGAATTGGGAGCGCTGCGGTGAAAGAGTTATTTCGGAACAAAACATGAAACACATGAGCAGGCGAACGTTTTCAGGTCAAGTTCCCTTTTTTTCTTTCTTTTCTTTTCTTTTTTTTTCGTACTGACAAATTCGGAGGAGCGCGAGGAACAAGGCAGCGGCAGCAGCAGCGGCGGGGCCAGGGAAACTTCTCGCTGGGAAGGACGGGCGACGCGGCGGGGACGGAGCGGCGGAACAACACGTGCAGGGCGTAAAAAAGCCCATCACAGTCAATCAGCCGTCAGCTGCTAGTCAGGGAGGGGGGGGGGGGGGGGGAGGAAGGGGCAACTTTACCCCAACTCTGGCCCTGCCGAGTTGGCCTGCCGAGCTGCGGCGCGGGGGGAAATCCACTGGATGTCACATACATCTTGATTTTTATGTATGCTTTGATAGCTCCCCTGAAGGCACACCCCTGACCAGGTGGAGGGTATTTATACAAGCGTGTCAGAGAAGCAGAAGAAGAAGAAGGGAAAAAAAAAAAAAGAAACGGGGGAGGGGGGGGGGATATTTGCTGATCCCTCTTTGCTCAGACCGAAAAAATCTCGCGGTTATTCTAATTGCAACTGGAAATAATTATCCCGCCGCCGACTCTGGGAAGCGGGTCACTCCCCCGCGCACCCTGTCCTGATCACCAGGTGTGAAGGGCTGCTTGATGGATTTGACTGACGCACAGCTGTCCAGTGAGAGAGGAGCCTGCAGGCAGTCCCGCAGCCAAATGTGCATTTATGAGGGTCTGAGGAGAAAACTAGACGTGTTTGCATATGAACCCCAACAGTGGCGTTGCAGGGATGCAACTTTAGGGTGAATTCAGACTGGTAGAAACTCATAAGGTTCCTGTTGGCAAAGGTTCCCGGTCCCGATACTTCAAGTGTCAACAACAAATAGAGGGAATACGTTGATCCCGTAACATCTGCAGTTAGCCTACTGATACATTAAAGGGGTCAGCACAACGGTGCGACTCTGCAACCCGGTTCAGTCGATCACACCTTTGAAACAGTCGGATGGACACCGACCCCACTGGAACTCAGCAGCCACACTCACTGCACCCTGGGTAATCAGTCAAAGTCGAGCGGCGGAGACTTGGCCTGGCGACACGGGCGCCAAATTACCCAAACCACTTTATACGAGCGAAACAGAAAACTCTGAACATGACTAATTTTTTTAAAACCGCTCGCAAAGGAAAACAT
>JASSRZ010000007.1:14587259-14602020 GCA_032164315.1 Malacoctenus gilli
GAGATAAACCTCGCGTCTCAAGTAAAACTGCCCTTGAGTTTTTATTTGTTTCGATTCGTTGCCGCCATCCTCACTGACCGCTCGGCGAATGTCCGCGGGTCGATCGGGAGAATCCGGCCAGAGGGGGCAGTGGCACGCTACAGTGAGTGAAGCAGGAGGAGTGACGAGGGAAGGATGGACCGCAGTGGAAGAGGAGGGAGGGCAGTGCTGTCGTGGAGAGGTGGTGGGACGGTTGCTGCGTTGGAGCCAGTGGCCTGTTGCCATAAAGCGAGAGTTAGACGCCAGAACTTGGGAAGGCCGGAGACTAGTCGAAATGACATAACCTCGGAGAATCAGTGACGTCTAAATTTAAAAGTGATGCGGCGTCTTCTGGTTGGTTGTGAAGTACTCGCAGTCAACTCGCGCTGCACTCAAGAGTGCACGCGTGCAAGACTTTTTAGTTTTTCTACAGGCAACCTTCGAGGTAAACCCTAAACACCAGGCCTGAAGTCAGGGATTAAGCAGCCTGTTCCCGCCATTGATCTTGGTGTCCAAAGGAAACAAGTGACTCCAGAGATGCCAGGGTCCAGATGTGCGTTACTGTCAGACCTGAACGCAACGTGAGCAATGATCAACGATGGACAGAATTCTCAAGGCTGTTGGCGTTTCAGTTTATTGGAGCCCTGAGGACGGTTTCCTCTTTCCACCAACTCATCCTTTTCATGATTAACTCTGACCACACATAGTTAGAGCGGTGGGCTACCACAGTGCAAAGTCCATGGTGCATTTGTTGCTTTATAGCCTTGCTCAGAGGCCCACAGTGCCGCCGTTTCCCCCCTGCAAGCTCTCGAGTCGAAAAACTGGAACCAGGAACCTTCCGGCCGTCACTTGTCACACGGCCGCCCGGTCGTTCCCCCAACAGGTCTGGCACAGGAAGGGCTATTTTTCGGCGTTCGAAAGCGGCGTCGCCAGTTTGAAACGCCGATCGCCTTCTCCAGGCTGAAGCTATTTGGACTTCCAAGGATTTGGAATGCAAATGGTGAAAAAATATTATTGCAGCCAGTTCACCCGAAAAGCTCTTGCTCGCCGCAATTAAGTCCCAAGTTTTGATTTGCTAATCCTTGCGTGCCAGCAGCACAGCTCACCCGTGTCCACACCGTGACTTCACCCAAACAAATCGGCAGCGATCCGGCGACTGCGAGACACCTTAGACCGAGTTCCAGTCCCGCGTTGCGATGTTTTCTAAATCACCGGAGCGTATTTTGACATGCAAATACGGCCCCGGGGCGAGCTTTCAAATCGACCCCTTCGGAAGACTTGGGTGGGCTCCCGAAATACCTCCCTTAATTTGACATGACCTGATTTGGAGGATTTCTGTGTTATTACTCCTCTCGGATGTGTGGACTCACATGCGAGGCGTGAGGTGGAGGGGGGGTGGAGGGGGGGAGGTCCCTCTCGGAGATGTTATGAGAGCTGATGTGAGACAACAGTGGTCCGTGCCTGGAGCGAGAGGGACGTAGAGGTAAAGAAGTTTGGGTGGGTGGGTGGGGGGTGGGGGTGGGGTGTTGGAAAGGGAGACAGTCAGGAAGAGAAGGAGGTGACTGACGTGGGTGACGGAAGGCAGCGAAAACGCGGAAAAAGATGGGAAGCAATGCCGAGAATGTGCTCATATGGCCCCGACGCAAAGTTGTGTCAGCTCAATGTCCTCTCTCTCTCTCTCTCTCTCTCTCTCTCAGTCCATCTCGCTATTGTTGTGCTGGACTTCCCAGCGTTTTGACAGCTGTGCTTGGAGTGCTGTGACGGCAGTCTGGAGGGAAGGGTGTGTATGTCTGGCTGTGTGTGTGTGTGTGTGTGTGTGTACACGTGTGTGCGTGATAGTGATAGTGGATATGGACCCCGCTCCGCAGCGTCGTGGTATGCAAATATTAGTGTGAGTGCATCTCCGGGGGGCAATTCTTTAGAGTGAGCACACGATGATAGAAAATAATACATTTGATTTATGGAGCAGCTCGTGGACTTACAGCACAACTTAGCTCGCTGTGCTCGCATCAATCTGATATGTAATATAACTGCAGGCGTGAGGGAGTCCAGTCCGCAGTTGTGTTGTTCTCTGAGATGGAAGATTTGATGTCGTTTTTAGGGAAGTCCGACCTAAGCGATTGCTGACAATGTCTGCGGGTCACCAGCTCGACAAGAAAGTGCCGTTTCGTGTTTGTTGTGAGACTGAAAAAACATCCCAGGACTTCGTTCGGGTATTACGTGACAGCGGAAAGGTATCAAGTGCTTCATCGGCCGCAGCCTCCTGTAAACGTCCAGTAAAAAGAGCTTATTTCGTTCCTCCTGAAGTCACACTGCGCGCGCGAGTCACCCGGCACGCGTGCGCGACTCGGGCTGCGCTTTTTTCATAAAAGGTGCCCTGAATGGCTGCTCAAGGATCCCACTTACTTCCCTAATGTTGCAGCTGGGACACATTTTCTCCTGACCAGTGTGTCAGAGGCAAGCGGGCTTGGGAATAAAGCAGGAATGTGTGGTGGGTGCTCGGCAGCTGGTGGCTGAGCCCCGCTGGGTCGCAGGGAGCAAGGCCAGGCCAGCCACATGAGCCTCAGCTGATTCAGACACACGCACACGCGCACACACACACACACACGTAAGTCCTCCCCGCGCGCACCTCCGACGGTCAACGCGAGGGGGACGAAAACGCTAGCGGGACGACGGTTCTGAATGGAGGAGCCAACAGGAAGGCTGGAATCACTGATGATGATTAGAATATGTTGTTGATCATTTTCAATGCCTGATGTTTTGCCCACCCAGCGAGTTGCGCACTGTTCCACAAAATTAGAATAATTACGTGTGGAGGAGGAGGAGGTGGTGGAGGAGGAGGAGGGCCCCCCCCCACCCAAAAAAGCGACTGCTGACCACATGTTAATGCAGCTGGCTCGGCACTTCAGACTAATAAGGCCGCCGCGTTATCACAATCTGTCCTTCCCACAAAACACGAAGTTATGTTGTTGAGGGTTTTTTCTCCCCCCCCCCCCTTTTTTCCCCTCTTTCCTCAACTGAATCAACAGCCATTACCATCCAAATGACCAGCTGGATTACGGCAACAGCGCCTCACGCGCCGTCAGACTTATCAGTCCGCCCGTAACCGCGTCGCACCGTAAAATACTTACACGTCCGAAGGGCCGCCGAGCGTTTATGGCCGGCACTCCCCCCCCCCACCCCCCCTCCCCAACTCTCCTGTTTGCTCTCCAAACAAAAGAGGCTTATCAGCTGATGAGGGGGAATGCAGGAATATTTCAGCGGGAACGTCCCGCACCTGCACCTTCCTCCGACTTCGCCGCTTGAAGTGAATGACCGGGCCCCGCGCGACTCCCACGCCGGGCGTCCGGCCGAGTTTTCCCACGGACGAAGGGCGGACGTCCACGCCTTCGCATATTCTGAAGGAGCGGGAGTCGGTTCCGACTCCCCGGTGACCTTTGGGAGATGAAAGGGAGGCTGAAGTCCGCGTTGCTGAGAGGGCCCCGGCTGCAGGTGTAGCTCGGGTCCTTCCCCCTCGTTGTTCCCCGGGACGTGTGGTTCGAGCCGCGTCTCACGCGCCGGAATCAGGAAACTTCTTCAAGCTTGTTTAAAGAAGCTCGTTAAAAAACAAACAAAAAAAAAGAAGCACGGGACTTTCTGTGGTCGCGCAGTGACACGACATCGCGTTGTCATTAACTGAGTCACATAAACAATCCGCGACATGTAAACAGGAGAACAGATGGCGCTCTGATTTTTATGAATGAAGTGCTTTTATAGACCCGCAACTTTAGCAGCGTTTGAAACTGTGCAGATAAAAAAAAGGGAAACTGCGGATAAGCTTGAATAAAACAGGTCGACCCGCCGCGACGCGTTTCCCTGATGTACTTCCAGGTTTATGAAGGAAATCTGCTAAATGAGGTATAAGTAATGAGCAGTTCAGATGCTATACTTCATCTCCTTGACATTATGCATGCGCCCCCCCCCCTCCGTCACCTGTTCTCTGACTCCCTCCGCTGGTCGCCGGCGGTACTTCCCCGCTCCGCGGCATCCCGCCGCCTCCGCTGGCCGCCACGCTCCGGCGGAGACAACACAACAAATAAATCACTTTTAGTGCTCTGTTAAGATGAAAAGGGGGGGGCTAAATAAACACCAATTTTCGCATGAAACTTATTTAATAGGGGCGCGGGGGGGGCCAGAGGAGTGCATGTGAGCCCTGAATTTTACAAATTACGGAGGAGTCGAGCAGCTGAAAGAGATTTCGGAGCCCGAAAGGTCAACATGCTGGAATTATTCGCTTCCTCGTTGTTTACAGAAACTGCCTCATAAAAAAGAAAATCAGCGAGGCAAAGATTACAGACGACTCGCACTGGAGCACAACTGCGAATACGCTGCACGCATTATACGAAGAAAGTGCTGCGTTTAGAACCACTCGATGTGTTGGGAGCCATCACTTTCTCGTCATGCGTTTTAACCCTGCATGTAAACCAACCCATCCATAGTTAAACTTAAGCGGGCATAAGGCGGTGGAGCCCCCGCGGAGGAACGAGGGGGGCCTTTTTTCTTGGGGTCCCACAGTGGTGGAGAGTCGGGGGCCTCTCTCGCTCCGTAACTCAACGTCCTGTTTGGGAGGGAGACTCGAACCTCCCTGGGACAAATTCGCCTCTTTCATCTCAAACGCCACGACTGCCCTCGATCCGCGCGCGGTAACAGGCATTTAATTCCGTCTACAAATCTGAAGTCACATTGAAAGTGCACTTCAAATCGACAACAGTGACGCGATTGTAGTTTTTTCGTGTCCTCTGGGAAAACCTGATGAACCCTGTGAGCTTCGAGAATGTAAAATTAAAGCTTTGAAGATGGAAATGCTCATCGTGCTTCAGTAAAGTTCAAGTAAATACAAGGAACGTGTACCCCAAAAACTGCATGTATGTGCTTGTAACGTGCTCCACCTTTATGAGGAATAACTTGGTCATTACACCAATGAAATACTTCAGCGAAAGCGATGTTCTCGAGCAGTCCTTTCTGGCCGAGATGCTCGCGAGTGTCATTAAACGCGAGGAAACAGCTTTGAAAAGACTTAGCAGCACCTCGGCCGCGTTCACACCGGCATGCCGGCGGTTATTAATAGTTGCTACGATACCTACATCCTCTCTTCCCACTCCTTTTGTCAGAGCCTCCTGTGATTTAGGGCACCATATAAAACCCGACTGGGCCCAGCGCCCCCCCCCCCACCTCCCCCCTCCTCTTTTTTTTTTTTTTTCCAGCTTGCCCCCGTTATTGTGGCGGCGCACAAGCCCACGGTGTTTGGCTGCAACCAGCTGAGACAGGGAGCACCCACTGGGCTTTTCCCATGACGATGAGAGCCCCCCACCCCCCCCTCCCTCTCCTCTCAATAGTGGACGAGGGCCCCGAGCTGCTGCTCTCACCTCCCTTCTCTACCCCCCCCCCCCTTTTCCTCTCCCTCGAGTTCCCCCTCAAGTCATGATCCGGCCCGTAAATTAGTACCGGGGAGAAAAAAAAAAAAAAAATAGGTCCTGTAAGACGAAACTGGGGTTTTTTTTGCGCGTATCAGCGCGCGACTCGGGGGAGACAAGAGAGAAGAAGCAGGCAGTAAATCCATTGGAGTCCACTGATAGCGCCTGTTTGCGCAGCCACTGCCGCTTCCTTTGATCAAATGGCCGGGGGAGCGGGGGGTCGTGTGGCGCTGCCGAAGGTCAGCTATATATTACACTCCTAAAAGTGATTACTGAAATTCTTAAGTGAAACCATTCTGCTGCCAGGGTGTGCTCTAATCCCCTGCAGCGTTGTCTGGGCCGGGGCCTCTCTGTGGATCTGTGCGCCCAGCACTCCTTTCACCCCCCCCCCCCCCAATCCCCTTCTTCACCACTTGTGTTTTCTATCATCAGAGCCGGGCCTAGAAAGAGCCCCTACATGGAAACATGGCCTATCCAGTTGCAATATCAACTGCTGGGGCTCAGAGAGAGAGAGAGAGAGAGAGAGAGAGAGAGAGAGAGGAAGAGAGAGAAGGCGGGAGGGAGGGAGGGAGAGAGAGAGCAGAGGTAGTGTCAGGAAACAGAAAATATGCGCACACTTCAAAGGCTGGAGCAGCAAATTAAGGGTTAGGCATTGGACACGACAGTAAGTGGCCTTTACATCAGAAACAGGGTAAACAATGTCTGGATTGCGTTTCGCTCCCTTTCCCTCCGTGTCGTTGCGTGGAGACCTCCCCCCCCCCTCCCTCCCCGCCCCGGCTCTCCATCTGCGCTCGGGCCACGCCGGAGGTAGAGCGCTAAAACAACTCAATGAAGTCGCTCCCTCTTTTCCCTCCGCAGCGAGCAAACAACCTTCGTCAATCGAGCCATGATGAAATGCTTTGTGTCCGCGCCGCAGCCGATGCGTGCCTGCGTGCGTGCGTGCGTGCGGAGGAATGGAAAATCTGACACACATTCGCCGAGTGAACGAGCGTGCCACGGAGCCTCCGTTAAAAATTCCGCAATTTATGACTGGTAGCTAATCCTCGCCGCAATGTTACACCATATCAAATCAGTTACAGCAACTTATAAAAAAAACAGGAGTGCCGCTTTTTTTCAGCGTCACACAAATAAGCATGTGTGTCTTTGTCCTCGCGCGTGTGTGTGTGAATGCATGGCTTGTGCAGGCTGCAGCGTCGCACTCGAGCATCGGCCAGCCCGCGTGCTCCAAACAAGAGTTATGTGAAGTCATGCTCTATGAAACTTTATACACATTTGCTGATCATTACCTAAGATTGCTTTGTGTTAACTTTGGCAGGCTCGGTCTTGGCTCGCGCGTCTGCAAAAAAAAAAAAGAGGGGATGATGTATTTCCTTTTATTTATTATTTGCACTGGGCTACCGAGAGGGGAAAAGGGGAGGGAGGGAGGCAAGGAGGGAGGGGAAGGGGTGAGGAGGTGGTGGGTCCGAGAGGAGGGGGGGTGGGGGGGTGAGAGGTAAGAGTGAGAGTGGTATGCCTGCGACTGGTGATGCCAGGAATAACAGAGCAGAATCTTGGTCCTCGGCCTCATTAGTGTGTAGAAAACAGTTCCCGAGGGACACAACAGAATGTAAATATATTTAAAGCTCTTTTACGCCGCAGGAAGCTGCGTGCCAGCCTCTCTCTCTCTCTCTCTCTCTCTTTCCTTCTCTCTCCCCCCGCCGTCCCCCCGTGCCCCCCGTCCTCCTGTCCACCTCAGCTCTGGGTGCTGCAAGTGCGCTGCCTTCAAAAGAGCTGCAACCCCATGTTGCACGTCTCATAAATTCCGGTGAGAGGATTCGAAGAGAAAGTTTATCGAGCATGGCATTCGCACATGTGGACGGCGAAGACTCCGAGCGGCGCGCGCGCGCCGGGTCTTGAGAATTTTGCACACGGTCGACTTCGAGGCGACCCTCCGCGACCCTACCCTCCACTTATGCAATGTTTTTCGCCCTTTTCCACCACGTGAAGTAAAAGGAAGAAAGAAAGAAAGAAAAACAAAAAGAAGCGCCGGGGAAGATATACAACGAAAAAGACGTCCCGGAACCGTGTCCTATAAATAAGAAGCGGCAGATAAACGGCTGTAAACATGAGAGTCATTCACTGGCTTTGAGATGCGTTGTTTCACGGTCTTGAAGCGGTATCCTCTGAGGCAGGTGCACCGTTCCCCCGCAAAACATGGCGGCGTCCGGCGACATCGCTTCCCCGACGGTTCGCTTGCGCCCGCGTCCCCGCCATCTGTTGTGCGGCCTCACACAGTCGTGCGGCGCGCGAGGTGTTTATAGACTTTGGATGTTGCCAGTCGCAGCGGGGAGAGTACGCCGGAGCACCCATGGGACCGCCGGGGCCGCGCTCGTTGGCTCTCCTCCTACTCCCCCCCCCGCCCCCTCGCCCCCTTTCCCCACATGTTGACACAGCTGCCGTCACGCCGCAGCCATCCAGGAGCGATGAACATATCTGAACACACTCGCCCCGCGTGCACGCGGGAGCGCACGTGGGGCCATGTTTGCCTTCTTCCCCCCCCCCTCTTAAATGCCATTAAGTGCTGCTCAGACACAGCTTGATGTTGACTCTGGTGGAGTGAGAGTGCGCTCGCGCTTTGTTGTCGCCCGACTCGCGGTGATTGATTCAGATGGGGTGGGGGGGTGGGGGGGGTGGGCAGAAGGGAGGAGGAGGGGGGGGGTCACAGTAAACACACATGCATCTTTACCATCCGCTGGCTTTGAGGTTTGAAGGAGGAAGGAAAGATTGTGTTTGTTCATTATTTTGATTTTTAAAGAAACAACTTTTTGTTTTCTGTTTTGAACTCAGCCATGTCTGAAGGGGACATGCATTTGTGGGATGAGCAACAGCGCTGAACACGAAGTCAGGTGAAAAAATGGCCAAGTGAATGCACAGAAATTTGTGTCAAAAAGCACACAAATATACACAAACAGATGACACATTATGCATGCACAAAACTTCATGAGGCTTGTAGTATAGTTTGAAAATTTTAGTAAAGAAATTTGGGCTTCCTGTATATGTTTATATTCACTTTATTGGTGAATTACGAACAATTAAAGCCTTTTTTTCTTTTCATTTCTTTTCAAGAAAAAATATTTTATACACTGCGCAGATATTTCATTATATATTTTTGTGTTCTTATATAATACTTTTATGAGCCTCTCTGGGAAAATTAAACAAATTCAATTGAATTTGAGTTATTTTCTTTGAATTCAAATGAAGATCAAACACTGTTGTTGGGAGCATCCTGTTCTCCAGAATCTCACATTGTGATTGTGTCAGTCACTCCGGTTCTGACGGGTCTCACCCTCGACACCCCCCACTTCCTGGAGGTACAGGTGGTCTCTGTGGGAGTCTGTGTGGTGGGAGGAGTGATGTCAGAGAGGACAACGGTTTGGCCCGAGACTATCTTCCCTGTTTCTCGCTGCACCGAAACAGAAGTGAGTAGCAACAGCAGAAAAAGCCTCAGCAGAGGTTGCCTTTTAGTTTAAATGGAATCAACCCAAATACATGACTCTCCTGCTCATCCCACAAATGCATGTCCTGCAAGAATTTGGCGCTATTTGGGAATAACAGACCAACCGTCCAACAGCATGAGGCCAGTCACCAGAAAGCAAAGGCGAAACATAGCAAATAACCCCCAGCACACAAACTTCCTGACTTTTTGTAGCCATTTTATTTGCTCAACCTTTCAACTTCAGTTTTTACGATGTGCAGAGTCGTCTGGTTACTACACGGTACCGCAGCGATGGAAACAAAGCCGAGGAGGGAGAGAGAGAGAGAGAGTGAGAAAAGTAAATATAAAAACCTGTATGATAATATATTGCATCACTGGTAACTCTATCCAGTGCACACCGCAGCCTGAACCCCCCCCCCCCCCTTCTCCCTCTACTTTTATATGCGGGGGGGGGGGGGACGGGGGAGATCTGCTGATAACATGGGGATTGATGTGGGCCGTTAAAGGAGCGTGTGTGCAGGGGGCTGCCGGGGAGGGGGGGGGGCAGCGGCGCCGCGTTACACTTGGCCCCGGCAGCAGCGGCGTATATCAGCATGTTGTCACCTCGGCTGATGTCACGGCGGGTCGTCCGGCTAACAAAACACACTCTTTGTGTGTCGGTGGGTGACTGGGTGCACCTCACTAATATGCCCCCCCCACGCCACATGACACTGTCCGATTGGCAATCGTGCGCCCGTCCCTATGGCAACATTTCAGTTAAAAAAAAAAACAAAAAAAACAATGGCGTGCACGCGGAGGAAAACAGCGGCGACGGCTTCTGGAGCAGACGTCCGCGTGATGGTCCGAGTTTTATCGGCCTGACGGCGAGTTGCATGACAACATCCAAACAAGAAAACATGCGGGAGCTGAACCCTGAGCTCATAGGTTAGATCCGAGGGGTGTTTGGACGTTTTCAGGCGATCTCGCCATGGTTCGTGTGTGTGTGTGTGTGTGTGTGTGTGTGTGTGTGTGTGTGATTTATGCCTTCTGGATGCAGCTCAGCTCCCCCTTTGCATTGAAGCACGAGCACGCTGCTCTCACACAGCACACACTGAGGACCTCCAAACGTAGGAAATGTTCCCCCCGGGAGCGGGGTCACTCCTGGTTATCTTTGCATGCTCTCTCTCTCTCTCCCTCTCTCTCGCTCGCCCTCTCGCCGTCCTGCCGGGAACACTTTGTTATTCCGGGAAACGAGCGCAGCGTCGGGGCTTGTCATTACAGGATCACGGCCCCGCTTCCTCGGGATGCAGGTTGAATCAAAGGACGACGTTAATTCGCGGCAGCAGCTGGGCATGATTCACGTCGCCATGGCAAATCGCCGCTCTCCTCGATGAACTGCGTTGGGACTCTTCTATCATTTGACACATTTTTGCCCCCCCCCCCCGACTCCATCTTTGAAGGACCAGGTGTGAGGCCGCCCGCCGCGTGTTGATACCTTGGGATTACACGCCGCGCATCCAACCGGGTCCTCAATTAGACGGGGCCACAATGGAAAGCACATGTCTCGGGGAACGTGTCATTTTGTTGTGGTGTTCTTTGATAGTGAATTGCATAACCGTCTTGCCATGGACGCGGGACCAAAGGAAAGATTGTGTGCGTTCTTCAGGAAGCTGTTTAGAGGCTCAAGAGGAGGTTTGGTCAGACGCTCACTTCCCTCCCTCTGCAGGTGTACGACAAGGTGCGATTCAGAGGTCACTGTGAATCCAAATTCTCTCTCTCTGTGCTCATATGGCCCCAACGCAACGTTGTGCAGCTCGATGTCTCCTCTCTCTCCCTCCCCCCCCCGTCTCTCTGTCTCTCTGTCTCTCTCTCTCTCAACATACAAGCTGATGGAGATGAGAACGCAGTTTCTTTCAAATGGTTTATTAAATGAATGCAGCAAATCCAAATCCGCCCCACAGACAACATACAAAGTCAAGGCCTTCAAGGTATCGATTCACGAAACATAATTTGTAACCTCAAAACAGCTCACTGCGTATTGGAAGTACAACTAAAGACGATCATTGAAAGACGATCACAAAGGTTATATATATAAAAAAAAACAACAACACTGAATTAAAGTTGCAAGTCAGTGCCAAAAAATAGGGGGGGAAAAAATGAAGCTAAAAGGACGAGAAGTTTCGTCAAAATTCAAGTAAATGACTTTCCTAAAAATATATGTCGATGAATGAGCCTGCGGATTATGTGGCGTGCTGCGACAGGAAGGCTCTGATCCTGTGCAGGAGCTCTTTCTTCACGCTGTCGGGCACCAGAGCTGCAGGAGGGGAAAAAAAACACCAGTGAGGATCGAACACTCTTTCACTCACACCGACGGCACCGTGGAGGAGCTGAGACCACCTCCGACTGAGGACCCCGTCTCACGCGCAAGTCACTTCCGTGGCAGCTCTCAAGAAGCCCGCCTGCTTATGAATGCCTGCACGCAAATACATGGATCAACATAAGCTCTGCAGAGAGCAGGAGAATCGGTCTGATCCGGCTACACGAATCAGATAGATTGTGGATGTCGATGCTGCAAAGTGCGGATCTAAGTGATGAAATCCTACAACAGAAACGTCTTTCCTCCAAACATTACCCGCTCACTCATGGAGAAGTTGCCGTGCATCGAGGGTTTCGCCGACCGCTTAATTACCTCTTCCTTTTGGCGTGATCTCCACCACAAGGTCCTCCACAGTGACGTGCTCCAAGCCCTTCTCCTTGATGACCTCTGAGAAGACCAGAGCCGAACTACATCAGTCCCAGACGTCACCCAGCAGGAAATGGGCCGAATGATGAGAGACACCCCCCCCCCCCGCTCCCTCCCTCAGCAGGTGGGATCCTGCGGATTTACCTTTGCAGTGAGCCTTCATCTGGTCCTTCCACCCGCATTCGGTGAGCTTGGCTCTCAGGAGCTCCTTGAGCCTGTCCACGAGACACAGGATGAATGAATGGATGCAGTGAAGCCAAACACTCTAAACACACAAAAGCAGAAGCCTTCAAAATAAAACACGGGATAGTTTAGCCTCTTATTCTGGTTTTGTCTTGTTACTTTCTTTGAGTGACCGATAAGTCCGTTGACCTTTTGACCCTGCTGACCGTGTATTGGCTCTTAAAGCCTGGTGAACCTTGTCAGGATGGGACCGGTTAGTCATAATAAAGACTGCTATGAGTCTCATCTCACCTCTCTCTCTCTCCCATCTCTGTCAGCTTCTGGTTGATTGTCGCCCTCATCCTGGACTCTTTATTCATGGCACGTGACCTCCTACAAAGGGGGGCGAGAAGTCCCACTGTAAACACGAGGTGGACAGACAGTGGAAGCCTTTGAAGCTGCCGTTCGAGCGACAAAACAGCATCTATCACTCCAGCCCGGCATGTTCTGACACCGACCTAATAACGAGGCCCGGAGGTCAATATTTACCCGCACACCAGAGGAGCTTGAGGAAGCGGAGGCGTCACTCTGTGTCGCAGCACGACCCGCTGGCTCCGGGTGACCTCATCGAACGGTTACGACCACCGCAGCCGCTTTCACACCGAAGCCCACCGAGTCGGCATGTGGGACCCGAGGGACACGGTGGATTCACGCCCAACGGGCAAGAAACGGAGAAAGAGCGTCCAGTTGACCAAGAACAACAAGCGGGCTTGACGGTGCCTTCAGGTATCACGGTTCGACAGGAAACACGAGGTGGTGTACAATGGTTCCTACCTAGTCCCTGCAGTACTTGGTCAAGCCACGGGGTGGCAGTGCCGACCAATACTTTTAAGCACATTTGCAACGACTGAGGAAACATGTCAATTATACTGTTAAAATCCAAACTATAGCGACTGCTGCTGATAATGTCACTATTAAAAATTACTTTTATCATTATAAGCAATAAAACTATGGAATGTGGTAAAATTGGTCCCCAAGGATTTGCTGATGGAGTCAAATAATTCATCCAGTCATACTTCAGCTTCACGGCTTCATCTCAATACGATTTGTGGGGTGCTGATGTTCCCACGGAGAGCTGCCTTCACCCAGCTCACATTGGGTGCGACGGATTGCACCCTGGCCAAAATCCATCACGGGGGCAAACAGAGGAACACAATCATACCAAATCAGATGAATGCCGTCCTCAGCGGATGAAAGAACGATATCAGAGGAGCTGCATCAACCCAACGTACACCCTGGATCGAGTTCGGAAAGCTTTAAGGAAATAGCAAACGAAGGTTCGAAAGTGTTCAGAGTTTTATGGTCTCGTGCAACAACATGCAATCAGGAAGCGTGCGTTCTTGCAAAGTATTCAACATATGTTAAAATGTGTAAATGAAAAAAATTGCCAGTCTGAATAAAAGGACACATTCTGACAAAGTCTGTATGACAAGTGAAAAAAAAAAGACAAGAATCAGATGCAAACAAAACACGCTGAAAACTGCGAGGCAACAAGCCAGTAAGCAAGAACGCTCAGATGCAGCTGCAAATCTGGTGGGACGTGATTCCAGATCAGTTAACATGAGTCAGTCTCTTTGTTGCGCACGGGAGCCCGCAGGGCTGCGAGTTGATGATGGCCGTGCACTTTTTTGGCATCACAGTGCATATATTGCATATATTCACAGTGGGGAACGTGTGCGAGAGGCCCCCATGGCTCCAAGGCAAAGGGAGCCTGCTGCTGGAGCGGGAGTATCAGAAGAGGCTGGAAAACCAGAGGAGGGAGTAAAAACGAGTGTTTGGAGAGTCTCATTAAGGATGGATTACACAAGCCACGCCGCCACGCTTTGACTTTGCAGCGTGGATGCTTCTGCACGGGCGAATCTGGAGACCTCAAGAGGATCCATCCAAGACGAACCCCGAGGCTGGCCAAAAAAAAAAAAAGTGGCGGCGGGGCAACATTAATAATCCCTTTGAAGGCCCATCAAATGTCAGATGACGGGACTTGAAAACTGCTGCCTACGCACAATGAACGCGCGAGCGTTGCACCCAGCAGCCCCCCCCCCCCGCGACGCGCTCGCGCAGCTATTTTTGCGGAGTCATCCGTGACCTGGATGATGCGCGGCACATTTTTTTTAAAAAGGTCTGCACACCCAGGTGACATTTGCTTTCCCCTCTCGTAATTATCAAAATGGATCGTATCTCCATGACAGCAATGTCATTGAAGCCGCGCCCCCCCCCTCCCTCATTACCGCATTACCTCCAAAAATGAAGCTATTTTTTGGATTAATTTTTTAGAAACATCGGTGAACATGATTGCTCATGTGCTCAGGTTTTGATTGCCTGGAACGCGAGGTACCAAAACAAATGCACACTCACATTTCACATTCAGTGGGAGAGAAAGGAAAGACCCCATCAGCCGACTCTGAGTGGATTTAGTGGGGAAAAAAAAGAACTAGATGAACAATTTGGGATCTGTCATGCAGCAGGCTTTCAACTTTGCCTTCATTTGAGTGGCAGCTCTGAAACCTCACAGTGAAGGGCCAGTCAAAGGACAGTGGAAACGTTGCAACACTTACTGCACACCTGTTTCTTGATAAGAATTTTAGATCAATTTCACTACCAAAAGCAGTGATTTACAGCATCTAAATCACTTTGAGGAATAGACTTTGCCTGAGAATCTTAAGCTTCATTTTTGGTTTCATCATTTCTGCATAAATGTGTCTTTTTGTACAGGAACAGAGTTACAGACTCAGGTAGGTATCATGATGCGACCAATCTACTGCTGCTGCCCAGTGTAGATCAAATGAAGGTTCTCGTGGCCCCTAAACTAACGCGAGTTTGACCCCCCCGTGTGTGTGTGTGTGTGCGTGTGTGTGTGTGTGTGTGTGTGTG
>JASSRZ010000007.1:14602120-14620324 GCA_032164315.1 Malacoctenus gilli
GGAATGTCTTACTAATGTCTGTTTACACACACACACACACACACACACACACACACACACACACACACGCACACACACACACACACACACACGCACACACCTGAAAAAACAGTCCAGGATTTAGTCAGCAACAACTGGAAGTCTGGGAGGAAATTTAAATAAGGATCAGTTTTCCATGTAATTTCCATGTTCCAGTAATCCATGGATGTCTGGTGGGATTCAGACGACCACCAAAAACTTCGAAAAATAACCTAAGGAGCAATATTTACAGTTAAATACTGAAACCTTTCGGAGTGCCATCAGCACACAGGGAGACAAGAAGGAAGGGTGTGACACTTAAAAAAAAACAGAAGAAGTGAAGGAAGTTAAGTTAATCTGAGCCTTTTTGATCTCGATGCCTATTTAGTCCCATTTCTTCTGTCGTACAGCCCCGAGGGAGCAGTCAGGGGGTCTGGAGCCTTACTTGAGGGTCCTCAGTGTTGGTGGCGAGGGCGGGGACAACCGCCGGCATTCCCGTTCTCCATCTGGAGCATTCGCTTCAAAGCCACCCGCGCCACAGCCACGTCGGATGTCTCCGCTCTCAGCCTGACCTCTAAACTCCGCTCAACTTCAGACATCGACACGTTGGAAGGTTCGAGCGGGAACTGTTGAACTATTATCAACACGATGTCGGATGACGGAGTGGTCCCGACAAGCCCCTGTGGTCTTGTTCAGCCACTTGTTAGCAAGTTCCTCTTAAAGCTTTCAAAGCTCGGGCCGTGAACAGATGCGTCTCCTGCTGTAAAGTGGGACGTTAAAATGATGGAGTCCGTCTGATGCAGAAACATCTCGGGGTCGTTGTTGATATTGGTGCCGAGAGACGTCACACGAGAATGTACACAGATTATACAGCTTCAAAACAACAGTGACGAACAGGAAGGACCTGACATTTATTCCGTCCTTGCGCACTTCGAGAGTTCGTCTCGACGTTTTAAGGCTTATTCTAAATGCTGCTTCCTTTAATTTACCGAAGCTTCAGTCCCTGAAACAGGAAGCGTTCTGGAATAGTGTAGTTGAGGCGGCTTCATTAAAACGCCCGTGTCAAGGCAGCATCCCCTCCCCCCTCCCCCTCTTTAATTGGCTGTGACTGTATTGATGGATGCGCCTGAGGGTTTTCCAAACTCCTGCAGTATCGACGGAGCGATGCCGTGTGAAATGTCAGACGGGAGCCTGCTGGGGCTCGCCACGTATGGACGCACGTTGTGGTCTGACCTTGTCAGCATGGAGCCGGGTTTCAGGGTAACAATTCACATCTCAAAATCAGGACCGCAGCACTCTCATTGGAGTGCCGCCGGCACCACCGCATACAGATCAGCTCAAGTGGGTGGGACCAGTAAAACTATTTCCATGGCAACAACTTCAATGTTTCTTTTTCTTTTTTTTTTTTACAATGTAAAGATTTAAAAATGTGGCAAAAACCAAAGTTCTTTTATTTTCTTAAACATCTCATCTACAAAACCTGAACTAGTGAAACTAAATCAAGAAGAAATTCAATTTCAAGAAAGTCATTTCCTGTAATAATGCCCCCTGGTGCCCAAGACTGTGTAGTATCCGCCATAACATCAATTTTCCTTTACAGATCTTCGAAATAAACTTTTAAACACCAAGTTTTTCAGGGCGCGAAACGGAAGAATAAGCCAAAAATTAACTCAAGAAAACACAATCTTTACTTACAACAAAGCAAAGCCAAAAATAAGACCAAAGAAAAGCCACCAGAAACATGATGACATAAAGCAAAGACCACAAAAGACGGTGAAACCAACAGGAAGTAGTTACATAGAGAACACGCACGCTTCTTTTTTGCCAAACGAAAGTCAAACAAAACCAGACTTCAAAGGGCAGCAGCCTCACAGCATGCACAATCAATGCAGACTCAAGCGCGTGTGGTTTCACAAATTCAGCTCCGCAGTGAGCTTTTCATGCTGACGCTAATGTGTGAGGCGGCTTTAACTGCTTCATCGTGGCTCCCGCGGTCTCTACGTTGTTACGTCGGCGACACCGAAACATGTCAGTTTTGTTGTTTTTACACTCTGCCAGGGTTTTTTTTTCCACCCTGCAGGTTCGAAGGTTTGACACACAGCCAGTAATCAGACGGTCAAGCAGGTTTTTTGCGGCCGGGGATTCGGTCAACATAGGAACAATGGGACTAATTATATGGAAAACCGGCTGAATCAAACTGCAAGCGCGGTAATCACATAAGAGGCGTGATTCGCCGTTGGAGCGAATCGCCGGGGTCTTCACAGGAGGGGAATGATTGCGGCGGTCTTCTTCTTCTTCTTCTTCTTCTTTGGCGCCTCGTGTGAATGTGTCGGCGTTTCCGCTGATGGCTGAGGCATCAATCCTCTCCTTGCTCCTCGCCGACGGAACGGACACACAAAAATGTACAGCACTCCAGCGGTAATAGGGCTGGAAAGCAGGGCCGGGGGGGGGGAAATGAATGAGGTCCATCAAGCCGGGACCCTTTTAGCGGTGCAGCTGCCCACCGCCGCCGCCGCCGCCGAGGCTTTTATTCTGATGTCTCATCCTCTCGGCCACTTCAGTTCGAGCTCAGCGCCTCATTTCAACGACTGTGAAACACCCCTTTGCCAAGGTTCTCTCAACCCCAAACGCTTTAGGCCCCCCCCCCCCCCGCCCCCCCATTCCCCTCCTTTACCGAATAGACCTTCCCAGGTCCAGCGCTCGGCTTCCTATTTTAATTCATCTTACTTATCGTCAGGCAGTTAAGCAGGCCCCCTACGGAGAGCGCCCGTTTCAGCTCGAATTACAAACTCAACCAGGGAGTTTGATTGGTCATAATCGATCTCCTGGCAGCCGTTTTTTTTTCTCGATGGACTGATCAGGTTTCCTCGCGGCGCGGCTTTATGAGAGCGCGTCGCTTTAAAAAAAGGTCGCTCGAGGACAAATTCTGTGCGAGGGTGGCACGGATCTATGTGGTTGCAATCACCGCGTCCCGACGGCAAAGTGGAGTGTTAAAACCACCTTTGGCCCCAATAAAGACGAAAAGTGCTCCGACCTTTCACTGCCTACTTTCTTGTGTTTTTCGATGCAAATCAGGGGAAGGGACGGCTGGAGATGCGACTGGAAGCTGATGAAGAGGAGGATGGGTTTGGAACAGGGAACTCGGCTGAAATTGCGAAACAGGACGATGTTGGGTACAGTTCAAAGCTGGTCCTTCACTGCACAGTCTGGGACATTAAAAGACCACCCGATCCTTGATTCAGACTCGGTGTCTTCCATAAAAGCACTGCATTTTTTCATTCCTTTTGCACTGATCTGCCAACATAAATGGTTGTTCTGCAATAAAAAAATAAAAAATAAATCACCTGCCACAGTTTTGTGTTCATAGAATAGGTAAATAAGACAAATGGAGGGGGAAGGAGGAGAAAGGGCCGCGCGGCAGAGTGGCGGTCGGTCTGTGCCCTGTGTTTCGCCAACAGGCAGCTGAGATTAGCTTCGGCTCCGAAACTCGGTGGTGTTTTCGGATGATAGATGGACGGGAAACAAAACATCAGCTCCAGCTCTGTTCTTTATGCAACCAACCGACAATGTTTTGGACACAGTTTGTGACCAAGACAAATTCGAAAGAGAAGCAAACATCAATCTTAGATGTCCCATTTTCCACACCGTATCCCTTCTAATGTCTGGTTGCAACACAATTGTATCTTCTTGAAGATGTAATAGTGGTGTGTGTGTGTATGTGTGTGTGTGCATTGGACGACATGTGTCGCCCTGACCTGTGGCTAAATCTGTTTACACCAAACAACAGCGACAATCAAAAGGATTTCACAATTGAATGGGACCATTCATCATCCTGTGGCATGTTCACGCCGTCCTTTTCTTTTCCAGCTGGTCGAAAAAAAAACAGATGAAAGCTTGCGGGTATATTTGCGACACGCGGCTGTCATGTGCTTGGCAGGGGGTCTGCCGCGTGCTGCGGCCGTTCTTCCAGGCATCGTTTGAAAAATTTCCGATTGTCCCTTTTGCATCCGTCCGATCATTTCCCACGTGCAAAAATCGTCCGAGCCCCTTGGAACTGAATATTCCGGGGTCCCCGGAGGGTCAAAGACTTGCATGCATTGGGTTTGGCATGCGGCCCCTTTTCAACGCACCTGGCTGTGACCGGCGTCTCATTACCAGGCTCTCGTGGTGGTTTACTGATTGGATTCAGGTGTGTTGCCAGCGGCAAGACAGAAGCACGCAGGAGTGTTTCAATCTCGTTTCAAACGTTTGTGGAATAATGTCATTTCAGATTGAAATTAACTGCATACTGAAACTATAGAAAGAAATAAAGAAAAACGCTATATACGTTTATTGAAAAAGTGTCAATCGTAGATCCGTTGTCAAGGCCTTTTTGATGAGACAATAAGTCGTAACAAGTGTGAGAGTCCTCTGGGATTCATCCACAAGGGGTGTGGACCAACAGGACTTCACAGCAATAAGGACGATAGTGAATCTAGAACTTTTGAATGTTTCAAAATAGTAAAATGATAACAAGTGTGTGTGTGTGTGTGTGTGTGCGTGTGCGTGTGTGTGTGTGTTCACCACGACTCCTCACTGTTACTTTTAGGTTTTTTTGGAGGATTTGTCTCGTTACAGTCGGACACTCGAGGACCAATCAGAAGAAGGGAAAATCTCTGTCAGCATTTGTTGTTGTTTTCTTTTCTCTCGCTGTTTATTTTCTCATTTTATTCTTTAACTTTGATACTAATCCTGTCTGCTTTATTGTTTGATACACGCAACAGTTAATGACTTGCACGAGCCAGATGCATGGACATGACACAAAGGCTTCAGGGGCGGAATGATCTGCATCATTTGAGATGGCAGGTTGACGAGCTGTGTGTGGAACCTGTTCGTCCCCCGTTCTCCGCTGGAACTCGTTTTTCTCCCTCTCGAAGTCGGCCTTTTCGGCAGCCCTCTTTGTGAGATTACAAGTTCAAGCATGGAAATGGCAAGAAAATGTATACGTGCTGCATTCGGGGTCTCCTCCAGCTGGAGAGTCCCCCCCCCCACCCCCATCCGGCGACTTTGCTCCAGCAGTCAGCAATTAGCGCCTCTGCGTCTCAGGGACGCTCTCCGCCAGCACATTAAGCTCTCCCCCGACTCTAAAAAAAACACACAGCGCGGGTGATTAGCGTGATGCACGCGCTCGGGCTGTTTGCGTTAATGCTCGGCTGGTTTGACGAGCCCGAAATTTGGAGGCACGTCCCTTGCAGGAGCGAATTGTGTGTGTGGGAGCGGGTGACTGACTGGCCACATTGTTTGTGTTAAGAGACCATTGAGCCTCCGAATAGCTCCAGTGAGATGAATTGGTGTCGAGGCGGGCCGCCACATCGAGTGGATCCAGACTGAAGCCATCACACCCCCCCATCCCCTCTGTGATTGATGTCCTCTGCGCGGTCATAGCTCACAGAGTAGCTATCTGAGCCTGAATCACGTCGCAGCCTCGGAGCTGCTTCGGGTCTGTCTGTTCGGTGGCGGCGGAGGCGCGGAGTCTGAAAGGCACGCGCTGGACGTTTGAGGCTTCGAAACCGCGGCAAAGAAAAAACACCCTTCAGAGCAGAGTATGATCATCGTCGCTTTATTCTAAACAAAGAACGTTACAAAATACAAAAAAAAAAAAAAAAAAAGCCCATCAAACAGCAAGAGCAGAGAAAAAGCTACCTGGGGACTGAGCCGTGCACACAACGCCGCCTCGGGGGGGGCGAGGGGGAGGGGTGGGCATACAACAGGTGTCGGGTTTTGTGTTCGCGCCACAAAAGCTCGCGTCCATGCTGCAGACTGCGCACGCTGTGCAGAACACGAAACAACTCGGATCCAAAAGTGAAAAGTGGGAACAAAGAGAGAAATCAATGAGTGCTCAGTCATGATCATGATAATAATCATAATAATAATAGTAATAACAAGAAAAGCTCGACTCCTTCTACCTTTTTCTCACTCGGTGATCAGCTTCCACTCGCTGGTTTGAAAAGACGGCGAAAATTACTGTTATTTTGAAAAAGAAAAAAAAAGGAAAAAAAATGCACTTGCCGGCCACATATTTGGAAACACGATACCGAATGGACTCACACACTGCACTGCACGATCTATTCCAAGCAACTCGACACTGAAAAACAAAGAAGAAGAGAGGCAGCTTTAGGACGCTGCCTTCAGCCGGCTTTCCTTCCCTCCGAGTGCCCCGCGGTCCGTCCGCGCGGCCGACTGGGATCAGAGAAACGGCCCAAAAGTTCTTCCTTCCTTTTGGGAGCGGGGTTGCGCTATATACATACTGTGGACTGGCTCCGGTTCAAGAATGGCACTTTGTTGGAATCTATTTACACCATCCATCATTACTCGGGGAGTTTTTGCTGACCAGATAAATCAGGGGGGAAAGCGCTGCCTTCTGCAGTCCGGGCAATATCAGTGAATTACTGCCACGGCATTTATCTGACCCTTTAATATCCAGCCTCTCTGTCTGCAACATCAGAGGAAACACCCCCCCCCCCCACCCCCTGCACCCCCCACTATGATACACTGGCCACTAACCCTTCTCAGGCTCTCCACAGCCTTCAGTGAACCAAAGCAACGTGAAGCGTTGGCGCGTCTGTCACAGTCTGGCCCAAAGTCCCAGCAGAAATCATCAGGAGTCCAGGTGGATTCAAATGAACTCAGCAGGTGCGAGTGTGTGTGTGTGTGCGCGTGTGTGTGTTTGTTTGCGTGTGTCTGTAAAATCGCTCCCTTTTCCATGCCGGGACCTTTCGGAAAGGTCACTTAATTCCATATCTGTGTTTTCCTTCAAGTAGCGAGATTAAAATGTCACGCTTGCGTGTGTGTTTGGTATCATTTGAATTACACGGCTTCTTCCCGATGACGGCGAGTCTTTTTTTTTTTTTCCTCCATCTGCCGCCGAGCAGCCAGAATGATTTGCTGGCTGGCCGGCCGGCCGATAAACCCAACTGAAACACCGGCCGCGTTGGGAAAATCGCCTTCATTAGCAAATGAAAGATGGCTGAATGAATTGCAGCGCTGGACGACGTACCGAATCGTTCAGGAGCGGTTTCGAGTCAGCCTGATGTAAGAGCAAAAGCACAATACAGTTACCTCCATACGTATTCAGATTCTTTAAGTAACAATGTTACTCAACACAAACAGTGGTCACAAACTACACTAGAAATCACATCTCAGGAATTGAAAAACAAAGACAATATGCGATAACTTCACTTTGCTTCCACTTTGAGGTATTTCCTGATCAATAAAAGCTTCATTTTAACCCCCAGTAGACAACAACAGCAACAAGCTTCATCCCGACTTTAAACTGACCCAGTGATCCACAATAAATACACGGAGCAACGGCAAAATGAACGATAGCGAGCTACGGAGTGCAGCGGCGGTTTGACTGGCTCTTCACACGAAGGAGCTGCGGGTTTGACGTCAAATTGGGGGCCATGTTTTCTCCTCTAAGGTTTGCATGTCGTTCCATGGTCCAAGGTCGAGTACGTTCAGTTCTTCCGTTGTTTCGGCAGATGATTTGCGTGCTCGGTGCCGTTGGTTCACGATGAGGTCGTGAGTTTGTGACCCCCGCGAGACCCCTCCGTGCGGAGTTTGCATGTTCTCCCTGGCCTGAGGGGAACGTGTGGCCGTGTGCTTGTGTGTCCCTCATTGATGGACTGGGACCGCCCGGGGTGGACCTTGCCCCCCCCACCCCCCCACCCCCACGTGACCTCGGACTGTGACCCTTGATTGAACCGAGCGGTAGAAGACGAATGACTGTTGGTCATTTGTGTAGTCCGTCAACAAAATGGGCTCTGTGTGTATGTGTGTCACGTGCTCACATGATGTGTGTTTCTTTCTCTGATGCCAACTCATTTGTCCATCTGCTTGCAAGGTGAGTGATTGTTCCTGCTTCAGTTACAAGTTCCACCAATCAGACCGAGGCACTGCCCCCCCCCCTCCATGTCAGGAGACGAAAGGAACCCGTTCCTCCCACAGCAGCAGCTCAAGAGCCCCGAGAACCAAGAAGGTTCTTTGGACTCGGTGCAAGTGTAGAGTCAAAAGCTATAAAGTCCTCAAAGGTCCGCACACGGGGGACAACTGGTGGACAGCGAGGACAGGGCCGGACTGTTGACAGCTCGGCAGTCCCATCCAGCCTGACCGGAGGAGCCGTTGTCGAGGAAGTCAAATAATTCTCCGACCAAAGTCTGACTCTCGGGGGAAATCTGGGAGCCTGCGCTGCCGCTGTGCTCGCCAGCAGCAGCAGCCCCCCCCCCCTAATTCTGCCTCTCTGCAGACAGCGGGGGATTAAAAGCTTTTTGCTGTAAACCTGCATGGCTGAAAGTGTCACAGTGAAACCTGTGAATCTGAGAAAGTGGTTAAATTGCAAGGCGGACAACTTCGACAGGGAAGGGGACGCTTCGGTCTGGGCCGAGGGCAACATTCTGGCATTTTCCGCGACTCCAACCGAGACTCGTCATCTCGCGCCGTCTCGTCCGACTGGACGTTTGAACTCGGTTTAAACCGAGAGTGGGCAAAACCGGTCCTGGAGGGGGCCGCAGCCCTGCAAGTTTTCAATGTGTCCCAGCTTCAACACACCTGATTGCAATCAGCGTCTCGTCATCAGGCTCCTGTCGCAGAGCTGCATGATGACACCAACGAGAGTCAGGTGCGTTGGAGCAGGAACGCATCGAAAACATGCAGGGCTGCGGCCCTCCAGGACCAGGAGTGCCCACCCCTGGTTTAAACCGTCGTAGGACCAGTGACGTCATTCAATGGTCACTTTCTCAGTGTTAGACTCTGATTTTGATTAATTCCAAGCCAATTTGTTGAACACTGAAACACAATAGTGATATAATAGAATGGGAAAACCACCAAATCAGTGCACTACGCTGATGCAGAAAATTTACTGGATAATCAATAAGTCTGGCAAATCATATCCGAGGTACTTTTTCTTCAGCAAATACCATTTTACACCACAGGACCATCACTCTTTAAAGGTAAACAACATTTGTGTAACTGATTTTCGAGCATTTTCAGGATTTTTTTTTTAAAGTTAAACAATTATGTTTTTGAATGCCGTCCTTCCTGACTTTTCACATTTTCAAACACAGTCCCATAAATGGTTAACGTGGTAAAACGAAGAGGCAATCTGCTTCAACCGAATTGATCCTATGACTGTCGAATCAACCGAAAGCCTGCTCTCATGCGACTTTATCCTTTAAAGCTCAGGGCGACAGTTACACAAAAAACAAGCGTCTCCGCACTTTATCTTGGGGGTTCGATGCACCTTATCCTGCAGCGTTAATGTTATTTTTTGTCATGTTTTTCCCCAAACCAGAGCCTCAGGCAGAAATTCTCTCCACGCTTCTCGCTCAGCTGCGTTTTTGGGGCGACTCGTAATTGCCCCCTTCGACTTCTTTTCTGCGAAATGTTCAAAAGCCGACGGTACGCGTCAGCCCGTCTCGTCGCATCCTGTTTGGCTTTTTTTGGGCAAATGTTCCTGTCAAGAAGGAACATTTGCGAGAGTAAACAGCGGAGGGAATTGAAAGCGAAAGTGCTTGTGTTCTGGGATTAAAACTTCACCGGGGGCCCCGGGCAGAGGCTTGTCAGGCTCTCTCTGACGTCTCGTAGAGTTCGCCTCCAGTCAGGCCTTGACATCTCTGCCCAGCAGGGAGGGCGTCTCATGGGGGGTCTTCTTGGCGCTCGGCAGGATGCCGGCAGGGAGGTACTGGTCCGGCGGAGGGTGCAACTCGTCTATCTCCGTGGTGAAGTGGTCGGGGCTCTCGCCGTTGGACGTCTCCTTGATGACGCTGTAGGTGAGCGCCACGCTGTAGGAGGCGGGCTTCTCCATGCGCTGGGGGCCGCAGTGGCAGAGCTTCTTGAAGGCGGCGCGGAACTTCTGGGACATGGCGTTGTAGATGACGGGGTTGATGGCGCTGTTCAGGTAGATGCAGAGGCGGCAGAAGAGCAGGAACCAGGTGTCCAGGTAGGCCTGGTCCAGGAAGGAGTTGACCACCACCAGGGTCCGGTAGGGCATCCAAAGCAAGGCGAAGAGGATGACGACCACAGCTAACATCTTCGTCACCTGGGAGAGATCAAGGAAACATCGCATTTACGTCAATGAGTTTACAGCGAAACTCTGAACGTGAATCCTTGTGGTGTGAAGTCAAACACACAAACGTGTTCAGCGTCGAAATTGATCAGAAACGTCAAAGCCAGAATACAAAAAGCAACTTCTGAACAGGAGGGACAAAAACAAATATACACAAAAGAAATGAGACATGCAGTGACACAACAAGAGAACAAGGGCAATTGTCTTTGCACACACGAGGAGTCGGTACTTAATTACACACAGGTGGAAACAATCGCAATAACGATCAAGTGCCAACCATGAAATGTTTAGCAACACCACACTTTAGTTTATTCCCAATTCAGCCAAGATTAAAGAATACACGAGTGAGAAACAGCAAATTCACAGAAAAGAAAACGAGAGCAAGACAGGTTTGTCATATTGCTCACTCCTCTGTAAGATAGATGTGTCCAACTCAGTCCTTCCTGGCTGGCTTCCTTCCTTCCTTCCCTTCCCTTTCCTCCCTTCCTTCCTTCCTTTCCCCCTTCCCTTCCCTCCCTTCCTTCCTCCCTTCCCTTCCCTCCCTTCCTTCCTTCCTTCCTTCCTCCCTTCCCTTCCCTTCCCTTCCCTTCCCTCCCTTCCTTCGGCTTGCTGCGCCATCACACCTGAATCCAATGAGGGCTCGTTAGCAGGCTGCCGCAGAGCCTGATGACGTCACACTCGTTTAAACCAGCTGTGTTGGAGCAGGGAGCCGCGAGACTCCTTGCAACTCTTCCCTCCAGGACCGGAGACGGGGACCGAGACTGACCGTGCAGAGTTCGCCTTGCTGTCCAGTTTTCTCTGGAGGCCCCAGTTCCGTCTTCGTGCCAAATACACATACTGACATCCGCCCGTCATTCCTAACGATCTGTAGGTCGCGGATGTCTGACTGGAAAGCTAACCAGGATGCACCCGGCTTCTGCCCAGGTTGAGCTGGGAGGCAGAGACCGGCTCGAGCGCCGAGGGACTTCGCAGTGCAGAGGATGGGAGAGCAATAACGGTGGTCACCAAAAAGATTCCAGTGAAAGTGTACAACTTGGGAGGAAGCTCTCTCTCCTTGTCAAGTATTCCCAGGAAACACCATGCAAATGGAGTCACAGCTGAACCGCGATCATCCTGTAACAATCTCATTGAATACATTTGCGATAAAATGGAAGTGTTGAAGGAAATCGCTCCAGTCACCAGGCCGCAGTCAACACCAAACTAACGGAGCTGCGCCTGCTTCCTTCTTTCACCAAAGTGTGTCTGAGCGGCACATACAGTATAAAGCACTTGCTCTCCTCTGATACTTTCTCTTCAGAATGTGGCTGCTCAAGAGAATTCTGGGTGTTGTAGTGTGCCATTAGGCTGCACGACACAAAGGTGTGAAATCAACCTCAGAATGAAAAGAAACAGCTACATTTTACAGCCCCTGGCAGGAGCACAATAGTTTATCACACCCATCAGTAGAATACTGGTGACTGTGTAATTTGATTTTTTTTTTTTGGTATCAACAAAGCCTGCGAGGACTTTGTGATTGTTTACACATCAAAAAGTTGTTTTGAAAGGGGAAAAAAATCACAGAACTTTTAAAATAATGGGGGGAAAAAACCCACTCATAATGTATTATTTCATTGACAGGGGCCTGCTTATTTGGATGCGACTTTGATTTGGCTGCAACGTGCATTGAAAATGAATGGCTGGATGGATGCTTATTAAATTTAACAAAAAGGTTTGATAAAAAGCCTCACAGACCTATTTTTCATAAAAGAAGAAGAAAAAAAAAGCAGCCCAGGAAGCAGGAAAGAAGCTCAACCTTTATCTCCAAAGTGGGAGGCATTCAAGATCACCGGGGAGCATGAGTCACATCATATAAGCTCAGCAGATCAAGGTAAGTGAACATGAAAAACCTCGGCCTCGGCGGTCAGAACATTATTCATGAGAGGGATTGCAATTAGGTTACGTTTAAAAGAAATGTATAGACAGCAAAGGAGCAGTCACTCTGTTGTTCCAGGTCCAAAACAGGCTCCATCTGGAGGTCTAATGCAGCACTGTTATCAAAAGAAAACAATGCTTCTATGTACTTGAAAGCGATGTTCTCAGAAAAAAACACATTTGAAAGCCTCGAGATTTCCTTCTGATATCCCGAATCCTGACCAGTGTGTGCCATCAGGAGGGTAAATGAAGGGGTGAAACATGTGGGAACAGAGCAGTCACTCCTCGGTCTGGCTCCAGGATAGCCCTTTTTCTCACTCCGCTCATCTCTACTCTTGTTCTTTGGCATTAGGTGATAATAGCTGCCACTCGCTCTGCACCTACTCAGCCAAGGATCCACTCCAGTTTTGACGAGGTGAAAATGTATTGGCAACAGATTGCACTTTGCCGATTGGCCAGGAAGTGAAAATTACTGTGTGTTTGAGAATGACTTATTAAAAAAAAAAAAAAACCTTGTAAAGTCCTATGATCGCAGCTGGCACATTGTTATCCCTGGCAACAATGATACAGCTGCATGTAAGCCAAGAGCATGCTGGGAAAAGCAGGAGGTATCCTGTGGTGCTGGAGTTTATGTTGGCCTTATGACCGAGCAACGTTGAGTTGTGGCACCACAGTAACAGAGAACACCAAAAAAAACTGGATGAATAACAATGTAATAATGGAAAAACCACTCAAGAAGCCCGTTAAATAGCAACTCACTGTACCATCTAGTGGTACAAACTGGCAAAACAAGGCTGATCCGATAAGAATGGAGGTTATTGTCCACAAACGGTTCTGACACATGATATCAAACTATACTCCTTGTGTTACACTTATTCCCCTCAGTTGTTTTTCAAAGTGCTGGAGTGCAAGAAACATTGAACGTGGTTTAAACGAGAACAATAAGAACAAACTCGCCAATTTGTTTGGCTGATTTTTTTGCAGCCTTTTTGACTCTAGTGATCTACTTGACTATTATTTGGTAAATTGCTGTAGTTAGTTGGTACATGAGCCTCATTATTGGGAACTAATAATACAAAACCCCCAACACACCTCATTAAGTTTTGAGACGTGTCTCGTTTTTTCCCCCCCGGTCAGATCAACACGTCTTCACCTTGATACCCTCGATGACCTTGAACGCATCGAGCTCGTTAGCAGGAGCGGTTGCTCTTTGTTGCAGATAATAAGGGCACGGGCGAAACAAGATGTGAGCTGACCTTTTTGGAACAGAGCGCGGGTGGTTTTGGTGGCTTATTTTGGGAGAAGGATGTGGAGCGAAGTCACACCAAAACATGCGTTTTATTGCTCAAGATGTACCGGCACACATGCAGCTCTTTTTAAAATGGGATGGTGGTGTTTATACCTCACATGCTGTTCATCCTTAGAACAAATAATGCAAGGTATTAATATATAACAGCAAAAAAAACAAGAGCAAATGTCAAAGTTTACATGTACCGGGCTCGTAGGTTTGCTTCGAACCAGCATGGAGTCCTGATTTGTAATACAAGTCAAGTATACCAGCCCGCTGAAGCTCTCAAAGGCCACACGCTGGATTATACATTGAGGCGGTCTTGATTACTTTCCAGCAAATGATCAAATCTGTATGCACAAAGAAGCAAAGTCTGGATTTGCCTGTTTAATTAGCAGGTGACGATCCTGACGCGCGACCCCTATGTAATTAAATTGTATCCATATTTATGTTGTGTTGTCTCGGCGGCAGCGAGGTGAGTCTAATTGTGTTTGATAGGAGCCCTGTGAGCAAACTGCCTAATCCCCGGCCGTCGCTACCTCCCGACCTTTCGCTGACTCGCTGAGGTTTGGCGGGCGGGACGGGACGGGACGGGACGGGACGGGCCGCTGCCCGCGCCGGCCGTTAATGGCGAGCAGCAGAAAACCCGTTGTGACAGGGTGTTCACGGGAGGGCTTAGGAACACAAGCCATGTGGAGGAAAAACAAGGAAAGCTTGTTTGAGTTGGAGTTAACTGATTTGACTATTCAACAGAGCACAGAGCTCCCCTCAGGGCATCCCCCCCCCCCTTTGTTCCAGGAAGGCTTGTTTGCCTAATCTGATCAACAAATGTCTCCCTGTCCTTCCTTACCTGAGTGTGTGTGTGGGTGTGTGTGGGTGTGTGTGTGTGTGTGTGTGTGTGTGTGTGTGTGTGTGTGTGTGTGGTGGGGGGGGGGGGGTGAACTGATGTGACAATGCTTTTCTTGCCTCCTGCATGAATTTACCGGATGGAGAGAGTGTCTGAGTTAATGACACATAAGAATAAGATTGAGATATTATGAAAAGACCCACCCCACTGTCACTGTCACATAAGGCACTTTAATGGTGATTCTAAAATAAAATTTGCTTTGTATAAGAGCAGATAAATAAACTACATTCTGAAAACACCTTCATTTAACACGTTTCCAAACTTATTTCGCTTGCAAAGAGGTCGCTAGCGTTCACTGATCTCCTGTGCGATTGCGTTGCTGCCACCTGCTGTTCAGCTCTGGGTATTACGATCCAGTGAAATAAGTCCCCAATCATCAGATTAGGAACTGAAGGTAGACTTCTTGAACATTTTTACCTGGTGGCCATTTTTACTGTTAAAAGGTCAGTGCACCCTGCCAGGGCTGCCCACCCCACCCCACCCCCCACCTAGCCCCCTCCCCTCCCACCAGGCTCGTGACCTCAACTGCGTGCACTCTGTCAGCGCTTTCGTGGACCAAGTATGAAAAGTCACTCGCTTAAAGAGACTTTTATGGCCCCGTCTCTCCACCTGAGAGGCAGGAGACGGATCCGTATCTGCCGTTGAAACCTTTCGCCCGTCTGTCGAGCCTGCGGATGACTCACACCGAAGACGGCGCCCACTCACACGACTGGAACCAATGAAGCGGGAGCGGGGGGGAGGGCAACGGTGAGGACGCGGCTGCCTTTCACTCCTTGGATGAGCGGAATGAAAGCTTTTGTTACGAGGGTGTCACAAAGCTCCCTCTTGTAGGATGTCCTGCTCTATGGTCTAAACCCTGCGCAGTGGCTCTTATCCTGGGGGGGGGCGTCAGGGTCAGGGTCCTTGAGGTCTTAAAAGTTGTAAAGCTGTTTCTTTCGGAGGTGTTTGCTCAGGTGGAAACAAAATAAAGAAGAGAAAGTTCTAGACCCTCGAGCTGAAGGGGGTCGACGTTCTGCTCGAGCGCTGGGTCGCGGAAAAAAAACAACCCCGTACTCGCTTCTTCCCAACTTGACCCCTCGCACGATTTCCACAATTGATTCCTCAGGCACCTCGAGGGAGTTAAATGGAGGGCTTTTTACGATGTCGGATGTCAGGTGGGGTTCTTTTTCGAGCGGAAACAAAGTCGCGCTGTTCTTTTCTGGCTGTCCTTGGCTCTGATCGACTCGACTCGATGCGGCTTTTTCCATTCGAGATCGCAATCGCTCTTCACCTCGATGCCGAAGTTAAAGTTATCGCCGATGAGCCGAGACTGACGTGATTTCATTTTTTTTGGTGACGCATCTTCAACAATGGCGGACGTCAAGGCAACGCTACAGCTGCCGCACATTGGTTTATGATGAAACCAAGCTGGGGGGGGGGGCGTTGTCACCCTGACCCTGAGTTTTGACCTCCCTGTACCACCGCAACAGTGTAGATGTCTCTTGAGTGTGGCACTAATAAAAGGTGATAGATGGGGGGTTAAAGGTCATGATTAATGTCCCCCCTCTCAAATTAGCAGTGATGCGTTTTCTGTGTTACTGTGGCAACCGAGACATTATCTTTTAATGTTGTCAGAAAAAAAGAGGACGTAGAAGTCAATTCTGACACACTCTGAACTGCCAGGAAGCAAAAAAAAAAGAAAAGAAAATGAAGCCGTCAGAACTCAGTGTTCCTGTTTTCACTCAAAGCCCTGTTGGCCCAGTAATAACAGGTGTATTTTGAATTATCCCTATGATTAAATCACAAAATTGAACCTTTTTTGCAGTCAGTGAGTGAAGGAAATGTTGTCACAGCAGTTCTTTCTGGGTTTTGATAAAAACAAACACTGATAAAGAGCCTGGGTGACATAACCGAAGGAGCCGCCGCCGCTGATTGGAGGAGAAAGTGTCGCTGACCTGTGGCACAGCTGGACCCATTCTGTGCTATTCACACACCTATAGGCGCAGAGATAATGGACTCGCAGGAACATACGAGGAGAATGGAGGGGAGGGGGGGGGAGTAAGGTGTGTGTGTGGGGGGGGGGGGGTGCCTCTCCCTCACCTGTCTGCGGGAGGCAGCGGTGGTGCTGCTGGAGGAGCTGGAGCCGATCATCCGGCCCCCGTGCGCCGTCTCCTTCTTCCAGCGCTTGGTGCTGTCCTTGGGCTCGGCCGGCAGCGGGTTGAGGAAGAGGATCCTGGCGATGAGCCCGTAGAGCACCGTGGCCAGCATGAGGGGCAGCACGTAGAACACGGCGAAGTCCGTGAAGTAGATGGGCAGGTAGTGGCTGCGCGACACCTTGTAGGCGCAGCTGAGCAGCACCGCGTTGTCGTACACCAGCTTCTTGGTGTCGGACAGGAAGAGCCACATGACGCAGTAGACGGAGGTGAGCGCCCACACCAGCATGATGATCTTCTTGGCTCTGGACAGGGTGCACAGGAACTGCGCCTTGATGGGGTGGCAGATGGCGATGTAGCGCTCCACCGTGAAGGCGGTGATGGAGCACGAGGACGCGTTGATGCCCAGGTACTGGAAGTAGGTGATGCCCAGGCAGCCCGCGTAGCCGTACACCCACTGGCCGTGCAGCGCGTCCGTGATGTTGGGCAGCCCGGCGGCGGTCAGCACCATCAGGTCGGCGGCCGCCAGGCTCACCAGGTAGCAGTTGGTGGGCGTGCGCATGTGCTTGGTGGTCAGCACCACCAGGATGACCATCACGTTGCCCACGATGCCCACGCCGCAGATGAGGGAGACCAGGAGGACGCTGACCACCTTGTACTCGACCGTGTGGTCAGCCCAGACGCCCAGGGTCTGGTTGCCGTGCGCCGACGTGTCGTTCTCCAGAGTCAAGTTATCCATCGTGAGGTTTTCCATTGCTTTGCGCACTTTGAGGGGGGGGGGGGAAAGGACGCGCCAAGCGGACGACACACACTCACTGAATCATTGCAGTCACCTGCAGGTGCGGTCCGAGCCGCGCAGAGCCCCCCCACCCCACCCCTCCCTCCCTCTCTCAATCTTCCAACAACTTTATTCCATCCGTCTGTAATCCAAAGCGCCTCTTGCTCCCCGTGAAATCCACAGGCTGGTGATGCAACGCCATCCAAAGGAACTCCGGTACTTTCCCTCCTTGCGAGCGGCGAAAATGAAGAGCGGGCGCGAGGAAGTTTGCGAGGAGATGAGAGGAGAGGAGCGGAGAAGGAGAGGAGAGGAGAGGAGAGGAGGTGTTGCAGGCAGCCCTGCTCCTGGCTCACTGCTGCCACTGTCACGCCTGCGAGAGGCTCCCACACCGCGCGCGCTGTGAAGTCACAGGCTGACGCGCTGGAACCACACCACTTACTTTCCCCCCTGCCAGGGACCCCCAGCCGGCGCTGCAGAGACGCCCAGGGAGAACTCCTCCTTACTTTATCCTTTTCTTCGTGTTTTTTTTAATTTTTTGTTTGGTAATTGTTCAATTGCTGCGGGCACAGCAGCTGGCTCCCATCCGATGCTCACATTTACACTCAGACTCAACTAAACGTGACATGCGTTTGTATGCCTCACGGTGCTACTGTTAATATATTGGGTTTGATTTTAAATTCGTACATAAAACCGAAGCTGAAGCTGGTTGTGTACAAACCAGTGGAAAGTTGACTGTGCAATCATAAAAAAAGCCTTTCAGCACCAGCTTTATTTCAAATTATATATATTGGTCTGTCTGTCTGTCTGTCTGTCTGTCTGTCTGTGTTCTTGGAGAACTCGTACAAGTAGGAAGGAAGTGCAAATTTCTTCAATAACAGAATATATTTGTGTACTTTAGATGCCAAAACAGACTTCACAGCTACTTTCTTAATGATATTAAAGTCATGTGTGTTGGCTGACTTTTGCGTTCTTGCTTCCACCATATTACAGCCAAATTGTGTGTGTGTGTGTGTGTGTGTGTGTGTGTGTGTGTGTGTGTGTGTGTGTGTGTGTGTGTGTGTGTGTGTG
>JASSRZ010000007.1:14620424-14631640 GCA_032164315.1 Malacoctenus gilli
AGAATGACACAAAGCTGCTGACTAGTAATGTGATCCCCATCTAAGACACATAAAGTAAAAAAGTTCCCTCTGTACAATATGAGAATGAAACAACCTTCACAGTACTTTGCTTGTTTATTTGGCAGTACTACCTTACTGTATAAAGAAATGGTAGAGACAGTACCAAGGTGTCATTGACAGCAGTCTCCAGCATCAAACAGTTGACAATAGTTTTAGTATGATACTGTTAAAAACATCATGTCTGACTCTGACATGCGAGATATGCGAGTGTGATATGTCGTACTACTAACATTTGACAGTACTGTACTGTATGTTGTATATATTTGTCAGTACCGAGCTGAAAGTACTTGTGTTCTGACAGCACCATGGTGTAACCAGTGACATTATGCATCAGTACTTTTGTGAGTACCGTATTAATACCAGTAGTGCCTTAATGTCTCATTTGGTCTATTGAAGTATTGAACAGCAGCTGGCAGACATCCCGCTCCGAACTAAACCACTCAGGGGCTCCGCGTGGGAGCTGTCCAAGGTGTTTGGTGCTGACTTGAGATCAGCTCCCTGTATTCAGACTCTTGGAGGCTTCTCCTCCCACCCTCCCACGCACTGCAGGCTTCCTTGATCTCTTCATTCCTTGATTGTATTTCCCTGCAAGACCTCCACGAACCGGCTCTCAGCCCCCCCACTGCAGCTTTGATCGCTCTGACTGACATTGAGCGGCGCAGCTTCTCTACGAGAGAGAGAGAGAGAGAGAGAGAGAGAGAGAGAGAGAGAGAATAATAACGGTCCACAACTCAGCCCCTCGTCTCTCTCCGTGCCTGCTCTGTGCTTGGCCTGGCTGCCAGTGATCTCAATCGGGCTCCCAGATAGCGGTGCTCCTTTCAGCGCGGCCAGCTGAGGCTCAGTGTGTGGGAGGGACTAAGGGAGAGCTCCCCTCAGCGCAGCCTGCCGTCACCGCACCGAGCAGGGACAGGAACAGTCACAGCGTATGCACTGATAACACTGGGTCTCTCTCTCTCTCTCTCTCTCTCTCTCTCTCTCTCTCTCTCTCTCTCTCTCTCTCTCTCTCTCTCTCTCTCTCTCTCGCTCTCTCTCTCTCTCTCTCTCTCTCTCTCTCTCTCTCTCTCTCTCTCTCTCACCCCCCCTCCCCCTCGCTCCCTTTTTTATCCGACTGCGTCCCCGCCGCGTAGTCCCGTCAGCTGCGGTGTCTTTAAGGAAGAGGAGTCGGGAGGGATGCTGAAGTAGCGCGGTGAGTTTATTTCCTGCCTCCGTGCCCGGGCCGAGAAGGGGTTTGCTGTCGGGGATTAGGAGGATCTGGCGCCGGATTGTGCACGACAGGTCCTCCCCGACGCAGAGCCGCGTGCCACGTCCTCAGCATGAATTCAAATAAAGTCTGCAGGACCCATCGGGCGCATTTGATAGGAAGTAGGCTGCTGCAGGAGGTAAACGCTGGCTTCCAAGTGAGTGCATTCACGGTGCCGATTCCTGTTTGTGAATGTAGCCTTTGCTGCGTGTGGATCACTTCTGCTCAGTTTTTTTTTTTTAATGTCATTTGACGTTGATGTTTTTTTTAAGCGGAATCAGAACGGGCTATGCGTTAATCTCGGTTTATACGTGAATTGTTTCCCTAATTGGATACTGGGGCATTTGGCTAATCACCGACATTTAAGCGCCTTTCAGGAAGGGTCTGCGGATTTCTCTTAAAAGGATCGAGTCAACTTTAAAATGGCCTGTATTTCAGGGTTACGCCACAAGTAGGCTAGTTTGCGCACGTTTTTTTGTTTTTTGCGGCGCACCGTTTCCTTTTACGCACAAGTTTTGCGTGTCCGGGAGAGAAATAAAATGACAGTTCCACGTAAGTAGGCAATCTGATTAGGATGCACCAGTGAACTTGGAGTCGCATGTGTGTCTTCTTACCAGGGATGCTGTGGAGCGAAAACACCGTGGGAGGAAGGCTCAGAGTGAACCACCAGCGGGCGGTGAAACGCGAATGGCTTCCCCGGAGCTGCTCCGCGCCGATGGGGGAGGCAGGCGGCCCGACGCGGCCGACGTGCCCGACGCCCTTGACCGGGTTTCCAGCGCGCTGCACGGCCGCAAGTCGGCCGGATCAACAGGAGGCGCGCTCCCGGGGGAGGGCTGCTGTAACCCGGTCCGCGGCTGCCATGGCCGCTGCCTTTCAGCACCAAGGACGGCGCCGCGCCGGGCGGGCGCGGAGGTGAAACTCGGTCACCTCGGGGAGGAGAAAGTCAGGGTGTGCTGCGACGAGGAGCTGGAGACCTCTTTCACCTACGTGGACGAGAATGTCAACCTGCGGCTGGCCAGCCCGGAAACTAGTTGCAAAAGTACTCACCGAGCCGCGCGCAACGGCGAGCCGTGCTCCGAGACCTTCCCGGAGCTTTCCTTCATGTCGGAGGATGACCTGTCCTTCGGCGAGGGCTCCGGGACCTCCATAGACTACGGCTTCATCAGTGCAGTCACGTTCCTGGTGACCGGGATCTCCTTGGTGATCATCTCCTACGCCGTGCCGCGGGACGTGGTGGCGGACCGGGACAGCGTGTCGGCGAGGGAGATGGAGCGGCTGGAGACGGAGAGCGCCCGCATCGGCGCCCACCTGGACCGCTGCGTGATCGCCGGCCTCTGCCTGCTGACGCTGGGCGGCGTGGTGCTCTCCACGCTGCTGATGGTCTCCATGTGGAAGGGGGAGATGTACCGGCGGAAGGTCGTCGCCTACTCCAAGCGCTCGGCCAAGCAGTACGGCTCCATCAGCCTGAAGACTCGCTCCAGTCCCAGCCACTCCTCCGTGCATCTGTCCTTAGAGGAGGACGTGGAGGAAACGTTGACTTAACGCCGCCACCGCGCATATTTCAAAACTGTCTGACTGCGGATTAATGCCACTCACACAGATTCACCAACATGCTGTATTCTGAAAAATGTACGCACACGTTCAGAAGCGAGTTTGCGACTTGGTTTGGGTTTTTTTTTTTCCCTTCATTCTGTTGCAGCAAATCACTTCTTGTACCATGTTCCCACATGCAAACGGAATGGACATGAGCAGCACTCAAAGCAAAAAACCCTTCCTGTGCTATCAAGTTGTTTTTTCAAATGATTTCCGACCGACAAACATAAAGTTGAGGTAAAAAAAACAACAACAAACAAAACGTGTGAAGCTTCATGTCACAAAACACTGGACCTGGTTTCTTTTTGTGCATTCAGAATGCAATCTCTGAGAGCTTCCATTCATTATTGAGGCCATTCATATTTAATGCGAACGTCTCCAACGGCAAAAATTGCACGCAGACGCAATTCAGGAAGGGGAGAGTCCCCTTGGCAGCAGAGAGGGGGAGGGTTGGGGGTTGGGGTGGAGGATGTAAAGCTGTCCCCGTCTCCTGTGACCTGCGAGAATCAGCTCAGCGGTCCACATGGTAATATCCAGTGACAGTCCCTCTCTGGTGCAGTGCTGAGGTAAGCCAGCCCCGCGCATCCGAGCCAAAGCGACGCATCAGTCCGATTGTCGCGAGCAGGTTGACTCCGTTTGACAGCGCCGACGTCCACTGCGGGCCTTCCCTGGCTTTTTTTGGTCGACTCCCACCTTCCCCCCTTCCCCCCTTCCCCTTACCTCACCTCCCCCTTCTGTGTGCCACGGGGGACTCTCCGTTCCTCCCGCAGAACTCCCTCTCCTCCCCCCCCTTCCGTCTTACCTTTCGGAAAGCACAGCTCCGATCCAGAAAGTTCCGCCCAAGTGCCTGCCGCAGCTTCCGCCTCGATCAGCCCCCTTCCCGTCACCGGTTTGGCTCGTCTCTCCGCGACGGACGGACTTTAAGAGCACCTAATCGCACATGAAAGAGCCGGCCCGGCTTCCAAAACCTTTAAGCCGCGCTACTTCAAAGAGCTAATTACCTCTCAAAAGTAAGGTATTATTCTTTAAAAAAAAAAAAAAAGGGGGGGGTTGCTATTTGATGTTATCGCACAGAGTCGCTGAGAAGAAGAGAAAAAAATTTGCAGGTGAACACAAAGAGGTGCAAAGTTTCCAAACAGGCTCATGCGTGCGTGATCAGACCAGTCACGCTGACTTTGGGAGGGAAGATTGTAGCCGCCGTCGAAGCTTAGTCACTGTTAAAGCAGCCCTTCCTCATCTCCCCAGTGGTTATTAATGCAGACAAAAGGAATGCCACGCGATTCTCTTTAAAGTCTTTCCCCGGTGTGTAGACTAGCCCGTTGAGTCCCATGAATAATGCATCAGCCACTGGGATTCGCTCACATTTGCATATATTCAAACACGCGGCGAAGCGCCCCATGCCCCCCCCCCGCCCCATGTGGTGTCACCGTTCCCCTCCGTTTTCTTGGTCCTTTCGCCGCGTTGACCCCGTTTCCAGGCTTCCCCTGGGAAAATGGCGTGAGTCAGCCTTGTTAAATCAGGAGATGTTGGAGGCTGGTGAGTCCCACTATCGGTAAACAGCTCCAGGTCGCGTCCTCTCTCGCTGCGCTTTCATGAAGTCGCAGCGCGCCTATGGATTGCTGTCGCGGCGCACTTGTGCATCCTGAGTGGCAGCCAGTGCAAGGGGGTGGGGGGGTGGGGTGCATGCAGGAATCTGTGGGTGTGATGGTGCTTTTGTGAGGAACTGTGAGAGGAGGAAAATTCCCTGCTACGGGTAGGAAAGAGCAAAAAGACAGAGAGAGAGTTCAGCGACGCCACTGTCACCTGAAACAGACACGCACAATTTTCATCATGCATTGATTTTACAAGCGCCATTAAATCTTTATGTTGGTTTTACATATGATAAAGTATCTGTTGTCTTTAATCAGTTGAGGTCGGCGGCTTCAACTCGTCGGCTGTTTCTTTTTGTCATTCCGTCTTGCGGCCACTCCCGACTGGTAGATGGGAAATCCACAGCTTCCCAATTTCCCTGGTTGCATGAATGCACCGCCATCCTGGATCCCGCAATCGCGAGCTAATAAGTCTCTGGTCATTACGCGGCTTCTCGTTTTTCCTCTCCCTCCGAGCTGACAAGCGTGCGTGCATCCCCCCCTTCTCCTCCTCCTCCTCCTCCTCCTCCTCCTCCTCCTCCCTCAACAACAACAAAAAAAAAATCACATTTCAAAATGCCCATAAAATGCCAAATGAAGACATTTCCAGGAAAGGTAATAAAAGTTAATGATCCAAATGAGGCAATGTTGTCCTGCTCTCTTCACAGAAGCCATAAATCCACGTCCACTATTACAGATGTGCGAGCGCCGTTCCACCGAGGGAGCTCTCCCGGCGTCGCTGGCCGTGGAAACAAGGTGCAACGCCCAAGCCGGGCTGCCGGACGCTCGCTCCTCCCTCGTCTCTGCTTTCTTTCCCGCTCACCAGCTTTCTCTTTTTTTTTCCCCCTCTTCAAATGGAAAATTACACTTGTTCGACACTTACGCAGCAGCCAAGCACAACACGGCTGCTGCCAAAAAAGTGTATCCGTGACAATGCCGAGCAATTACATGGGACTCCAGAAGAAAAAAACAGGGGTGGCTGCGTTCAACCGCGAGTCCCGCCAGAGCGTCGCATTCAGGGACAGACTCAGCGGTGGCATCATCTGTGACAGTGTCAGTCCCGTAAGCGCGGCGGGGGGGGTCATGAATGCCCGGGGGGGGGGGGTGAAGAACCATTAACTCACACATCAAACGGCCTCATCTGCACCACAGTGGAGTTTTTTTCCACACGTCTAATATTCCTCCCCCGCTCCCCGCTTTATCTTCTCACTTCTTCTTTCTGTCCTCCTCCGCGGTTGGCGCCGTGCCTCACACAGCCAGCACACACACACCCCACCTCCACCCCCACCCCCAACCCCAGCCCACCTACCCTTCATACAGCCAACTAAACGGTGTTTTTTGGGGGGAGGGGGGGGGATTTAATCAGGGGATTTGCTGGAAGCGACAGCATTTTTACACGCCAAGCTGGGGTATGTTTTCCAGAGGGTTTTTTTTTCCCCACGCATAAGCTCTTTATCCTCGAGCGGCGCGCGCAGCTAAAAAAAATCAACCCTCATTGACATTTGGTGGGCTCCCTCCGTAAGGCGATCCTTTCAGGTGAGGCTGAGGAGCGGGCGCGGCCGCGCCGCCGTCAGCACATTTCCCCTGAAGAAATAAAGGTGTTATTACACTCCTCCGTCCTGTCGCTGCAAAACGGCCACGCGAGCGGCCCAGAGTGTGCGCGCTCGTGACTTTGCATGGGTCCCTGCGTGTCACCCAAAATCGATTAAAGAGCTGCTGACCTCAGAGTTCCGGGGGCGGGGGGGGGGGGTTCTTTTTTGAAGGGCTTATGCGGACACACTTAAAGCCCAGAGATGATCTACACACGCTTTTCCGTCCAGGCCCCAATAAAAAAAAGTCACTGTAAAAATCGCAGGCACAGCATGAGAAAGCTGTGAACACTTCGATACGTATGTATGGGGTGTAGTTAAAATGCTGTGGGAAAAGGCTGCGCTTGTTTTGAACAAAAGGCCCGGAAAGCCGGCGGGAGCAGTCAGTCGCTCCGCAGTTTTTTTCCCCCCCCTCGCACACGAATTCAAACTCGAGCGTTTCCACAAATCCTCGCAACTGTCACTTTTGTGACTCTCCCAAAAAAAAAACAAAAAAAAACGCTTTAAGGCCAAAAACAAAATAAACAGTCACAGACGTGCAGGTGCATCCCAAACGGATGCGTCCTCAGAGCGTGAATCCGACACTGCTGTTGTCGCTCCGATGACTTTGAGAAAAAATTTTTTAAAAAAAGAGGTCAAGGTTACTGTCCAGCTGAGTAAACCGCAGCGACAGCTGTCTGGACGAAGCCCCATAGAGCAGAGAAAGGTCCTGCTGGTGCTGATGGGTCATCGTCCGGGGCGCAGGATTTCAGTGACTTTCCAAACCAGGAACGTTGTGGCATTTAAGGTCTGTAGGACTTAGATTGCATGCTGCAAGAGGTTGTTTTTATTTCCCAGGAAGTGTGTGTGTGTGTGTGTTGGAAAGGTTCTTATGACCCGTTTGAATCGGCTTCACACGTCTTGCGACGCAATCACAAGTTGGCGGGCCTCACGCAGCAACGTTGTGTCAAGTTCCTCTGACATCAGCTGCACGCCATAAACTGAACGCCTGTGGCCCAGCGAGAAAAAAAAAAAAAAAAACGAGCATGGCCGATGTCCCAAAACGTCACATGAGGACGGGTTTGTGCGCAAATGACTGAGACTCCCGGCAGAGTCGAGCAGCCATGGGGCGCAACTATCAGAAGTAAGTGCTGACAAAACACGCGTTGTCCTGTAAGACAAGCGAACGAACAAATTAAAGACAACTGGCGTCCAACAGTTTTATAGTGTGAACTAGAACCAGTCGACCATAAGTGTTGATCTGCATGCGATTTGTAGCATCAGCTCCCACAAAGACTCACTACTTTTTTATTCTTTTGTTGGTTATTCAAAATTCAAACTGATGATTAACTTGCTTATACAGCAATTGCGATGACCTCTTTTTTTCTTCTCTTGTCGTTTCACTTTTGAATTCCTTGTTACACTTTCAGGGTGAGTCAACAAGTAACACAATAGCAATTTTGTGTGCTTTTTTTTGTTCAATTTCACAGTTTTCCTGGGAAATGGGTGTTTATCGCCTCACGTTTTGTGAAAGATTGCTTCCAAAACGCAAAAGCTGAGGTGAAACCAAAGCACCGAGCAGGACGTCGCAAAACTAACAGGTCAGCGGCGTCCAAACTCAGTCCCGAAGGTTGAACGTCCTCGGAGTTTCAGCCGTCTCGCTGCTCCCGACACGCCTTGTTTATATTGGTGTGATGTCGTCCTGGTGACGAGCTGCTGATCGGATCCAGGTGTGTCGGAGCAGGGCGGCACCTGAGAGTCTGAGGAAGCCGGCCCCTCCAGGACCAGAGCTGGACGGCGCTGCTGTCGGTACCGGAGCTGCGCGGACGCACGCCGGAGGAGCAGCAGGTGCAACCAATCAGGCTAACGATTAGGCGAAGCCCATGCAAAGGTGGAGCAGCAAAAAGTGCACAGGAAGACTAGCAAGGGCCCAGAAACCAGTCATTTTAAAAAAACAACAACTCTCAAACCAAACAAAATGTAAGATTGTATCTAAAACAAGCATAAACACAAAAAAAAATAATCATGACATCCAAACACAGCATGACAACATGAGGGGTTCTTTAACTGTTAAGAGGGCTTTTTACTCTGCAGTCGGATGCAGTGGAGTGGGAAGCGATCTTGCTGCACAGTGAGGAGATCCTGGATCAATTTGGAGCTCTGCGCTGCTCCCCCCCCCCCCGTGCACGCGCGAGATTTTCCAGGTGCGGCGTTCCAAGGTTTCCAACTTTCCAACACAGGCCTGTTCGCTCAGGCCGGTTGGAGACTCTCAAACGCGCAACATTGTTGGCGACTGCGCAAACACACGGATGTAAGAATGAATAAGAAGCCCCCCCCCCCCCCTTCCCACCATGTAGCTTTCCCCTAACCCACAAAGGCATGACCGAGGTATCGATTTCCTCATTCAACTCCAGACAACAAATCGAATAAGCCGCGTTTCCTAAAACGCGGCGCTGTTCCTAGAATAGTTTGCCGTGCGGATCGCTGGGCTCCAGGCTGAAAGCAGGAACAGCCTCTCTTTTTGTCATACATATTAGATATAGCCCAGCCTGTGGTGGAGCTCGTCCTCCATCTATCAGTGGATGGAGCCACCCCAAAAAAAAAACAAGAAAGAAGAAGAAGAAGAAGAAGAAGAGAGAAACCCGTTTCCATTGCGATTGATTGCTTTTGAGGGGAAGACTGAAGCCAAGCTCCTCGGGGATATGACTTCATTCTTGGTTGCGCCTTCCACCGCTTTACTCAAGACAGGATATTTTTAGTCAATACGCATATTGGCTTTTTGGAAAGCTCGCCGTCCACAGAACCCATCGCTCAGGATGCACTTAGCCGGCCTGTTTTACATTCAGTCTGCAAGAGCCGTCTCGTCCGGCCTCTGCCAAGTCCTTCCTTGTGGCTTTCACTTTTCGCGGGAGATCAAAAAAAAAAAAAAAATCGCGAAAAGATACAGTTTTTATCCAGCCTGAGTGAGTTTAGTCCCTCCAGCCCCCAATAATTGTCCCGTCTCTTCTCGGGCAGTTCTTTTTTTTAAATGTGCAACGCAGCTGAACAAAACCTCGTCCTTACGAGGAAACGCCGCAGCTGCCGCTCAGCGTCAGACCTCGTTCACGTCCCTCGTTCGCCGCGCCCTACACAGTCGATGCTTGGAAACTGTCCTCGCGAGCACTCCGTCGCTCCGGCCTCCCGAACCGCCCCCCCCCCCTCTCCCACAGCCGGCAATCGGGGCCCCCGCGTCTTCCTGTGTTGTGCTTGGCACCTCAGAGTCACTTTTTTCCTCAGACGGGTAAACTGTCGGCGCTCCGGCGGCCGCGCCGGGGGAGGGACAGGAAATGAGGAGATCGGCCGGATCAATCCGACGGAGGATTCGCCCGGCCTGCTGCAGAGAGGCGATGCCAGTTACATTCTTGTCTCTCGTTCCCCTCTCTCTCTCTCTCTCTCTCCCTCTCTCTCTCTCTCTGGAGTGAATTTCAGATGGACTGCTCGCAGTGGCAGAGGCCGTGCCCGTGCCAGTGATGCGGTTGCACGGCGGCTGCCTCTACAATAACACAGGCATGATACTTCTCAATGGGCTGAGTGCCTCCTCGCTTTAGCAGACGCCGCTAACGCAGACGTATTGCGCGGCGAATTCCAGGCTTTGTTCGCCCCCCTGATCACATCGCCCCTCGACCCCCCCCCCCCCTCCCCCCCTGTTGTAAATCACACGATCTTGCCGGGCTCCATTGATTTGATTTGTATCAAATTGCTAATGCGGCTATTTGTCATGCGTGGCCTCTCCTGTGCGCCTGTTTCACCCCCATTACGCCTTTGCGTTCACCTCGTAATCATGGTAAATGATGATTGGTTGCTGGTTTGTTGCAGTAAATTCTGAAGGTGGGCTAATGGGGTCTTTTTATAGCGATAGCCAACGAAAACAGCAGGTTCATCTTCACTAACATAATGACAGTACAAGCTTGTGAACAGGACACAGTCATGCAGAAATCTGTTTTTTTTCCCACTCAAGCAGCTCCTGAAATGTCGAATCTTTTAGTGAGAGGTAGTGGGACAAGAGGCCCATTGTGACCCTCTGATTTTTTCACTCAGAGGGGGATTCTCGGATCGTGCGTGAACATTCAGAGCATCATAAATAAATGATAAAGATGATCGGATAAAAGATAATGCAAGGGCCAGGCGTCGCCTTGATCGTCCATCAGTGTCTGGCTGTTCAGCCCCCCCCCACCCCCCCACCCCATAGAAGGCTCCAAACATGGTACTGGATGACTCCCTTCCTTCCTCTTGAGTTTGAAGCCGTTTCTCAATACCCGTTCTTGTCTGTACTTGCGTTCTGGCGGACTTGTGAAACGTTGTCACAGCGCAAGTCCTGCTCCAATACACAAGTTTGCAGTTCGGCAAGTACGGTTCGATACCCGGATGTCAACTTGCCACGCCCGTTTTACCGAGGACGCATCGAATGGTGACTCCTGTGGACTCGAACAGCCACGTTTCCCAGAATGCATTTCACTACAACCAGCGATGGCAGAGGAGCGAACACAAACAAGTTTAAAAAAAACGAGGAAGGTGTTTGTTTTATGTTGTGAGTTTTAATAAAAATAAATGAACTGCATAAGACAAACATTTCTGGGATAATCACCGGCGGCAGACACCGAAGTCGAGGAAGTGACGTCAAGAGTATGCTGCCGTTCCAATTGTAGAAAAACCGTACTGCGAACTCCCGTTCTCGGAAGTTTCCAAGTTTCCAAGTATCCAAGTCCGAACTTCAGAAGTTCGGGAGTCTGCAGTCGGCCTTCTTGAGCCGTTTCTCAACACCAAGTACGCTGAGTGCGGACTCCCAAACTTCTGAAGCTCAGTCATCCGATGCATCCTCGGCGTAACAAGTTCACATCCCGGTGTCGAACCGGACTTGCCAAACTGTGTATTGGAACAGGACTTGGGCGCGGACTGATGACGTTTCACGAGTCCGGGAGAACGCAAGTACAGACAAGTACGGGTATTGAGAAACAGCTTTGGTATTGAGAAATGGCTGAAAGGAGCCCTATTATTCTATTTCGACTTTTTGCAGCTATTCACAGTGTAATAGTGTTGAAAGCTCATTCAGACAAGTGAGCAGCGCCCCCTATCTTCACATAAACTCAT
>JASSRZ010000007.1:14686725-14714287 GCA_032164315.1 Malacoctenus gilli
CCCCCCCCCCCCCCCCCCCCCCCCCCCCCCCCCCCCCCCCCCCCCCGAACAGCTTGGTTCTCGTTCTCGCTTCTCCGTCAGCCTCTTGTTTTCTCTGGCTGGAGGTGGGGTAGGAGAAGTGCCACCACCTTTCTCCTGGGAATTTCACAGCAAGTGTTCTCACTCGCACACACTGCTGTGTCCCTCTTGGAGCCACAGGAGTGGCGATAATGCCGAGCTATCCGGAAGAGGAGGAGGAGGAGGAGGTGGAGGAGGAGGAGGGGAAACAGGGAGTTTGTAACCCCAAATAAAGAAAACAAAGAAAAGAAATTGACACGCCTGTAGATAAGGGGGCTGTGGGAGTGAATGGTGTGATATTAGAAGTGTTGGGATAAGCTGGGAGATAATCCGCTCACCCTTGGATTTCCTCTGGCTACTACAGCAATAAAGCCTCCCCAGACAAAAGCATGAAATATCCAATAAGTAGCCTTCTCACCGTGCGGCGCATTCCTGCCGCCGCCGCCTTCGTACCGGAGCAACCGCGGCCTCGCACGCGCGCACACACACACACACACACACGCGCGCGCGTACAAAAACCCATAGTTTTAACTGCAGACGCCGCTCCACTAACTTCTAAGCTCCAGACAATTAAGGAGGGATAAACGGTGACACAAACAATTTTTTTTTTTTCCCCCTACGCCGCTCTTGTCCGTCTGGCATTTCTCCTTGGCAACCGGAGTACCGGTGGGAGGCCGGCGGGGTCTTTTCTGCTCCCGTATGGAGGAGAGGAGGCTTAAGGCTGAAATCCTATTAAACTGCTCTTATGTGACAAACATGGACAGAGCTCCTTTCAGACTCCCGGCTGAGTTTGGCATCCCCGACGCCTTCCATTGTGGCCATCCGATGGCCCTCGGGGCGATCAAGCCATCAGTGGGATGCGGAGCGCTGCAGCTGAACTGACAGTTACAACCTGAACCTTACTGGCTCACACAGAACGCAGATAAAAAAAAAAAAAAGACAAAACACCCTCGTCGGCGAGATTCTGTCTTACTTTCGTTGTGTTTCTCGCTCTTGCGACATCGACGCTGCCAAAGACAACTGGTGGGGGGGGGGGGTTCGTTTTCGGAGAAGGGGCTCATTCTGTTGTCGTGACAGCGTTCAATGAAACTCCATCACAGCTGAAAAATGTCTCGCTTGAAGTGTCTATTGGACTAAATGGGGCGTAATTGCAAAGGTGGGTCAGAGTGTAACCGCCAAGAATGCGAGCTATTCCGAGCCGTAAACTGAAACAGCGCAAAGATGGAGAAAGATCGGGCCGCCCAGCTGGGATCGCCAACGAACGCCAGGCTACAAAGTACGCGGCGTCTCCAGAAGTTCGAAAGCTGGACGAAGCAGCGCGTTAACGCAACTCAAGACACTCGAATGAATCGAATCTTTTCTTTTTTCAAACTGTTTGGGCCACATGAGGAAAAAGCCTCCTGCAGGTTTATGATTTGTAATGACTCCTGACAGCATTACGAGCAGAAAATCCCTTCATCCATCCATCTTCTCCGCGCTCGATCCCAACCTGGGGTTGTCCGCTGCTGGAGCCGTTCCCGGCTCGACGCTGGGCGAAGGCACAGGACGGGTCGCCAGTTTATCGCAGGCCAAACACGCACGCGCACGTATTCGGACCTACAGCCAATTTTGAGGTTGCCGATCGCCCCTCGCGAGCACGTTTCGGACAGAAAGTGACAGTGAACTCTCTCACGCGGGGGGAGAACATGCAAACTCCCTCGCGGGACTCTGACGCTGTCTATTCGTGTAAGTGCTGACCGCTGCGCCGCCGTCCAGTCCCAAACAGCTCCAAACCAGCGCTATGGATGAAAAATTGCATCTGAAAAGACATATTTACTCGTGTTCGTTGATGTAGAGCTCGGATAATTCATGCCATGCCTCTTGGTCGCCGACGAACCTGTAAACAGAAAAAGCGAAATGAAATGTTCCTCCCTCAAACACCCAAAGAATAACAATGCATAATAAATAATGTACTACAATCACAATAATGAGTCTTGCGGCTTTTCAAAGTTAGAGAAAGAGTTTGTTGGCATATCGGGCTCAGGTCGTGCCAGCTCGACTGAAAGCGGACCGGTTTTTAATTAAAATAAAAGCCAGGGGAGAAGAAGAGGAGGGGGTGTATGACCCCCCCCCTCTCTCTCACTCTCACTCTTGAAAAAAAAAAAACAACACACAACTCACTGCTCCAGGTACTGATTGAGCTCCCGGATGGCTTCGGCGCTTTTCCCCTGAGCCTTCAGTATGGAGATCTTGCGCTTCCTCGCTGCCTGCGGAGCAGAGAGTAAACAGGATTAGGAGCTTGAGCTGCCTCGAGTGTTTGTCGGAGGATGAGTGAGTGAAGGAAACGGGAGTTTAAGTGTCTTTTCAGAGCGCCGCGATCCTTCCCCAAGTTCCGCTCTGACGCCGAGTCGCTCCGCGAGACGAAAGAGCGCTTAAGTGCGTTGCAGCGGCAAAGACAAAAGGCGCTTTCGACAATAAAACTACGTCGGGGCTTTTTGCTCATATTAGTATCGCAGCGCCGGAGGCAATCCAAAGCCTATCGGGACGTAATTGGACGTAGTTAGCGGCCGTGTCCAAAGGGGGGGGATGGACGCACATTATGAGTCAATGTTTGGGAGCTGGAATGAGCTCAGTGGCTGAGATAAAGTGGTGAGTCATCCCCCCCCCTAACCAAGTGGGGAAAATGGCACACTCCTCCAAACCCCAACGCCGCTCTTCCTCGCCGTCGCGGCACGCACGGAGCGCTACACCAGCCCCGCTCGCGTCGGCTGAAAACTGCTTTCCGCTCGTTTTTTTTTTTTCTGGATGCCGGACTGACCTTAAGGTGGATTAGATTCTCATCAATCGGAATGAGAAAAAGTCGTATTCCGGCTGCTCGGGCTTTTCCGAATGCTTCGCTCCCCCCGCAAGCGACCTCCTATTGATAGCGAGTGAAAAACTTAACAGGAGGCTGCTGCTGCCACTCCATTAGGAGCGCACTCCCCTGCCATTGCCTCTTTAATTTATGGACTGGCATTTGATTGAGTGGGGCTTCCTCTCCGACACTCAGAACCAGAGCCGCCGAGGGCTTGTGTATGAGTCATGTCTCGGGGGCTGTAAATTTGGGCCTCCTCTGACACTGCCGTCGCGAGGAATCCACTTATCCATCATGCTGGGACAGGGACCTGCTGAGATGCCGCAGCCCCAGCTGACAAGCTGTATTTCAGCCTCGCGCGAGAAGAAGAAGAAGAAAGAAAACACAAGCAGGCCACAGGACAACATCTTCATCAAACAAAGACAATTCCATCGGAGCAGCGAGGGTCTCTCTGTCCGATACGATGAGCCGAACATCAAACAGAATAAACCTTGAAGAAAAGTCAATATCGTGTTGCTTGAAAACAACAATGGAAAAAACAAAGGTTATTTCTTGTTTAAGTGTTTATATAGCTTTTAAAATGACCAGAGCCATATATTTGCTTTGTTGAAGAATGTTCTTGTAATAACATGGGCTCAATTGTGAGTAATTACAAAGTTTCTACTTAATTTAACTTAATTCCCACCACTTTTTAAAAAAATTGCACTATATTTCTGGATATATTTATGGATTGTGTTCAAATGGAACACACTGAACAGTTGAAAATACCAGCAAGCACCCCTCCAGTCCACTAAACCGGCAGTAAAAACATGCTAATTTGCCTTCAGATGATTTCAACCTTACAATAAAGAATATTGTACTCAATAAAAGAAACAATTTGCCAAAATGTGTTTTTCTTGCGCTCGCGCTCTCCGACACTCACTCCTTCCCCAGGTCTCTTTTGGTTTGTTTGATCTCCCCCCAGATAAAGAACCGCTTGGGGGGGGGGTGCTCTTGGGAACATATGGAAGTCGGCGGCCCCCTCGACGAGTCACACGGCACTTTATTAAACACGGGACCTTTCCAAAACCGCCCCTCGCTCCTCCTTTCGGCAGCTAATGATCCAGAAAAAACTGGCAGCGGGTCCCTGGCCTCTGTTGTCGCGAGTCTTTTTTAATTAGCGCTCCGAGGAGACCTCAGGAGCTGGGGGGGTGGGCTGGGGCGGGATTATTTACATCGCCCCCGGCTTCGTGCTCCGACCTACCGCAACCTTGCTTCAGAATGTAACCATCGCGACGAGGGTGGCGCACATTGCACAATCTTGGGAGTTGGACTCCACAAAAAGTGTGTCGAAGGAGTCCAGACAGATTAGTATTGAAGGTTCGTTTACATCCCGCATGCACGGCAGCATTTTCGGTCATAACGTGGCCACGTTTCCCTCTTTTTCATGGTAAAACCCCGACATTATTTTTCAAAATAAACTTTGGACTCGAGCGGTCAACGAAATCTAAATTGTGGCTTTAAATTTCGCATCAATCAAACCCACACAAATACACTCTTGTCGGACGAGGAGTCTGTAATTGCATCTGATTGTGGGTCAACCTCAGGAGTCTGCAGCGTGACCTCAAAGAAGCCTTTGAGACGCGCTGTTGTTTCTCATATTGAACAATTGGGGCGAAACGAGAGCGGCGGAATCCAATATTGGGAGATTTAATTGAGTTCGCGCAGCGTGGAACAAATAATAAAACGCCTCATCTGTATATGCAAATATTGCGGGCGCCGCGTGATTGAGGATACTGCCGAGCAGAAGTGAAAAGGTGGAAAAATTGCATTAATGCACGCAGACGAGAACGTTGCCAGCTCGTTGCTGTAGGTACTGGAACATAGCGGGCAATGGAAGAGCTAAGAGTTTGAAACATTTTTTGGACAGCGCCATGGCAAAAAAAAAAAAAAAAGAAAAAAAAAAAACCTTGAGCAATTTTTGTTGATTCAACAATTTTGGTTAATGGGTACCACATCTATTCCACAGCCTGTAATTACAACAGCTCAGTTTCCAATCTCGGCCTCGCATGCTGGGATGCTTCGCAAGTCTTCCTCGCGGTCGCCAATTTTCCGCCATTTCTCAGACCCGTCCCCCTGCCTCGCTGCTCGCGAGCGCGGCGGAGAACATGCGGGGGAGAAGGCTGCGGCCCCCCCCCACTCCCGTCCAGCAAACAGGTGACCTGAGTGATGTCACCGTAGCCTCGCTCCACCCTCTTGAGAGCGGGGATTGTGGGGGGGGGGGGTTTAAGGTTAACATCCCAGGGATAGAGGCTTCATTCGTCTCGCTCCGTTTCCCAGTGCGGGCTTCTGATTGACAGCTCTTTGCTGGCAAAGGGAGGCGGGATCCGGCAGGCAGACACCAGGAAACGGACCGTTCCCTTTTCCGATGATGTCCCCGCAATCTCTACGAGATCGGTGCCACTGACGGGAGGTTCCCTGGGACACAATCACAACTCCCATTGTCCAAACAGTGGATGAACCCAAAGCAATTTGCTGCACAATACGCCGATTACAGGACACGCAAAGACGCCCAGTTTATAGTAGAAGAACAGTTTGGAGGGGGGAAAAAGTGACTCGTGGCTGGACAAAAATCATCGCAGGAATCAAACGTTTAACTGTACAAATTTCACTTCCCAAAAGTGCAAGTGATTCACAAAAAAACACAATCTCACCAAATCGTTTTGGGAATCCCTTTCAGGGTTTCCGTGAGACTGACAGATGGAAAAACAAGTAGGTTACTGAAACAAAACTTCAAAAAGAGAGAAAGAAGAAGAGGAAAGAACGGAAAAAAATAGAAAAAAAATAGATCAACAAATATAAGAATGCCTCGCAAACGCTCACGTTATCGAATCTCGGAGAGGAAAAGGTTGTAGAGAGAAAAAAGGAAACTACCTCATGAAATAGACATAAAACGATTAAAAACCACAATATTCTCCACAGCAAATTACAAATTCCACACTTCAGAATATCAACAGTGACTCAACTAAGTTGACTTCACTTCACTTGACAGAGACTCGGCGAGCTGACTCGAGCTTCAAACCTCATTTGGTGCTGCGAAACCAGGAGAGCAGTTGGATTCAAACCGTCTTCTACCAAAAACGAGCGACATTCAAGTAACTTGTTTCACTGCGACTTTTTCGACTTCTCATCCCAACTGCCCACGCTGTGACCCAAGTACTCTTTCAGACTGAAATATAACCGAGGAAGCCTGCCTACGAAAACAGCCCCGCGCTCGCTCCCAAAACGCTGACTGGCCAGTGCGACGCGCAAACTTCCAACGGCAACAAAACACACAAAACAAATGGACGCGGCCACGGTGGGAGCGAGAGACGGCGCGCGGTGGGAGGCGGCAGCTGTGGCGGCCCACGGGGGTGAGATAAAGATGAGGAGGCTCTTTATTCCCCTCCACCCCCATCAACCCCCGCCCCCTCTGTGCCACAGCGTGAGTGAACCGGGTGGGGTGCATCGGGGCGAGGTGAGGATTATTAGCTTTTTCACTAGGGGGCTCTCTATTTGTTTAAGGCTGACGATGTGGAGGCTCTTCGCATGGCAACCAAAGAACAAATGTCCGTGATATGTCCCTCGCATGCTGCAAGCTGAGAGGGGGGGGGGGGGACGTTTAATACATTTAAAGCGATCCATATGTCAGCATGGCACAGGAAACTTGTTGAACATCTTTAGACGAGAGGGTGGGGAGTGGGGGGGGGGGGTGTAGCCAAAATAAACAGGGTCATGGTTTCTCTTGAAAACCCTTGAAAAGATTTATTTTCTCACGTGGCCACATGTCCTGATGGAAACAATTAACAGCAGGTACATTATGTTTGGGGATGGCGATGTGGGATTGGCAGAGCGAAGGGCGGGACGGGCTTCTGCGAGCCGCCTTACCGGAGACGAACGGCAAAGAGGAGAAAGCGCCGGGACGGCCGAGAAGTTGAGGGGATTATTCGGGGACTCGCCGAGCGAGGCGGTCCGGAGGCGCTCCGAAACGCACCTGAGGCCCGCGAGCTCGGCGGCGGGACGGCATCTTAGCCGCGCTCACTCCGAGTCGGGGTCTAAGAGGTCCACTAAATCACCAGGTTCAAACACCAGACCTTTATTTACTTCCACCAAACATGTCTCCCACTGAGCGAGCCCATGAATCAACGCGCCCCCCCCCCTTTCTCGTCCTCAACCCTCCCTTGAACACACGCTTCTCAGTTGTGTGGGTGATAGGCTGATCAGCACTGCGGTTGAGGCCAGAGAGAGGCCAAGCGGAGTTTAACTTAGCTGACTCTCACCGCTAACACCAAAGTGCCTCGACAGATTTAAAGCCCTCCGAAAAAGCTGAGACCACAAAGTGCAGCAAAGTAGCAAAGCTAAGCGCAGGGACTTTTCCCTCTCTTTCCGCCGCTTTCCCGGCCCTACCGTGTTGGTGGGGTCGTCTTGGAGGATGGCATCGTAGTGCTTGTTGGCCTCGTCGTACCTTGAGAGAGAGAGAGGGGGGGGGGGGGACATGGAGAGTGAGAGTGAGGGGATATAGAGAGAGAGAGAGTGAGGGGATATAGAGAGCGAGGGAGAGCGACAGTGAGAGAGGGAGGCAGAGAGAGCGAGGGAGAGAGAGTAAGGGAGGGAGAGACAGAGAGAGAGAGTGAGACAGAGAGAGCGAGAGAGAGAGTTAGCGAGAGAGATTGAGAGAGCGAGAGAGAGATTGAGAGAGCGAGGGAGAGAGAGAGAGAGATTGAGAGAGAGCGAGAGAGAGATTGAGAGAGCGAGGGAGAGAGAGAGAGAGAGCGAGAGAGAGAGACCGAGGGAGAGGGAGAGAGAGAGAGAGACATTTTCAGTCGTGTGAAATGAGGTGGGGGAGAAATCATGTGGAGTTCAGGGTAATTGAGTTTCTGTGCGCAGTGCAGCAGGTTTCTGTGATTACAGTGAGGCGGAGGCAGAGAGTAAACATTGAAGTTGCTGGGCGATGCTCATATCCCCCCACAATGAGTCATGAAATCAATCCAAACACAGCACCCCGTTTTCAAGGCTGCATTCTCATTTGATTGCATTCAGTTTGATTCACCTTTAAACAAAATTAAACCTGCCGCTATTTCGTCGGCGCGCGTTCGCAGCTAAGCTGCCGGTTCGGTCCGCCCGTCTCTCTTGGCCTGTACGTGACGCCGAGCGAGGCACATATGAAGCTGATAAGCAACGACATCCAACACGGCGCGCCTCAAACCGTTGGACCGAGCCCACACGATTCTGTTTAAAGAAGAAATTTATGAGCTGTAAATATCGAATCATACGGTAAAGAAATCTGGCGACGAGCACTTCGCTTGTCATGTCAAATCAGGCACTGAAAGACGACTCTTGAACTTCGATTTCTTCTCCAATTAAAGGTCGCCCACGTGCGACGCCGACGCTTTCGCAGCCAGAAGCGTGGCTCTGTGATCGGGAACCGTCCCGCCCGGTCGCCCCGGCAACCGACAGAAGCAACTCTGGTTCCCATTAGCAGCGAGCGGCCCCACTTCCAGCGCTGATGCTTCCCTCACGTTCACTTTATTACTCAGCCACACTTTGGGAGATTTCAGATGGCACCAGGCAACCGCTCATGAGCCACTTTGATTTGCTTTATTTGTTTAGCAGCCATGTGTGTATGTGGAGGGGGGGGGCTGAGAGGGGGGAGGGGTGTTTGAAGCTGTGTCATTCAAGTGGGGGCTCTGTCTGCTGCCAATTAGATCCCAGCGCGCCGTTTATTTAATCTGACAGTGCAGAGGCAATCACTCTCAATTATCACATAAACTCTGACATAACCGATAAACCAGCGACGGTGATTTGGGAAGTGGGAACGAGAGCGAGGTAGTAAACAGATTGAATTACCTCTTTTGCAGCTCGGCACGGATGAAAACGCCCCCCCCCCTCACCCCTTCCCACCCCACCTCTGCTTTTATCTTCCCTCCTTAAACTTGCCTCTGATTGCGGTGACCTGTCGATACTCACAGGACCGAGACGTAAGCGGAGCACAGAGACTGAAGCGAGCATGAAAGTAGGGAGGGCGAAAACGTCAACAAAAAAAAAAAGAGTGACAAAATAGGAAAACAATAGCAAAATAGAAACCGGAGACGGCTGAGGGACCCCCAGAATAACACTGGGACGCAACCACTTCCTCCTCGGGAATCCCTAACACAGGCTAAAGGGTTACCCATTGCTGAAACCTTTCCTCTCTGCGCTGCCCTCTTCTCCAAAAAGAATGCTGGGTGATCCAACATAAACACTCCATACCTCACTCACACACACACACACACACACACACACACACACACACACACACACACACACACACACACACACACACACACACGCACTTGCACGCTCGCACACACTCACACCCAGACCACTGGCCCTCTTAAAATCTCCTATCTCGCCCCCAAGTATCCCAGAGTCCTATACATAACAGTGAGGTTGCTCCTTCCTGCTCTCTGGAGCATTTGGTCCACGATGCTTACCTTTCCAAAGCCTCCAGCCTCATGCCTGTTAATCGCTTCACTCTGTGGCTATCTGGAAACTGCCTCCTCAGTTCCTGTAGACAGGTCTGCAAGGATGTGGGCAGAAGGAGAGAGAGACAGAGAGAGCAATTATAGGTGGTGGTATTTTGACTTCGCGTCACGTTCGCACACGAGCACCCGTGGGTTTCTGGGACGATTCACCTGCACCAAAACCGTCGGGATTTTTTTTTTTTTTTACACATTACTGGAAACGCACCCTCATCAGGCGGATTTTTACCCGTGGAAAAAACACAAAATCTGCATTCAGGTCTACTGTTTCTGTTCTTCATCTGACCGTGTCGCTCCCAAAATAAAGAGAGAGAGGATTCCCACAGCCACTTTTAAGTGTCCCTCAACACCGAGAATAAATCTGTTGGAGGGGGCTGAGCAATGGCTCGCAATCACATTCAGTGCTATCCCGAACGAGATGGAAAAGTCTGCAGTGTGACCTGGATCGTTTGCGCGATCCATCAGCCCAAGTCTGGTCCTTCTGCTGCCTCTTTTTTTTTTTTTCTTCTTCTTCTTAAGGTCTGGCAGCGCCGCCGAAAGGATAGCCAACAGACAACTACAGTAATTGTAATGACTGAGTTCTGCCTTCTCTTTACTCAATGAGTCACTCGTTGCGCCGCGCGAGTCGTCGCATCCATACTGATTGGACGCGAGGCCACTTTGTCAGCGTGACCTTCTGTCCTTTCGCGTCCCGTTCTGAAATTCGCAACACTTTTGGATGACGGGACGATTTCTCACTTGAAAATATCGCGCGGAGCCTTCACGATGATAAATAAATCTTCCGATGAGTAACGAAAAAAAAAGGGGCGACAAAAAAAAAAGGCGAAGTTCAGCTAACACTTGAAGCTCCTGTGCTTATTTGCTTCACCCTCTAATTCCACCTCTCAGTAAAATGTTTTTCCAAAGTACAGACACGGTAATCCCCGCTTGGCCAAATAAAAATCAGATTTTTTCACATTTGGCAAAGCGGGCGCCGCGTACGGCGAGGTGAGAGTGAGCGATCGCTTCTGAAGCTCCCGGGCGCGCGAGGCGAGGCGGCGGCGGCGGCAGCGGTGAGAACGTACCAGGGCCAAGTCGTCCCGACTGCAGTCCAGCGCTGCGATCATCACCTGCTCATAAATAATCCATACTGGGCAGAGGAGACACAGACACAAAGAGGACAGTGTTAACGCCCTTTCCATTCCACTGTCTGCTCGAACACCACGACATGATGTATTGAACGGTACACTTGACGTGCAAAACTTGGGAGTCCGTCCCCCGACAGCTGCGTTTGATGGGGGGGGGGGGGGTTCTCGCATAAACAAGCTTCTCATGGTTTGAATCAGTGGCTTAAGAGTTCATTCAAAGAACTGTTCCATTCCATTTAACGCATCACACCACATTTAGCATTTTCCTCGTGGCATACTCTCCAGATGATGTTACTTCAAAAAAAAAACCAACATGTATTCATTTAAAACCTGGACAGTGCAGCCGTATTAATAATAATCAGACTGGCAGAGTGAGACCTGCAACACCCCAGCGCACGCTTCCACAGTCATGCCATTCGCTTGCCAGCCCAGAGCTGGTAATAAAACTAATTCAATTTCAGTAATCATGTTTCAGGAACTTAAGTGCACCCTTTTCAAAGGGGGGAAGAGAAAAAAAAAAGTTGCTATAATGAACCTCTCAGTTTCATACTAAAGTTATCTGAAAAAATCCCTCGCATAACCCCGACCATAATTAGTTTTCCTCATTATTAGACGCCGTCCACGCTCTGCGCTCGTGGATGGAAAAGCTGATCTCCAAAGATACCAGTGGAAACCAGGAGAATAGGCGTAATTCAGGAGGGCTGTTGAACACCGAGCTGTCCTCAGAGGAACAAAAAAGAAATCACTGGTGATTCCTTGAGACGCAAATGTGATTTATTGATGCAAAGTGCCACTTTGAGATGTTTGATGTTCTTTGATCAGTGTCGTGTTCCTAAATCACGCTGTGGTGCCGGAGCCAAAGCAAGCACTCGCGTCAAAAAGTGGTAACAGCTTAATGCGTTTGTTTACACAAGAAAGAGCACATCCTTCAACAGTAACCCAATATTAATACGTGTGATCAGTTGGTGTAAAAGCTTTATCTTCACATTCTACGCCACGGGTGCAAAATGTTGACTGTCCGGCGGCCAGACTGTCTGTTCTAACCTGTGGAATGACTTTACAAAGAGGGAAAAAATTACAAAGCAAACATTAGAAAGGCTTTTTTTCAAATAAATGTAACCGCCATCTCTAATTTATTCACTGGGTTCAGACTGTTTTAGAAGCATAGTGGACATAACAACACATCAGAGACCTGCGCTGAGACATCAGTGATGCAGTAGTGAAAGACAGCTATGTTATTGCTGGAAATGTATCAGTGGTATCAAAGCTGGATTGTTGGAGAGAGTTTGTGAACTCATGCATGCTAAAAGCTGCAGAAACTTTGTGTTTTTTTGCGTTTATATCTGTGATAAGATGATAGGAGAACTGCAAATGAAGGACATTTAGTTGTGAGAGACGAAACAATAATCCATTCCACTGAAAAAGACGAGGACCAAGCTCAAGAGTTGGACAGAAAAAGCAGGAGACCATGTGTAGCAATTGTTAAATGAAACTTCCACACTTGCTCAAACCAGGAGGACTATCTGGTGAAAACAAACGGTTCCTTAGCCCTGGTGTGAACGTGCCTGTAGATTTAGGACCTCTGCTGAAGAGAGCATGTTGAGCTCCGTGGATGTAACAAGCACGCCCATTCGCTTTCACAAGTTTCCTCATCGTGGTTAGCCATAAAACGATGAAATGTTTTGAAAAATATTTCTACTTTCAGTCAACTGTAACATTAGTGCGCCCTGACTAATAGCCTGGCCACAGAAGCCAATTAATGGAGGAAATACAGCATGTTCAACAAACCGCTTTGACGAGAAAAACGCTGGACATGTGCAGCTCGATGAGCGGCCCTCTCCTAATTGAAAAGAATAATAAAATCCAGCTCCACCCAAAAATAAAACAAACAACAAAAAAAAAAAACAACACTGTCAGGTTGCGCCAAAACAAATAAATTCCCCGTGTTTTTCTTGACTTTAATGACTCCGACTTGTGTTTTGATAATTGCCATCTCATTTCACAGCCAGTTTAAGAGCTGGTTTCAATAAAAGCATGGCATGTTAAGTGTTTATCCGCCTCTTTTAAAGACCGTATGAATCATAATGACTTGGGGAAAAGGGGGGAGCTTTATGGGGTAATCTAGCAGGACAGTTATGGTACAGAGGAAACCGTGACCTCTGATATGTGCGCAGTAAAACTCGCTGTTCCTTCAGCGGAGCGAAATAGACAGACCCTCATTAAGAGTGCCAATAATAATAATGTTACAATGTCTGAAAACGAGTGTCTGGGAATAAACAAGGTAAATAGTGTGTTTTTATATCGATTTCAGTTGATAAAATATTTAATGTACCTTTTTTAAACAGGAAAAGCACCTCCTTTAGTGCCCTTTGTCTCTCTCATGATAGTGCAACTGTCCGAAACAGCTTATGTTAACGTGATGATGACGATTTCAAACATCAATTATCTGCAAAGTATCTTTTTTTTTAAGTCATCTATCCTATACTTCTCAGCCTGTCCTCTCAGCGCCGATGTTACGTATCTGCGATCCCCACATCACAGGAAACCCAAGTTTCTGTTTGAAAATGTATCCAAGTTGAGGAAAAAAAAAAAGCTACCACAGGAGAAAATGACCCATTTAGATCAATCATATCTCTCGCAGCTGTACAGACCAAGCCACAGTCGATGCCGTAAGTCGGACTCGTTTCACCGAGGGGAAAGTCAGCGGTTTCGGAGAAGATCCTAATTCAAGAATGCACTTAATTGTGAACATAAATGGAAAATCCACTTATCTTCCATGTTTAATATAAGAGTTGCCACATGTTTAAGTTCGAATAAGCTGCTTTTCAGTAGAAAACAGTCACCTGCTGTAAAATGAGGCAAACTGACCTTTGGTATATAAACTTTGAAGCTGACAGTTTGTATTCGGAAACCATGTCTAATCATTAAAATGTCACAAACTTACTGTCGTCTCCCAGTTTGGATGAGTGTTCACTGATGAGCTCCTCGCCGACTTCCACGATCTGCTCGCTGTTCCTGCAGTTGTCTTCTCTCCACTTGCGCAGCTTGTCCCTCATCTCTGTGGACCATCAGAAGAAACTATGAGGAGGACTCGCTTCCCTCCTTGTCACATCGACCTCCAGGAGAGAGCATGACACGATCTGTACGAGCTCGTGTGGAAACCATACAGCTACATGAGAACAATTTACAGACATTAAAATCTAAGTGTGTCTATTCGATGACAGCAAGAAGCTGCCTGGGCATTTGATAACTACTGAGTAATTAATACGTAATGAATAAGTAACGACGCAAAAATCATGAATCCACTTATCGCTACGATCACGTAAAACGTGCGTAACTCAGGTGTCGCGTTGTTATGATTATTTACGGACGTGATCCTTTCCAGAGGGGACGTAAGATGATGTAGCTGCTGTTAGCTGTAGCCACCGCAAACTAAAGAACAGACCGACCACCGCTCGCAGATGTCGGGCGCAGCCTTGGAACATCCCGACGTCGTCTTCTACTGCACACGCACGTCGGTTTTCTTTACTGTCACCTCGCGGAACGACACGTGAGGGTTGGCGAACAGGTATTTAGCTGCTGCTACATCCGTAGCATGATGAGGAGGCGTTAGCACGTCGGGCTAACTAGCGTTAGCTTCCTATGACACATGCCCGCGTTCGGCTCCTCCGCTCGGTTCGTGGCAGCGGGGACTCGCGGCTGTGACCTTGCACAAAGGGACGCCGCCTGCTTTAGAAAAATGACAGCATGCGCGGGTGACAAAGAAGCGGAATAAATGCTTTATTCTTTGACTTACCTTCCCAACCTACATCGTACATTTCTGACACCGACGCCATCTTTTCTCTAATGACAACATACGTGTTGCAACGTCACAGAATTGAAACGTAAACGCATAAAACGTTGTTATTATTATTATTATTATTATTATTATTATTATTATTATTATTATTATTATTATTATTATTATTATTATAAGACAAAGAATATAACCTTGCTATTATTTTATTAGCATCAAGAACTCAAAAGTCCAAGTTTACCACTGCTGTATAAGAGCCAGTGTGAGTTAAAAATGGCGATAACAACCTTCACAACTCGGTTTAGACACGCAGCAATTGTGATTCCATTATAGTGTAAACCTACACTCTCACAGTTCAGCCGTCAGCATTATAGAGCATGATGACTGGCAGGCTGCAGCAGACACGCAGAGCAGATGTCGTTCTCATGCTCCATTTCCATTTTTCTATAATTCCCCCTCTAAGTATTGGGTAGGACGGTTTCCTCTGAAAATATGAAATGTGCTTTCCAAGCACATCGACCATTTTATCCTGATTTCCCCCTGGAGCCTCTGCGAATCTCATCCGCTTTGCTGCGTGCGCTTGCAAACACACTCCTCTCTTACCACATTACACACTTGTTGATGTGGACCGAGCAGCAAAGTTGCTTGCAGAGACATTTCGGGGATCTGATGTCATATCCACTGGTGCTTACAGCACATAGCCCGCTGTTATGCATACTTTGTTGATGTTCTGTTGTGGAAGGGCAGCAAGGAGATGTTCTTTGTTGTTTTGGGCTTTTTTCTTTTTTTTTCCTTTTTGGGAAGGACACCGATATGGTAAAACAACCTCACATCATCAGCGATGGGCAAGTGCAAGCACTATAAAACGTTCCCTGTCGGATACAAATAATAACGCTGTGTACAGCTTGAGTTACGCTCAGCTTTGGCGTTCGGTGCATCGGTAATTTCCAAGTCTGCACATGGCAGTCAGTTGATATGTGGTTGTTTTTTTTCAGCTTTTTCTTCTTTCTTTTTTTTTAATTCTTTGCTGGAACACGAATTACCCAAGCAACCCCATGAAAACAATCGCGCACTGTCCTCCGGGGTAGAGGGCTGACCTCCGTCTGCCAAGGTGCCACTGAAGGCCAGGGCTCCCTGAATGGCGACTTCCACTCGGCAGCCGTGCAGGCGGCTGCGACTCTGGGGATTTCGGGACATGACGGTGAAAGTGCTCCGCGAACAAACTGTCCGTGACTCTGCGATGCAGCTGGATGCGGTGGTGATGAAAAAAAAAAAAAAAAGCCTCTCGACATAAGGCGCCTGTTTAACTTGGAAGCGGCTCTCCTGCACAGAAATGTCACAATACGGGAGATCAGTTGCAGCCATCTGAAAAACCCAAATTGTGCTACTTGACTGTTGCTTACGTAGGTTTCCATGCTCTGGAAGCCCCCACATATGGCACATGGGACAAGCATATATATATTTTCCCTTTCAGTCTCCATGTAAGCGGGAGAGAGAGAGAGAAAAAAACCAGAAATATTCCAGTAGAAACACTTCACAGGCATTATATTTTGATTTCTGACAGAAGCAATCAGAGTTGGCAATCTCCAAAACGAACGGTTGTGGACTCAGAGTTGAGGTAAGGTTGAGGTGCTCTCCGCGGTTTTTCGAAATGGTTCCTGTTCCATCGAGGTTTCTCTCTCTCTCGTCGGTGTCGTACAGTGAGTTGCGGAAAACAAAGACAGACGCAATTAGCGGCAATGCTTGGACTCGGCCCCTCCGGAGCCAGGCGGGGCACCGTGTTGACTTTGAAACCTGACGAGGCCTCCCGTCTGGGCACGTTGCGCTCGCCCCGACGCGAAATCGCTCCCTCCAGACGCGCTTTCCGCGCGCTGACGGACTCCCTCCTCCCTGCACCTTTGACCCCGCCCACACCCCGACCGAGGGGGGCCCAGAGCGGGGAACTTATGGCACGTCACAATTAAAGCTTCCTCGCCCTCTCCCGCTCCTCTCCCGCCGCGGCCGCGGTGCCAAGAACAATATTCGGGCCCATGTCGGAGCAGCACCGCGCTGGTAATTGACGGTACTCGCGCAGCACGGAGCCCGGGATGGATTGCTCCCCTGACACCTCATGTAGTAGCCTGATTGCTTATTGCGGATTGCAGTATTACCACATGTAGTATATTATGTGTCGCTGGATTGGGTTTAATAGCCAATCGTCCCTTCTCATTAAATTTGAACAAGTATTTAACATTACGGCGCGTGAGATTACCCCTTTCGACGGGCCTCGGCGGCCGGCTGCAGGTGATCTGCCACATTCATTATGGGAAGTCATCTCTATTAGCTCCTCCACGGAGTGATTTCCAAATGAACGGTTTGCTGGGCTCCCTCCTGGAATGTATTATGATATTTTCTAAAGAAGTCATATTGGAAGACTTTATGTCTGAGCTTACATAACCCTTCCTGCAGTCCTATTAGAGAGAGAGTTTGATCTCTGAGAGGGGATTTGGCAGTGATGTGACAATTTTGACACCTCCGGGCCAAATAGCGAACTTTTTCCTTTTTTTTTCCTTTTTTTTTCTCCCCATGTCATCCAAAAACCACATCATCTTCATCCTAAGTAGCAGCAGCTGGTAAAGCTCGTTCATTTGAGCAGGATTTATCGTATCGGTCAAAACTTGGAGGATGGAGCACGCTTGCGACCTCTCGAGTAGCGGCTCGACGTCCAGCGAAGGCACGCCCGTCGTGCACTGATCTTTTCCGTGCTGCAAACAGAAGCAGTGACCTTCACTGAGAAATGCAAAACAAAACCCAAAACACGCTGAGAATTACTGCGGGAAAAAAAAAAAAACCCTCCCAGGATTCAAACCTGAAGTTATCAGATTTCCCGTTTTCTGGTAGGAAAACTTCTGGCAGCACCTTTCGGAGATAGCGCTTCTCTAATGTCATGTATTCAAATGAAATTACAGAGTGAAAGTGAAGTAGCGCGTAACGGGAGCGGCAAACATGGAAGCAGAGCTTGTTGCGGAAGGATTAGAGGGGGTCAAATATTGATCGACCCCCCCACACACACACACCACCACCACCACCCTTCTTCTTTGTGTGCCTACTGTGTTATGGCTGATGTGTGTTCACATTGAGCCGGGTCCTCCGCACCCTCGACATGTGTTGCACAGATGTCCCGCCGCCATGCCTGGTGCCACTGGCTGCTTGCTGGGAGTTGGTGTTGCTTTCTGGGCCGCAGACCAGGTCGATAACCTCCACGCTCACTACCGTGGAGGGGAACTTCGCTGATGTCAGCGCCGGGCTACAAATCAGGGAGTCCGGGGACGCTGATTTATAACCTGACAGAGCATCAGGGCGAGGTGACGCATATTTAAAAAGTTTACTCCAAAAAAAAAAAAAAGAAGTCATTGAATTTCACATGAGATGTTTGAATTCAGATTCAGAACAGGGAGCCCCACACTTTGCAGCGTCCACGCCGAGTCATTTATCTTCACATCTTATTGATTTATATTTTGACAGATATTAGAGCGCGGCCAGTGGTGGGTGTCTTTGGCAGTGTCATCTCCTCTCCCTCTCTTGGATTCATTTACTGACCGAGAAAGCTTTCAGGGAACCGGAGAGCTGAGGTTTTTCATGGAATATCTGGCCCATCACTCTGGGACCCGCTAGGTTTATCCCATTAAGGCTGAGGAGCATTTTCTGCGAGGCAAACACGTGGGATGATGGATAACTGTTGCGAATGGCGAAATTGGCTGGCGCTCTCCGACGGCAAACCCGGTTCTGAACCTGAATGTCATGTGTGGTCGAAGCCATGACTGCGTGCAACTGTTCCGTCCTACAACAACAAAAAAAGAAAACCCACTCGCACACACCCATGCTTTGATTTACAGTCAAGAATGGTGGATGACTGTTTATATTCACCTCGCTTTTATAGGCATTGTTTAAACTTTTGATAAGCTTGGAGGCCAAACCCCTTCATTTACTACCCTGGCTACAATGGAAGTTCCTTGGGGCAAATCATTACTTACCCCTTCGGATAGGGCTGGCTGTGAAGTCCCCCCGCCGGCAGGAGGAGATTACAAAGTTGCAGAAGACATTGCCAGAGTATAGTTGAATTGGAGTGCAGACCACCGTGAACTGTGTCCACACAAACTGGATCTGACAAACAACAATCAAAGTTAAGTAGCATTAGGCATACCGAGTGTTTACAAAATGGCTAAACCTCATGCCATTGTGATTAAACGCGACTTTTTCTCTTTCCAAGAGAGACATTATTCCCACATCTATACACGACGTAGGAAGCTGTGGCCAGAGGTTGGTTAGCTTAGCATAGCGTAGTGTATTTCTCTTTGTTTAGATTACCAAAAACTACAGTGAAGCTGTCGACCAGCACCCTTTAAGACCAACAAGGCATTTAAATCTTATTTGTTTATAACTGAAGTGAAAAAAAATCAAAGTGCACTTGGCGGGGAAAGTATGAGTCAGCCTGTATCTTCAGAAAAAGGGCTGCAGATTTCCTCTTTAATTGTGTGTTTTTACAAGAGTTTTCTTCAAAATACACACAAAAAAAATCTCAAATTTTTGACTCCTTTTGCGCGAACAGAAAGTTACTTTTAATGACCAAAATCTAAAGGAATAAATAGATCCAAAGAGGCTTACTGGATGGAGTTGGGCCTTTTTTTGTAATGTCTGGAATAAAAACTTTGACGGCAAGAAAGAAGCAATGGCTGCATTTAAACATTTCATTGATAGACATAACACCAATTGTCTTTTCAGGAAGTAATTGGAGCAATGTGAAAATCTTTCTCTCCTCAACGGTTGGACTGGGAACACAGTCATCGCTGGTTCCGCTATGCATTATTTCCCAGATTCTGTCACTGTGAGGAGCAGATACATGCAACGACTCGAACACCAAACGAAAACAATTGCGGACGGAAAATTCGCCAAGATGTTCTCCGAAAATCACCTCGAGAGCACCGTTTTTATGTCCAGACCGGCTGGTATAAACCGAAGAATCCAATGTAATTCAGGGCTCCAGTGTGTTTTATATCACATAAGTACATCGGTTCTTGCCATGTTGGATTGAGCTTGTTAACCTACGGTATATGAGAATGCATATTTGCCCTCGCTTGCTCCCTTGAAGACTTTCCTGCTGCTTCCTAATTTAATAATGCGTAATAGCAACTATTATTCCCGTCTCATAAAATACGAGAACGCAACTCACACTGCATGGTTGAAGCACAATATAGTGCACATGTTTATGTCTCATGGAGGAGCAATAACTGATCATTTTGCAGTAAATTAAGCCTGGAAGAACAAACATTTTTTGGGCTACAAAAGAGGCTGAACCATATGTTTCACTTTAGAAAATCGCAACATCATACTAGAGACTATTGCTGCTTTTAGTTTTCATGATTTCTTTGTTTCTGTCCCGTGAAAAACCAAAAGCTTTTCTCGAACCTCCTTCTTTCTTTACCTGCCCTCAATTGGCTGAATCTGCTCTGTTTACTGTTCGGTTCGTCTGCATGCCTTCTCCGTTTTTTAAGGTATGTTACAGCACCACTTACATTTCTGACCACATGCAAACAGGCTTCACAACTGCTGTTTGCTGTCAAGCATCCCAGACCCCCCCCCGCTCCTCTGTCGCCATTGATTATTTCGAGAGAAGGATTGAGTGACCCCAGGCCCGATCACATCGATCCTGTAACGATGCAGTCTGACGCGCGACGGCAAAGTTGTGAATGTGTTCCAGTGCGTCTCGATGGGACAGTCTCACTTTGCTCCTGCTGCTGACAAGTTATCCTGCTGTCGTCCACTCATGCGCAGGTCGTGTTTGCATCTGATATTTAAAAGAAAGAGGAAACTTGAAAGTATTGATTCAAGAAGGGCTGGGGGTTGTGAAAAACAAGCCCCATTTCATGAGTGTCGGACTATTTTACCTTCAGCCAAAAGAAATAATTACAACCTCCTCCCTTCCCCCCATTGTGACCAACACTCCCACGCTAATCATTTTTGCACAGCCCGTAACTTTAACATTTTGTCAAGAAAACCAAGGGTGGTTTCTGCAGGAAATGGGAGGCTTCGGTATAAATATCGCAATCGTTCCCAAAAGTGGGACAGAAATGACATTTCTATGTGCGCAACTTCTATTTCACAGGAGAACTTCTTTTAAAAGATTCCTGGGGACAACGTGAGCTGCTCACAAATTATTTATTGTGATGATAAGCTGCTGAAATCAACGTATAAGTTCTTGATTAAAGCGGATCGAATCGTTTGATTCCTTTTTTTTAAAAAAAAAAAAAGGTTGTGCAACTTTTCTTGATGCAAAGCAGATGACATGAAAAAGGCTTCTGAGTTTCAAAGTTCTGTGTGTGTGTGTGTGTGTGTGTGTGTGTGTGTGTGTGCGCGCGTGTGTGTGTGTGTGTGTGCGCGTGTGTGCGTGTGTGTGTTTTAGGGAGCTGCCACTGAGCGAGAGCTGGCCGTGTCCGAGGCACCCAGTAAAACTGGCCACGGTGAGTGGTGGGTGTTTATGACTCATTTCTACCTGCTGTCAGGCAGGGAGAGAGAAGTCTGAGTGGAGGAGAGACAGAGAGGCCGAGGGAGGGAGAGAGAGAAAGAGAGAGAGAGGTGTTAACAAGGGAAGAATTGTGTCAGGATACAAGACAGCTCCATGTGGTTGTCGGGGGAAAACAAGGCAGCAGTGAAACCTATTAGAGATGGCCCATTTAGTGGCTGATATTGGCTGATGCCGGCCGGGTATGCGCGACACATGGGCACCTTTATGAGGCAGCTGCTGGAGTGAAAGAGGATGGTTGAGATACACAGTGAAGACATTCTGACCTTTAGGAAAAGTTAAATGCTTGGAAATTAACTGGTTGTTTCTGTTAAAAAATTAGCAGGCTCATGACTGGAGAATTCATTGTGACTGTTTTAACCCATCAATGGTTTTCCAGCCGGACAAAAGACTCACACATGGGCGTTGAAGAGAAATAGTGGTTGTGTCTGGAGTCAAGCCAGTGTCTTCACATTCAGGTAAAAAGAAAAACACGAGTTACATCCATCCATCCATCCATCCAGTTTCTATACCGTTTATTCTAAATGAGGGTTGCAGAAGGTGCTGGAGCCAATCACAGATGGCTTTTGAGAAAAGGCAGGGTGCACTTTGGACAGGTCCCAGGTAACATTAACGTCATTAAAGATAAATGGGGAAAACACACAGTCTCCCATAGAGATTTCGGTTAATCTATTTTCTGTTTATTTTTTTACAGTTGAAAATTAAACTTAATAGATCAAAATTCTTTAAATCAAGAATAGTAGTATTATTGTTAGTAAAAAATTGCAATGCAATAACAACAGTAATGATAACATTATGGTGTAATAATAATAATAATAATAATAATAATAATAATAATAATAATAATAATAATAGGAGTAGTAGAGTAGAAATGTGCATGTAGTTGCCGTATGGAAGTACAGTAAAACTGACGTCACAGCTCATTCATTCGTTTCCCTGTTGGGGGATGCTGAGGACGCCGCTGATTGGTCGGGGTCGCCTCTCTACACCGCCTCATCACACATTCACTTCCTCTTCCCCCGAAGCAAACATGGCGGAGTACGACCTCACCACCAAAATTGCTCACTTTTTAGACCGACATCTGGTGTTTCCTCTCCTGGAGTTTCTGTCGGTCAAAGAGGTACGTCCCATATGATGGCGCGGACGCTTTGGCGCCTTTTGTTGTCGTTCTTGTCTCGGTTTAGGGTGTTTTGGGCAGCTTTAGGGGCCACGCTGCCGAAGAGTCGGCCACATTTTGTGCCGCCCTGTAAAGCGCGTCGCTCTGCAGTTAGAGAAGCACGCGCTACAATAGCGGCTACCAAAATAAAAGTACTGCTGCTGTAGTTGACACAGGGTCCGTCGTGTTAAAGGCATTTTCGAAGTCCTCCCCGATAAATATTGAGCTGATATAGACTTGAAGAAATGTTCAGTGCTACACGTGTTGTTGAACGCAAGATCACGCTGCATGAATACACCGTTAAGTGTTGAATGGAATTGTACATTTGAAAAGTCAAAGCCGGAAGTGTTGCATTCATGGCCGTAATCTTCTTCACGCAAAAGAAACCGGTCGCGCGTTTCTACAGACTCAGTTTGCGGTTGTAGTACAGTTGTAACATACTGGTAACGTAGTTGTTCGCGTGATGGTTTCACATTTTAACAGTAATGGAGGTAGATAAGCTGTTTAGCCGCCCAGTGGCGATGTGATGGTCGACAAAACAATCATACACGATCATCCAGACGGCGCTTCCTCCTGAAGAGCCAAAAGTTTTTTTATGCAATAAAAACAGGGTTAATAAAACCATCTTCGCGAGTTTGAATCCAACAGGCGTAACACATCGAAGACGTAGTTAAAACACATGATCGCCAACAGACTCAGCTGTGTTCACTGATCGTATCTCATTCTCGTGCTTGCAGTGGCAAATATAACGGTGTTAACTGAGGGTACTATCAAAGAATACCCGTGGATCAAAGGGTCCAAGTGTTGTGATGGTTTTTAAAACAGTAGCTGTGTCCTTGTGTCTTTCATTGGGGACTAACGCTTCTTGACCTTTCCTACCCTGAGGGGTCTTCTTCATGACCTCCATATTGATGCTCTCTCTGGAGGTTTTATTAGGCAGGACCTGGTTTTCTGGAGGATTCACTGAACACTGTTTATTCATAACAGAGCTGGAAACACACAGTGTCTGTCCCTGATCTGCTTGTGCGACTCTGCTCGCTGTGCTCACCGCAATCTCGCCCCTCAACGCTGTTTTCTGTTCTTTGCTGCGTTTTCAGATCTACAATGAGCAGGAGCTGCTTCATGGGAAACTGGACCTCCTCAGTGACACGAACATGGTGGACTTCGCCATGGACGTGCACACGAGCCTCTATCTCGATAAGGAGATTCCTCACAGTGAGTGCCCTCACCGCCGATTCCCCACAACACACACGTACACGCACATATTAGGTGATGTTTTTCATACTGCGTCCACCACTGCGCCACATCAGTCTCCCTATTCAGACTGGATTTAGCGGTAAAGTGAGCTCGGCCGTGCTGGTTCACCGCGTCGCTGCCTCTGATGACTCTCTTTGTCCTCCCTCTGTCAGCTCTGAAGGAGAAGAGGTTGGAGGTGGTGGCCCAGCTCAAGCAGCTTCAGTCGGAGACCGAACCCATCGTGAAGATGTTTGAGGATCCAGAAACCACACGGCAGATGCAGTCCACCAGGTCAGGCCTTCTCTGAGCTTCGTCCTCCTCCTAATTTTCCTGCATTTTTTTTTCTTTCTGACTTCTTGTAACTTAAATTTTGCCTTCATGAAGCTGTTTTTTATTTCTGGTTCTCATTTGTTTTTCGAAGAATTCAAACCTCTCATTTCAAAGGAAAAACAGGGACGCAGCAATACAAAGAAACTGCGTGAAGGCATGGTGCCGCTTCTTAATGAATATTGATTTGAGCTTTTTATGTATTCTGCTCAGCAAAGTCAGCAAAGAAAACAAAAAGCGCTGATGTGGTGAACTTTATTACCGCTTTGTCATCTACCACGATACCGATAGTTGGGTCATGGTCGGCTCTTTATCCTTCCTTGTTTTCTTGGCGAGAGGTCGTACAGTTAATCGAAAGCAGTTTGCAGCTTTATCTCCTTCCAGTCTGCGTCGGAGCCCCATGCGTTTGTTTGTTTAAGCCAGAGATTTGTGTGCTCTGTTGGGTGAGAGCTGAAGCCAGATCATGGCGGCGTCCACGCGGTCCTCATTGTTGGGCTCCCATCAGCTTGAAGTCAGGAGGAAATCTTCTTTTTTGGTTGAGGCTGCGTGTCTGTCTTAAGTTACACACCATGCCATGTTCCCCCCCCCCTCCTTTTTTTTTTCTTCATACCAATGGATTTGTGAAACAATGGGAAACTCATCTGGGGTAAATGAAGAATGGCTTCTCCAGCCAAATACCATGTGAACAGTCCTATTCCACCACTATGATTAGAATAATGCCTGATGCAGGCGCTTGTTTTTTGCCATGATGCATGACTTAGAGGATCATCCAGCGCTGGAAACGTGCGAGGGGGGGTTGACATCTGAACCCCGGGGCCTCGTCCACACCAGACCGAGCCGCAAGGAATTCCGCGGAATAATACAGTCTGTTTTCAACTATGAGTGTTGGAGTGAAAATTAGCTGATAGGCCTCTGCGACTACTCAGGCTTTATTTTGACAAGTGCTAAAGCCAGAAACAAAGCTCAGCAATCATGAAACATCATGGTGTTACTGTGTAAATAGTCAGCGATTCGGCGAAAGCTGAATTTCAGTAGTTGTTGCAGATTTTCAGGGAGTTTCCACGGTTGTCGATGTTTTTTTTCGATACCACCATGAAGAGCGGGAACAAAGTCCAGGCTCTTCTGCTTCACTGCTTAGAAAAACGACCAGTGTAATGCATATTCACATAGAATGTAATAGAGCTAATCAAAGTGCATTTTTGCTGTAGCTTTAGACAAATCTGCGCTGCTCATCATGGCACAGTTCTGCTCCACCTCGACGCAATGACGAGTTTGTCTCTCGCGAAGGAGTTCAATTCTTCGTCTTATGTTTTGATGTCATTCACGGTGCGTTCACTGACCTCCGGTCTGTGGCCGTGACACTTTCAGCTCTTCTTGGATCACTTTTGACCCTGGCAGAGTGGGCGCTAAAAAAGTGTTTATTTGGAAATACTTCCAGTCATTGGAAAATCCTACCAAAAAAGCAAGCGGGGGTGGAGTCGCGTTGTGTCGACGCTGGTGGGGAAAAGCCCCTGAAAAAGCGAGCGGATGATTGACAGGCCGTGAGGTTGGGAGAGTTTCTCCTCCCTGTGCCACAGCTAACGTTGCATGACATTGAAATGCCTCAGAGTGCACACACGCGAGAAGGACGCAATATTACAAACAGCTCATTATAATTCGAGCCAGTCCAGCACCAGCTGGAACCTAAAACCACAGAAAATAAACAGTCAAAGTAAACTTCCTCTTATGATGTCGAGCAAAAAAAACCGAACATAATCACTTCAGTGAAGGCAGAAATTATTAACAGGGCTGTTGTGCTGGTTCAAATCAGCTTGTACAGCAGCGCACGGGGGAAGTGGCTGGGGAGGACGTAGAGTCGTGTTCACTTACAAGTGTTCTTCATGATACGGTCAGCGAGGACAGACGCAGTCTCTGGAGTGCAGATGAAGAAAATAAAACACAAAAAAGCATCAGAAGTAATTGACGTTAAGTGTCGGTCTGGATCTTGATATTTAGTTTTTCTAGTATTTATGATGGAATGAAAAAACAGGTTTAACGCAAAAGTTGCTGACTTGTATTCAGGTCTTCTAACAAGCTGCAAAGACTCAACTTCATCTCGACATCATGCAGCTCATCAGCGGAGATCCACTCGCATCAGCCAGTGGCTCTGATGAAGTTTCAGGGTCCGTGTTCCCTCAATGCACTGCGGGGCCGACATTCCACGCCACAGGGGAAGTCACCCCGGAGCTTATAGGAGCCATCCATCTTCAGCCCCCCCCCCCCCGAGCAGGGACGACTCGTCTCGAGCCGGAGGAGGAATCCTCGCTCAGCTGAAGCGAAAGCCATTCAACACGGGCCGCGTCGGTGCCAGCGGATGCACACTCATACGTTCCCATTGTAAAAACGCGAGCTCGCCCCAGAAACGCACATAGCTCTCAGTGCGGTGCGCGCATAAATAGACGTTGGGTCACAGGCGAAGTTGTAAAAAAAAAAAAAAAAACACTCTCGGGATGCAACAGTTTGGAGGGAGCCAGGGCATTCTTTTCTTCCGACAAACCCTCGGAGACGCCGAGGCTTGCGCTGAGAAATCCGCTTTTATTCCGCAGGCGCAATTTGTTCGACGTGGCTAGGGTGGATTTCTCGCAGCCAAGGCAAATGTAATAAACCTCCCATCACACCGTTTTGAAAGTGAAACGTTCCTCGTTCATGCGTGGCTCCGGATTTCAAAGCAGAATTGGAAAAATGTACCTGAATGGGAGCTCTGAACGCCAGCATGTCAGCCAAATGGGCGTCTAACTACAACTGTCTCTCTTTCCTTTTTCTTTTTTTTTTTTCAGAGACGGACGAATGCTCTTTGACTATCTGGCGGAAAAACACAACGTAAGTCCGCCCGATCCGCTGACATCTCCCTTCGGCGCTGCGTTTCCCATGCCTCTTGCGTGAACCCACGGTTGTTTTAGGGGTGAAGCGGGAGGGGGCGGGCCAAAACCCCGAGGTCCTTCCCAAAACCCTTAACTCGTTTTCGGGGTTTGTACGGCTTGCACAAATTCTGTGGACATTTACATTCTGTGGTGAATTGTTAAGAATAAAACGGAGGAGCTCGCGGACTCGTGGATAGAGCCGCAAGAATGCCGGAGCTTCTATATTTACCGTGATGTTTGGCTTCCGACACTCCCCCCCCCTCCTTCCCCCCCCTTTTCCATCGGTCTCCTCCCACTCCGGTATCCCGCTGACCTGCGCGCTTGTCCTCAGCGTACCTCCTCACGGCCCACGCCGCGGGGAGAGGCCGGGGCGGCCGGAGGCGCCCGTCACGGTTTCCGCAGCGAAAGGCCTGACGTCAGCGCCGGGCCGCTCGGCGATACGGGACATCAGGAAGGGCAGTTAAATTTAGGAAGACAAGGAGGCTTGAAATGATAGCCCTAAATATACATATGCCTCTCCGATTTAGCTCACACGACCACATCTTGGCAGATTTGTTGCCAAAGGTAAATAGTCTCTCGCCGCTCGTGGCAAAATAGCACTGATAGGATACAGCCGTGTTTATCCAACAGTCGCTTAGCGGCGGCGAGCCACCACAGGGAAGTTCTGTTTACAATGCGAATGCAATCGGAATTCCAAAACAACGGCAGTCACTCTTGACGTTATTCGAACTGTATTCGCAGCAGCGCGGATTTTTGGGGAGGGGGTTTTTGCGGCCAATTCCGATTAAAATTTCAACACCTTCCCCCCTCGAAACGCGAACCGACGCGACGCGAATCTGCAGGCGGCGCGGCCGCGTGGAATTACAAAGCGAGCGCCCGCGTTTGAATCGAAAATCCGCTGAGGTATTGTTTGACTTGGTCTGACAACGATTCCCATACTCTCCGCCGCGGACACTGATCTGGGGGGGGGGGGGGGGGGGGGGGGGGGGGGGGGGGGGGGGGGGGGGGGGGGGGGGGGGGGGGGGGGGGGGG
>JASSRZ010000007.1:14721208-14731514 GCA_032164315.1 Malacoctenus gilli
CCCCCCCCCCCCCCCCCCCCTAAAAAAAGAAGGGGGAGATGAAGTCCCTAAGTGGGGTAAGGTGAATGCCCCAAGAACGACATGGTACAGTGACTCATGCGAGATTGCTTGTTATTGGAGCCCCCAGGAGAGTGAGTAGGTGTAAGTTAATCAGGACCACCGCATGGAGCGCTGCGGTCTTCCACGGGAGCCAGGCGACTACAAAGGGAGGGAAAGGAGCGCCCCTAAAACCAGGCCGGGGCGAGCGGCTCTGCCAAGTAGCCCACTGCCGTTTTTAGACTCAACATCACAACTGCCACAGGTCCCCCCCCCCTCCCCCCCTCCCTGTCCCTTTAATTGATTCACCTAATTAAACAGTTGTCAGCACGGTCTCTCTGTTCTCCATGTGTTCCTCCGGCCTGAAAGGAGTCCTGAAGGGGCGGGGGGGGGGGGCAAACACCACTTCCTCTTTTAGGGGTAATTTGGTCAGTCTAGCACTGAGTCGCTCTGCAAAACACAAGCTTCAGACGCCAGGAGGGAGCTTTGATGCTCCGAGTTATGAAAATTAAAGGTGCGCCCGGTTGTTTCGTATGTGGAATTACCAGCATGATTCAGCATAAAAGGACAATTGTAAATACTGGTGAGAATGGGTGTAAACCTATTGAATTACCCGTCATACTGTTTTTGTGTTGGCTTGCGCAACAACTTCGATTAGAGGACATAACTTAATGATAAATACTGGGAAATAATTCATGGTTTATCCCCAGTTATACCATTGTTTAACGTGGTCTTAGAACTAAAAGACCAAAGGAAAACGTTGCTTTTCCCTGTTTGTTTTTCGGTGTCGAAATAAGCTTTTCAGCACTGTGGTGAGCTGGGGATTTTCTAGCAGCGCCTTAATCTGGATATCCTGATTCGAAGCTTCTGTGTGGATGTCACATGTCCTCGTGTGAAGCCCTGTGTCCAGGGTTGGTGTGCGCGGGACCCGGTTCAGCCTGTAACAGCATTGTGTCTCCTGTGTTCAGCCCTCAGCGAGTTGACCTGCGGTTGAAGCATCAGTCCCTCACGGATTGAGTTTCAGCTGCTGGGCAGGTCCCTGCTCACTGATCTATGTCTTGTTGCCAGGGTTTCCTTTTCCTCCTCCCCCCTCCTGCTTCTCATCGGTCTCTAATGAATGAAAGGGCTTAAAGCTGGGACCCGTGCGCAGCGGCCACGAGGGTTTCTTTAGGACAGTTCGGTCGGAAATGCCAGGAGCCTCATAAGCAGCCAAATTGTTAGATTATGCGTCACTGTAAAGCTCGTTTCTTCGCTGCCAGCGGCGTGATAAGTGATTCCTGTCATCCCCCCCCCCCCCGCCATCCAGGTACCTCAACGCCATCCAGACGATGTGCCCCCACATCCTGCGTTACCTAACCACCGCGGTCATCACCAACAAGGATGTCCGCAAGCGTCGGCAGGTTCTGAAGGATTTGGTGAAGGTCATCCAGCAGGTAAAAAATCCCCTCCCCGGCTCCTCACTCAGTCATGTTTTACAAAAGTGCCCGCAGTCACGAAGCCGGTGCTCGGCGGCTGCACGGGCCGCTTTTGAAGGATGAGCGAGCGGCCGCGTAACCCGATAGCGCCGCTCGCACTCTGTTGGACGCTCAAGGGCAATAGATTAGAACCCGGGCCCCGAACCCGTCCCCTTTTTCTGATGGATGCCAGCAAAATGACCATCTGCAACGGGCGCGCACTCCCCACCTACGACAGTAGCTGCTTCAGAGGTCCGAGCGCAGTACGGCGGGGCGTCAGTAATCGCTAAAAGATGTGCTCGGCGTTCTCCGCTCCGTGGCCTCAGGTCAGGCTGGGAGTCATTCCTTTGGCATGATTTAGTGCTGTTTCCAGTTCAGAACAGCCTTTTTTTTTTTTTTAACTCAGGCCCATGTAAATTGTCCTGTTTATTCAGCTATTGTGCCCAGCAGGTGGTCTTTCTGCCTGCTCAGTCATTACAGCTCGAGCAGAACTTAAATTCATGTGTTTTTGGGGGGATTAACTTGTAGTTGTTTCGTTCGAATTTGAGCTTTATAAACCCACAACTTGTTATCGTGATTGTGTTTAATCACACTTAACGTAACAGTGCCGAAACACAGCGTATGTCTGCTTTTTTGGTCTTCACTTCGCTTGCTTCTATTTTACTGTTTGGGAAGAAACGGACAGAATGTAATGCAGCAATCGAATGACCAGAACATGAGGACGAATTCAGAGACATCCATGCAATCAAAGACACACAGAGGCACAAGCCAGTGTCGCATCCTTCATACAGTCCGAACCTCTTAGCAGCACCGTCAGCGTGAAACCTTCAGCTTTATGACAGCTTTAACTAGTTTGTTTGACTTTGCCAAAGGTGTAAATCACCTGCGTTCCGCAAAGTCACACCAGGAACCGATATAGAGATTGTTCTAATATTAGAATGACTTGAAATTTATTGGACCCTCTTCAGATATACAGTATCTCCAACCTGTGCCCCGTCAAATAATTTTTTAAACTGTTGCCAGCGACTTAATTATTTCATGCTTTTACCATTACCATAAATAAGTCTTGCCTTTATAAAGGCCTCACCTCGACCTAAATTACGTTGACGAGGAATTTCGGTGCTAAGACTGGAGTTTTCCTTTTTCCGCAGGAGTCTTACACCTACAAGGATCCCATTACAGAGTTCGTGGAGTGCCTCTACGTGAACTTTGACTTCGACAGCGCTCAGAAGAAACTCCGGGAGTGCGAGTCGGTGAGTAACCCCCCCCTGGTCTGTAATCTCCCCGACATTTCGTTGCTCCCGCCTCCCAAACTGTGACGAATGCTTGTTTTTTTTTTTGGGCTTGCGGTGCCTCTCCACGACCGCGCCGAGGTCTTCCGAGGACCTCCGATCGGCGGCTCAGTCCCGCTCCTGAACTTTTCGCTGGGACGGCGGTGGTAAACATGGTTAGCGATCACGTGACCTGCGCCCTGCCGCCGCCGCCTACTCGCACAGAGGTCCCCGTTCAGTCCCGCGCGGGTCGGCGGCAGACGGAGCCGTGACAGTCGGGGCCTTGTATCACCGCCGTCAGATACAGAAGGTCTCCTTGGACACCGTATGACTCAGGCCTCAGTCACATTTCACTCTGGCCTGTAATTGACCCATCGGGCTAGTCGTTAACAGTAAAAGCTTTATAAGCAAAAGTCTCCGCAGAGGCGTGCAGACACCCATTTTGGGAGCACGATCAGTCATAGCAACACTATTTAGAGCGTATCTTTCGATTTGGGTTTGTAAAGGCTGAATGTTACTGCGGCCCCGATTGTGAAAGTAGACCGTCTGAGCGGGTTTTGACTCGGTTCTTCTTTGTTGTCTGCTGTGAATATTGTGACACAATATGATTGAATCAGGGCTTTTATTATAGGTGATGGTGGCAGCTCAACAGAATAAAGGCACCTGGTGAAGTAATTCTAGGCCGGTCTTTGTTAGGAGATAAAAAAAAGATCCTGTAATGATTTAGAGTTGTCACGATACCAAAATGAGTAACCACGATACTATACCAAATGAAGTATCACGGTTCCGGGTAGTATCACAATACTGCAGCCATTTTTAAAAAAAAATTATTATTATTTTATCATTATCATTCTAAATACTTACCAATTACTTATAATGTTGTTTGTTGCATATTAAACATAACACGAGTGAAGTAAAAATTAAACTGAAACAAATATTGGTATTCACAAAAGCCAAAATAGTTCCAAATGGGAATTTTGGAGGGTTTTTTTTGCCAAACTATTTATTGTAGCGGAGCTGACTTGATAGACTTCCTTCTTGCGGGTAAAAACACACAAACAGCTAATCAGCTTTCAATAGAGGCGGGCCCAGTGTGCGGAAACAGCCTATCATATCCCCAGATGTCACTCGTAAGCCGCAAACAGCCAATCATTCAGCAGCTGTGTAGTTAGGTTGTAGTATTAGCCGTGTGGGTTGGTTGACAGGGAGAAGCATGCAGTAAGAAGCCGATGGGAGAGTAAAGGCGTGTCGCGACCACTACTCCTGGCACCGAGTCGTAGTAATCCATGGTAGTACCGTCGTCTCTAGATTGTAGTATAGTAGCAACCGTTATGACTTGGCACCGCGGTGTACCGTGTGTACCATGCAACTCTATAATGATTTCAAACCTCTTTTTTGTGAGGTTCTTTGTGTTTAATTATTCTCTGAATCCCTTAAAGTCACAATACCTGTCCACAATCATGCAGTTTCGACACACAAATACTTAGGAAAAGAAACCAAAACAAACAGGAATACAGACACCCACATTTACTTCTTTAAGACTGTAACAGCTTATAGAAAACAGAATGAATTGTGTATTTATTAAGAGGTTGTATAACATGAAGACACCACCTTCAAGGTAAGTTTTCCATCTTCATCATCCTGCGCGACAGCATTGGCTCAGTTGGGTGCTTCATGTCTCACAAACAGAAGAGTGACTCGCTCCCAGAAACGGGGCTTCGCCGCGCTGCCGGAGATCAAGAGACTCCGCAGGTCATCTCGAAAAAATGCAGCTGCCCCGAAACTTCTCCGACCGAATGAAAACGAATGTTGTGACAGAACATCGTTCTTCATTAGAAGCGCGGCTCCGCGTCATCTTCCGCACTGCGCCGGGGCTCTCCGGTGCCGACCTCTCCCCCGTCTTTTGATGTCCAACATACCTTGTTTTAAATCTGCTATCATGCGAGTTTTAATTCCGTTGGCCGTGCTGGAAACGATCGCACGGGTCGCAACAGTCAAACGGAACGATAACGGTTTACTGCGAACTCCACTTCTGTCCCGGGTACATGGGTTCGGGACACATTCAGAGGACAGCAATCAAATTTAAAGAGGGAGCAGGTGTCCTGGCCGAGCGTTGCGGCGCATGTGTGCATTTTTTTTTGCGTAACCCGATCCCTGCGTCGATTCTCCGCATACGCGCTGTAATTTGGCTTTCCCAGATGACTTGATCATTTGGAGCTACACAGGAATAAAAAAGCTAAACTCGGGGTTATTTGGCCCCCTTTTCATCTTTCACCTCCTGACGATAAACGGTCCGAATGAAAACCATCTGTCCCCATCAAATGGCTCTTTCCCCGGAGTGAATGTTTATAACTCATGTCAGCAGTTTACTTGAAGCTTCCATTTCCCTCGGACCGATTTCTTCCTTTTTTTTCGTCTGCGTGTCTTCCTCAGCTAATACCGAAACTCGCCAGCGGTCCAAAATCACCGTTAAACAAACGAGGAAGTTCGAACCGAACTCGCCGGCCCAGATTCGTTTTTACCCGACGAAAAACTGTGGTGGGAGAAAGAATCCGAGAGAAAATGAGATGTTTCCTGCGCGGAGGCCTCCAGAGGCCGTCCCGTCCTGATGACACCGGCTATCAACAATATTAGAGCTGGATCCTGTTTCAGCGAAGACATGACACACGCCCTCAATCACTGACCTTGTTAAACACATGCGTGCAGCCCCCCCCCCACTCCTGCTTCTTTTTTTCCAGGAACTTTCCGGTTCGGTCTCGACCTCACCTCGCAGGGTTTTGTTTACAGAGACTCCTCTGTGGTCGAAAACAGATGCTCGAGCCCGACTCGGTCTCAGGTCATAACCCAAGTTCTTCCAGGTGCTCTTAACACTCGTCTACCTGTCAGTCTTATCAGAGCATGTCCAGTAGACACAAAAGCACCCACCCACCCACCCCCGCGTTGACCTCCACCGGTTCACGGGCGGGTCTAATGAGCTGGGCGGCGACAGAAAAATAACCTTGAGCGGCACCTTTGATTGCGTTTACCTGCGACGGCGTGCAAACATTTTCTCTAAAAAGCCCCGGTTTGAAGTTATCAACGCAGGGTTTTTTTTTTTTTTCCCTCCTCTTTTCTTTCTCAGCTGAAATTCACACGCTCGTAAAAAGAGAGATCATTTCGGAGGTGAAGGGACGCTTCGCAGACCGCGGAGGTAAGCGGATATCCCATCGGGATGGGCCCTCATCTTGATGAGCATTTGTAACGCGTCAATTTTGTGCCACGGAGAAGAGTGGCACCCATCTCTTTGCTGATTGCTGTAATAGCAAGATAAGGGTATTTGTTTTCAGCTCCTCTGACTTCAGTGGCCTGTACTCGCCACAGCGGTTTGAGCCAGAAGCGATCACATACGGGAGTTTAGTTTGGTTTAAATTGTCCCGTTCTAGCCCGACGAGTTCTTTTTCCTTTTTTTTTTTTTCAGCCCCTTTGCTTTCCCGCTCCACCCAAATCTGGAATTGCTGTCAGATGTTGGACGCTTGCATGTCAAAGAATGAAAAGTATAGGCGTACCTATAGTCGGGCCCTCGGACTGTGTGCATAAAAGGGCTTTTTCTCGAACCCCTTCTCTGTATTTTGTTGAAGCTTTGCGGTCCGAATCCCACATGACAATAATTAGGGCCGTTTAACTGTTCAAAGTTTATCGGCCCTAGATAAGCATTGTCATGGCTGTAACGCGCGCTGCCCGATAGCGCCATGCAGTTGGGACTCAGTCACCCAGAACTCCGAGCAGATAGCGGCTTTTCCAGGCGAAAGGCAAACAAAGGAGCCGGTATTTCGAGAGGAACTTCTGAAGACGGAGGCCCGCGATGTGGAAAGGGCTCCCGGTGAAGAGTTGGAATGCAGTGAGAAACGCGAGCATTTCACACAGTGGTACCTCTGGGGCCGTAGCCGGGTCACGAACCTTTACAGTAGATGAGTCGGCCATATGCAAGCAGGGGTTGGAAGGGGGGGGGGGGGGGTCCGCCCGTGCGGCGTTTAGCAACGAGTCGCAGGTGACGCCGCACGCGGACGCGTGAAAAGAGGCGCTCTCATGTGTGAGTTTATTTGGACGGGTGCTTGCCGCAGCAGCCTGTCGGACGGCGGGAGCCGTGAGACTTGGCGAGGCGGCGCTGGGGAGTCGGCCGCGGGAACCGCCGGCCCAGATGACCGGCGATAAGTCGCTGACGGCGCGGTCATCTCGGCGGTTGGCTCCGGTCTCCCTCCATTGTCTCATGCGGCGATCGGAGATTTGAAGACGTGCGGTCGAGCCCAAGCACCTCGCATGGCCCGAGATCGCAGACTTCAGAGCGAGCTTCATATTCGGGAAACTGTGCCAGGATAAACATTGCCGAAAGTCTGAACCAACACTCCACATTTGTGTGTTCGCTTTCACTGCAACAGCGAGAAAATCGAACCTTAGTTTCAGTGAACTCTTTTCCTTTTTTGTCACCAAAAAGTCTCGTCGACTTAAAGAGGCAAAACGGAGTTTTCTAGTCATACCGCCACCTGTGGTCAAAACACAGAACTGCAGCACTCTTTTGCTCCTTCTCGTAGCGCGTTGATTCACGAGAATGATGCTCACAGAGGTTAGAAAATTGATACTGAAGTGACAGTTTATGAACGCACCCAGGCCTTTTTCAATGGTCGGTGTTATCTTGTTGCATTTCCAGTAGAAAGAAAGCCATTTCAGGGTCCCTTTTTATTCCCAATATGACTCTGAGCTCCCTCCAAGACTGAAATGCGTACCGATGTTGACACTTGTCTTTGCCCGGCGCTGGTTGCTGTCAAGATTTGATTTTTTAACGGCACTCAACAAGGTTTTTTTTTTTTACTTTCTTCCCCTTACGTGGAGTTGCCATTGGTGTCTGAGTTGAGCTGGATGGTCGCTTCCGAGTATCCACAAAATCCATATTCGATATAGTGCTTCAACTGGTTGCTACGCTGGACCCATTTAACGCGAACGCGCTTGGCGTCACATCCGCAGAGACAGCGCGTGAGCTTCGACCTGAAGTACATTATAGAAAATAGGCTACAGGCTTATAGGTGTATTGATGCTGAACTACTGAGGTGTCAGTCTGTTCATCAAACGATGCTTCAGTCGTAAAGCGTCAAATAAAAAGGCCATTGTAAAGATAGTTTTCAGTAAAAAACTACATAATGTCCCTTTAATTTCCGAAACCTATTGCATGATATGAACCGTCCTTATTCTTTAGCCTGGACACCGACCCGCTGTGTTAAGCATACAGTCCAGCATCAACCAGCAACAGATAATGTCTCAGAGACGCCTTCTGTTGGAACTTAAGCATGTTAAACAACAACAGTGCTGTGACTTTATTCTCTTACTGGAAGACAACAAATACAGCATCCTTGTATTTTTTTTTGAGTGATTGGGGTTCGCCAAAATAAAAGTCCACTACGAATAAAATCATTTCACGGTGCTGCATCTGTTGTCGAACCTATGACCTCTATTTTGTATCCAAAGGTTATGACAAATCTGATCCCGCTGAGAGAAACGACACGGTATCCTGGCGTCCGTGTTGAGTTCTCACTTAGCACCGTCTCTGTCTCGCAGGTCCTCGTGAACGACTTCTTCCTGGTGGCCTGCCTGGAGGACTTCATCGAGAACGCCCGGCTCTTCATCTTCGAGACCTTCTGCAGGATCCACCAGTGCATCAGCATCAGGTCAGTCGCTCAGCACAGGACGGTGAGCTCCTCGGCCGGGCCGGGACGGCGAACAGCGAACCAAGAGTTGGAGTTTCGCTCTCAGATAAGCGTTTATTGGCCCGTCCGCACACGGCCTTGCTGCCCCCCTACACATCTCAGGGATTAAGTATTATGTGCTTTAAGTGCTTCCAGGCCTCTTGCAGGTTTCTCGGCTCGCAAAACTTTTAGGACCACCTGTCCAAGGCCAACGGGCAGGGCTGCTCCCGGGAAGAGGTCAGGGTTTAGACGGCTTTTGGACGCTCCCAGCTGCTCCGGCGCGCACACAACCGTTCCAGTTATTCCTTTCGCAGGGGTTAACAGAGGTCAGAGGGTTCCTTCAGGTCCGAGGGGTTTCACATTCAGTGTACTTTGCTTCCAATAAAATTGTCGTTGGCCGCATATCCCCCGAAACCAAGAAATTTACAAAATGCTAATTGTATTCAGCGTTAGTGGAAGGAAAGAAAATAACGTGATAATTGTGAGCAATTAAGAGAGATTAGAGGATTTGGCCGAGGCCCTCCAGTCATTTTTGAGGGCGACAACGATAAAGACGGAGCGTTGACCGTCCTCAGCTCCCTCAGAGCATCCGATCCGCGGTGTCGAGCAGCGCGGACGTTCCTCTGGTTTTCCTCCTCGTTCGTACCAATTTACCGTACAAATTCCCCACTGCTCGCAGAAAGCCGACGGCTGCCCCTCAGGCGCAACGCGGACGCTACGAATTCAAAAGGAGGGCCCGCGTTTCAAAGATGGTCCACAAACTTGCGACGCTCAGTGGAAAGAGGGAACGCATTACTTCTGTTGACACGAAAATGATTGCATTGACCGTTGCAAAGAGCCGCGGAGGTCTGTAGTCAAGGTTGAACCGTGGAACATGATCGGGCCCTGTCGAAATCTCCAATTGCAGATTGTCTGGAATTGATTAGGAGTCCTGGTTCTTTTTGGCAGCCTTACTGCAATTGGATCCATTTACTTGTTAAGGACCACAAAGGTTAGCGGCAACACTGAAAGAGGAAGTGGAACGGCGAATTCTCTACTTTTCACCTTCTGTCCGTGTCCTCGGCTCTCGCGTTTGCCGAGGTTTTTCCGAGGCAGGAATGCAAATCAAGGGCACTTTTTTTTTTTTTTTTTCCCCGGGATTGCCATGTTTATTTTTTTTTGTTCAGGGGGGCGTTCAGTGACGTTGTGCAGAGCACCGTCTATTTTCGACAGGCATTTCAAGTCCGAGCCATTTCGGCCCGTGCCCAGAAGCCTTCTGCGCCCGAGCGTGGAGTCGAAATGAATTCGATGGCTCTTTTTAATGAGGACATTTTTACAGCCGGCGGCCATGATGGTTTCACAGATATTTAGCCGGCCGTTTTGCGCAAACGCTCAGGACGCGTAGTCGACCAGAGGCCGGCTTAATTTAGTGATTTGACGCAATAAAATGTGATGCAAAACGGCGTTCCGTAGGCAGTTTGAATTATTTTGATCCAGCCTGCGCTCGTAATTGCCTCCACACACATCCTTTTGTCTAGACTTTTCAGTGTCCAGCGAGTATGTGTGTGTGTGTGTGTGTGTGTGTGCGTGTTTCCAATTTAGCCTTGTTTTCCCACTTTGATTTACAGGGTTTATTTCCTCAGTCGTTCCACCAGCGTTTCAGTGGCGCGACCCCGCCCTGACCTCTCATGCACACTTGTCCTTTGACATTTTGGGTAAATGCTGGAGACGCGACCGTCCTGCCAGTTTCTGTGTGTGTGTGTGTGTGTGTGTGCGTGTGTGTGTGTGTGTGTGTGTGTGTGTGTGTGTGTGTGTGTGCGCGTGTGTGTGTGTGTGTGTGTGTGTGTGTGTG
>JASSRZ010000007.1:14733954-14746714 GCA_032164315.1 Malacoctenus gilli
GGTTCATCTCCCCCCCCCCCCCCCCCTTTGGGCTGCAGGGATCCTCTCGCAACCGTTTTTTTCGCCCTTCGTCCCTTAATCCGTCTTCCTCACCGCGGGCGAAAGTGCCGAGGGACGCGCGCTTGCCACCGGTAGCCCGAGCCTCGTCTCCCTCATTATGCTGAGGTAATTCTTTTCTTTTTTTTTTATTTGTTGTTTACGCTCCTAATGCCCCATCCAGACGTTGACATCATCTCGCGGCCGCTTCATGTGGTTTCGCCACCATTCGACCGACATCCGTGGGTTTTAGAAAGCGGTAGCCCGTTTTTCTTTATTTTTAATCTCGCCCGTCGAGCCTCGAGGTAACGCAGACATATCCCAAATCCCCCCCCCCCCCCAACCGAAAAAAAAGGATGACTCCTCGCTGAAAGAATGCTTTAAATGAGCCTCGGAGAGCGACAGCACACATCGGTAATAGTGGTGGGATCTGTTTGCAGAGCCATGGCGTGAGAAATGGTGTGGTCGCAGCAGATTGAGGCTTACTCACCCCGCGACTTTCACTGAGAGTGATTAATGGATCAGGAAGTGATAATTAGTGGAGTAAACTGTTTTCATAAAGGCTCGTAACTCCCCCCCCCACCCCCCCGTTTTGCGCACAGATGGTTTCTACCTACCGTCTTGGTGTCGGCGAGGTATTTTTCTTTCGTCCGGTGCGGACGCGCGGTTCTGCCGTAATCCTTGCGAGGATATTTATAGGGGCCCTCGTATGAGATGTGGCAGGAGTGGGGAGGGCGGTGGGGGGGGTCAGTACGGGAGGAAGGGACCAGGAAACAGTGTGGGGGGGGGGTCTCGTCGAGGGGTATCGGAAGGGGCTCTGGCGACGTCGCAAGCCACAAGGGTAAGCCAGCTGCGGCGGCGAAAGCTCCGGATCAAAGAACGCCAGCCACCCTCGCTCCGCTGCTGTGACACATCTCCCACTAACTGTATCAAAGAGGGACCCCCCCGTCTGTAGCCTGGCTTTTATTTGGGGGGGGGGGGGCAGACAGTCACCACTTGCAAGTTCAGGCAGCCAGGTGAGCGGAGCGTGCGGCCCAGACAGAGGTCCGCGGAATGAAAGCGCGCGGCCACGACCGCAGAGGCGCCCAACATGGGGTCGTCCCCACTCTTGTAATTGACTAATGCACCCAAGTCTGTAAATCAAGCCCCCATTAGGACGGGGGCCCATTAGAAGCGTTTTTTGGGGTGTGCTTTTTCTTGCCCCAGGCACAATATGTTGGCCATTCATTACCCCTGTGAAATGGAAATAGTAACTAGTCATTTGGCAACTAATGCGCACCATTCATCATGATGGGGAAGAGTATTAAGTAAGAGTTATTTGGCGCCGTTACATATTTTATGCATGAATCAGACCTGCACAGATGGCAGCTTAATTTAATTGGGGTAAGTCTTGGTAAGAACCCAATTCGTACGAAGCTGTAAACAGTATTGTTTTGTTGTTTAGCAGGTGTATTGTTTGAGACGTGCGAAATGTGAGCTCAAGCTCGTAAACTCTAAGCTCCATATAGTTGGTAATAGGCTCTATCCATGCGGAATAAGGGCCCACTTGAGCTCGTCGCTGCGGAGATGTTTGTTTACTTGAAACTGCCGAAAACACGGCAGGATCTCTGCTTTCGAGTGGCGCCGTGACACGATGTAAACAAAGCAGAGAGAGGCAGCGGGCGGTAACGTTTGAGGTTTGTTTACTCCTGCTTTTTCTTTACCGTCTGTAGAAAAACAACAACTCGGGTTTGGATAAACCGCCCGCACAAAGAACACTTCCGTTGATGCACGAAAACTCGGCTTCCGTGTTGACACGGAGAAAATGTCCCTCTTTGATTTCATTGTTTTTGTAATTTTGCAGTCGATAAACTGAAGGTAGTAGACTGGCAACACTGGGGGGGGCCGCGAGGCCGCGATTTTGACACGGCTTCGTCGGGTGAAATATCAGCGCGTTTGTTTCGCAACCGAGCGGGTGGAAGAGTTGGCGGCCCGTTCCTAGCTTGCAGGAGGACAGATGCTGCAGAAGAAGCAGCGCTCAGCACTGGGAGCTCGCAGTAGCGGCGTCTCCACGGTGACCCTCAGTAACCACTTTCCAAATCAAAGCTCCTGTCTCAGAAACGTCTGCTCTCAGAGACACAGTTCCGCTAAAGACAGGCTCTGACGAGATGTTATTCGTGAATTTACCTTCAAAAGTGTCTTTTTTTGACCAGTATGTTGTCAAAAACACATCCTGGCTTCATGCATCACAACAAGATATAAAGTGTTCGTAGGATAAATCGTTGATACACCAGAAAAGCTTCAAGCGTTGTACATTTTTACAGCAGCTCTTCGGAGTAGAACGCTGTTACGATGAACTGATCCTCGTGGTCACAGTGATCACGACCGGATTCGGCTCTTCCCCGCGGCCGTCTCGCTGATGTTGCGCGACGGCGCCGGAGCGGCTCAGGGTGATGAGAGCTACAGGTGTTTGGTTTTAGCGGACAAACTGGGATTCCAGCCTGATTGCTCAGCAAGCGGAGCGTTTTTTTCATTTGTTTTTTTCCCCCTGCCGTCTCCCAACGTTTTTCAGGACGCCTCTCTTCCAGTCTAGTCAAGTAAAAGCCCGCGTTCTTTCCCGTTTTTTTTTTTTTTTTCCCCCCCCGCGCAGCATGCTGGCAGACAAGCTGAACATGTCTCCCGAGGAAGCCGAGAGATGGATCGTCAACCTCATCCGCAACGCCAGACTGGACGCCAAGATCGACTCCAAACTGGTGAGTCCACCCGCCCATCGCCTCTCATCTTAAAATCTCACCAAACGACGGACGCCTCGGATCCTTTTTAACGCACCTTTGTCAGAGTGGACGGCTCGACATGACTCGACTTCGTTTGGGTTCTTTCTCGAGCGCCAATTAGCCGCCGTCAGAGCGATGTGACCCGATAATCACGTCACTCGTACGCGAGTAATGCCGGGCTCACACCAGAAGACTCTGAAAAGACTCTGAAAAGACTCTCAGCTCACATCTAACGACTAGTGTTGAGAGTTTAGTCGCAGACGAGCTTGCAACTTGCGATGATATCAAACACGTTTGATTTTATCGCAAGCCCAAAGACTCGGGGAAAGACCGGTACGGAACGCGGTCGCAGACCGCAGATTACCGCCTCAAACTTAACGATCGAGATGACGAGAGCGCGCCGCGACTCCACTGCGACTCCCAAAGACTCTCAGCTTCTCGTCTGCGACTGTGAAAATCGTTCGGCGTGAGCCCGGCATCAAACAGGACGCAACAGTTAAAGGCGTTCAGATGACTTGCTGGACCTCGAGATACATTAGGAGGAAGGCGTCATCGCAATCGGCGAGCTTTGTCGCGTCCTCCTCGCTGAGCTCCGTGTTCGCCCTGCATGTTTTGGCTTCCCGGCAGCTCTCTGTAATCAGCAAATCACAGCCCAAGTCCTGCAGAATGACATAGAATTAGGTGGATGCGCCCTTACAGTAGAGATGAATGGGACAGAGGCCACTGCTCAGTCGGTGTCTGTCGAACGGTGTCGTCTGCGGGACCGACTGCGATTGGTTCTCGGGCGCTGCGCTAAACCCGCTGTCCGTTTTTTTCCCCCTTTTCTTCCCCTCTTTTTTTTTTTCCCAGGGCCATGTGGTCATGGGGAACAACGCCATATCACCTTACCAGCAGGTGATTGAGAAGACCAAGAGCCTGTCGTTCCGCAGCCAAATGCTGGCCATGAACATTGAGAAGAAGCAGGCGCACAGCAGCAGGAACGAGGCGAGTAACGGCAGCACGCACTGTACGCCGAGGACCCACGCAAACCTCCGCGCTCGGCGGTCGCTGAGGGGGGGAGGGGGGCGGGGCGACCGTCTAGAGTCCTCGAAAAAGCGGGACCCTGGCGAGGGTCAACACGGACCGCGGGGCAGTTCAAAGCAGCCGGGGAGAACAAGGGCAAAGAATGTTGATGAGCAACCGTCAACAAAAGCTCTCTTTACACGAAAGAAGCCAGTAAGAGCAAGTTTAACGGAGCTAATGCTTTCATCCCTCCATCGGCCTTCAAAGGCCTAATGACAAGGTAGATTTCCAAACAACCATAAAACGAGGCCCGAGCCGGGGTGAGTCAGCGCCGCGGCGTAAATAAGGTGGACCCCCTCGTGCCGGCTCTCGGTGAACATTACTCAAAGCCGCGGAGTTCCCTGCACTTTAAGGGCCCGCTGCAGATGTCTGGCTCAGGGACCAGTCATCCCCGTTTAAAAGCGTGTTTTTGATGTCGAACCCCCCCCGTACGGCGTCCTGGTATGCAGGCCGCTTCCCCAGAATGTCATAACAAAGCGCACGCTCGCAGCTTGAGCCGCAGCCGCCGCCGCTGCCGCCGCCTCGGACGCAGATTTGACGCACGTCAAAAGCAGATTGACGCGTCCGATGCCGAGGCCGCGGCGAGTTCCGAGAGCGACGTTAAGTGTTCCTCCCCCTCCTCTAAAGGTATCTTTTGATGTGCTCTCTTCACCCCCCCCCCCCTTCTCCTCCTCCTCCTCCTCCCCATTGTTTGAATGTGTGCGGCAGGAGTGCTCCCATAACCCGGTCCCGTAAAAGCAGCAAAAAGGGCCCCCCCCCCTCATTAGGGAGTTTTGAGTAATTAGACAAAAGAGGCTGCAAACAACTCGCAGAGCACCATCACATCCTGCTGTCCTCAAGGCTACAAATCACTTACATATAGAGAGTATTTACTGGCTGCCATCTGGGCCGCCTGCTTAGGGTCCCTGTCAGCTCTCGCAAACCACCCAGCGCCCACCAGCAGAACACACACACACACACATTACACACTCCCGACAAGGCAGGGAAAACGTCAGCGTCTAACTGCTTGCACATGGAACTTCGCTTTTTTCACATTTCCCACAATCAACAACCGAATTTTTTTTTTCTTTTTGTTTTGATCGGTCCCAGCGATCCGCGCCCGCTCTAATTCGATGTTTTCTTCACGCTTCTCTTCGCAGACACCGAACTGGGCCGGCCAGGACTCCGGGTTCTAGCGGCGGCGTGGGCGAGCCAAGACGGATCCCTGGCGCATCTTATTTTTCCACACTTGTCTCTCAAGCGGGGGCGGGGGGGCGGGGGGGGGTCAGAGCCGCTCGCTTTTTTGCACTTGGCACAAGTCATCACCAGTTCAATAAAAGTGACCAAGAAAACCATTCTCACCCCCCCCATGGTCGCCTTATTTCTGGACATTACGAAGCGTGGCTGAGGTCAGAGCGGTGGGGGCGTCATTCTTTTTTCGTCCGTAATACTTGACGAAGTTTTTAACGCGCGCATCGAGTCGCCAACGGCGGAGGGACTCGCCGCGCCGCGGCTCATGCGCGCCCGCCGCGATGACGAGCAGCTGTTTAGTCTGTCGGTTTTTATGGCGTTTTAGCGGTCGGCCGCGGCTACGGCGGGCCGGTCTGGCCCGGCCCGAGCGGGACGTCGGCCCTGGGAGGGGTGGGGTGGGGGGGTGGGGTGGGGGGGGCACGCGGAGGTGATGTACGGTTACCAGCGGTCACACTCTCTGCCAGTCATCCTGCCCCATCGGACGACATGAGGGAGCCATAAAGCACCATTAGCCAGACGGACACAATCTTTTTAATGTCCCGCTCCACCCCCGCTTTTCTCCGCTTTCGACCTTCTCATAACTCAGTCGTTTGACTCTGCCTCCCTCCCACCCTTCCCTCCCTCCCTCCCTCCCTCCCTCCGTGCTTTATTGCAGTTGCTCGCAAACAGGCTTTCATCCCTTCTTTTTGCCCTTTTAATTTGTTCCTCGCGTGTAATTTAACAACTGAACGAGGATTTTATGTAAAATACACCTGCTTTATTAGCCTAAATCAAACGTCTGCTTAAGTGTTTCAGCCCCCCCCTTAAACACACACACACACGCGCGCACACACACACACACAGTGTGTTGCTGACAGGAGAATGAAGCTGCTCCTTCCTGAGGAGCAGCAGCAGCTCGGGCTCAGACCAATAATAGGTGCCTTCCCTCTCTTTACTTTTTCCAGTGCGTCACACAGCAGCTCTCTCGATAAACATGAGTGTGCTGTGTACAATAGAGGTGAAATATGAAAAACCTGCTTTCTCGGCGGCTCCGCTAAGTATACAGCTCATCCCAATTTATTTATTCAGGACACTCTTTTTTTCTTTTTTTTCTTTTTTTTTTTGCAAAAATAGACCCGACCGCAGCCAGATATTGTGACACTGGGACCAAGAGACCGAAACCGGCTGGCCTCGGATGTCTCCGAGCGGAGGGGCCCGGACTCTTCCTCCGCGCGTGGTCCCTGCGCTGGTTGTTATGCAGCCTCGCTCGCCGCTTTGTCTTTTCGTTGCAATTTGTGGAGTTTTTTCTTTTTTGTTTTTTTTTTTTTAATTTAATCGTTAATCGGATGAAGCCCGTCCGGGCTGCCAGCCTTTTACTTTGGAGGATTCCGAACTTCACAGGCAGACGGGCCGTTTACTCAAGAGTTGAATGAGCCAAACGGAAATTTACCGGTTGTTTTGGTATGAATACTTGGAATTAGATTAAAGTGCTAAAGTCTGATTGGTTCACTAAAAAACAACAACGATGACCTCATACGTTGTCGTTTCAGTGTTGGTGGAAGTCGTTTGCGTTGATGACAAGAATTGCTTGTAACGTCAAACTTTGTTGGCCCAATTGTCAACACACACAAACACAGACACACACAGGCTTTCTGAGCTTGCCCTTGAAAGTGATGTAAACTTACATCATCAGTAAATAGAGCATCTTCCACATTCGACTGACGTTTTCTTGGACGGCCAGTCGCATGAAAAATGCTCAGTGCTCAAGCTGTTGTCTGAAGTCAGGGCGGCTGATGCTGTTAAAAAAAAACGTTTGGGGTCGTGGATCATGAGGAGTCATTGGGCATACGACACTTGGATAGGAAAACGGGACTTTTATTGTGAAAATTCTCCAATCATTCTTGAATCATTTGGCACAGATTAAAAAAAAACATTGCTGGAGCTCAGAGACACATGATAAAGTCAAAAGGTGTCAAACGATGCCCCGCTTATCGTGAGAGTCTGGTCTGATTATCTGTGATAAAAGCTCATCACAGGGCGTCGCGTCGGAAATAAATGTTTTGAGTGGACGTTCTGTGAATTCCAGTCGCATAATCGCCAACAGGTGTTTTAAAATCCACTTTTTTTTGGCACCTGGAAGGCCTTGGAGCGGGACAAAGGGTCACATCCGACTTCACAGCAGGGACACGTCTCCTTGTTTGTCCATGTGGGCGTCCAGGTTTAATCTGTGGACCTCAGATTATTTTTGGGCTCTCCCTGCTTTCCCCTCTTCATTCAGAGCCACAGACGTGGAGAGAGTTGCTGGGAGTGTGGCTTGAACTTTTCCTCGGCCCCCCCCCCCACCTCCTGCCCCCCCCTTGACATTTGGGGGATGGTGACTCCTCGGTGACCACTGCGGCTTGAGCCGTGCGCCTGTTTGCGTTGTCCCTCCGCTTCGCCGTCCTCCTCCTGTGACCAAAGTGGACTTGCAACAGAGTGTGGAGGGGGGGGGGGGGTGGGGGGGGGCACTCGATGAGCTGTGTGGACGGGCAGCTCTCCTCATTGCTGTTATGGCGCTGAGGGCTCGGAGCCAGACCATCCAAATGCTGACGTCACCGTGCACTGCATCGAGCTGCTGGAGGAGGAAGGGAGGAGGAGGAGGAGGAGGAGGAGGAGGGGGGGTGGATGGAGAGAATAAAGTGATTGGTTTACCTGCCCCCCACCCACCCCCTCTCTCCTCAGTGACACATCATGAAAATAAAAGTGTCCGGGCGCCTAAATTATCACGTCCACCTTTAACCGTGTTGTTTCAGAGCGCGGTCCAAACCAGCGGCACTGCCTGCGGCCCGCAGCCCGGCTCACCGCAGTGTCTGCCACTGCTTCCCCGGAGGATAAATAAATAAACAAAGGCAGGACAAAGGTCACCATAGGTTTTGGTCAGCTTTTCTCTTCTTTTTTTTTTACCCTCCCCTTATTCTTTTCTTTTCTTTTCCTTTCATTCCCGTCCCTTCGGGACGTAAGTTTTCCTCCCACATATTTCTCTTTTTCAGTTCCGGTGACGAGATGGAAACTTGTGTGAGGCTCGAGGATTCTCTGCCTCAGACTGGCCTGAGTGAATGGAGGGACGGATGCGGGCGATCCCGGCGGGACGGCCTTTACGCATGACGTCTAATCCTCTCACACACACACATACGCGCGCGCGCGTATTTGTGCCGCGACGGTGCCGCTCCTGCTTGACCTCGGAGATCCACGACGTGGACGGTGGGAATAATTCCCTGGAATAAATAAAAGATTAAGTGCCACACCTAGTGGCTGAAGGGGGTAGAGCATTCGCAGCTCCCCGACAAGGTGAGAAAACAAACGCCAGGGAACGCCCACCCCCATTTAAACCCTCAAGATGAATGTGGGCGCAATTAGCCCCCCCCCCCCTCCAGTGCGTCTCATCCCCCTGGTGCCACCCGGCTTCCACCGCGCTCCGCTGTCACGTTTCATAACTCCTGGGTGATCATTTCATGCTGTGATCGACGGAGCCGACGAACCAGGCGTCAGAAAGTCACGGAGCTGTGGATGGGGAAATGGGGGTAAAGGGGGGGGGGGCAGCCAGTCCCTCTTGTGCGGGCGAGGAAGGATCCTGGCTTGAAGGAGGGGGGGGGGTGCAGATGTCTCCCCGTGATTGAGGTCACGGAGGTCGTCGTGTGTGCGAGTGAATGAGAAGGCCCTGGCATGCGAAAGGGGAGGGAGAACCACCCCCCCCCCCCACAAATGGCTGGATTACAAATTCATGCCCCGCAGTTGAAACCACGCCGACAAGTCCCGTTCCCTCCAGAGACGCCGGGGCTGGTCTGGTGGAGGTGCGTCATGACGCAAAGGATGGAGGTAGAATTGCTTTTTTTGCTGAGGCGCCAAACCTCGTTTGTAGAATTGGAGTTGATCGAAATAGTAACTGAGTGCTCTGTCAACTTTGGATCGTCATTTAAAAAAAGGGGGGGGGCAAAGTCATTTCTCAGCGTGCGTAATCCGTCATAAATTGCGGGAATCCGCATCTCAAATTGAACATTTAGACAACGAGTCCAACTCAAAGTCGTAATTTCCCACCACAAACAGGTTGTTTTCTCTTGAACGGGGGCATTCGTGAACTTCTTTTTGCCATCCGATCCACCTTTTTTTCACGCTCGCTAGGACCCAGAGGCAACCCCGTACCGGTCAGTGTGGCCGAATCCACGCGGAGGGGAGGGGAGGGGAGGGAGGGAGGGATGGATGGATGGAGGGAGGAGGAGGAGGAGGAACAGGGGAGGAGGAGGAGGAGGGGGGGGAACTACGCGAAATGTCATCTCCAACATCTTAAATAAGAAGAAACACACAGTCCGAGGTCTCCACACGTGACAGCGACGCGGCTCTATATGAGCGAAAGGGGCAGCGAGCATCAGGACCAGAGTCGGGAGTCAGCCAGCGCTCCACCTTCCAAGCCGCTGCGCGCAAAACGCAGACTCACTCGCCGGCTGCTCTCATTCCTCCCCGCGTCCACGGCGAGCAACACATGTGAGTTCTGGTTTCTCCGCTCGCGGGACAAGGAGCCGGAGCGAGTGAGGGAGCGCAGGTAAAACGGAACCTCAGCAGCTTTTTTTTCTTTTTTTCCCCCTCTTTCTTTCTTTCTTTCTTTCTTTAAACAGAGAGAAGGGAAGGAAACCCCCCCCCCCTCCCGTCACCGCTACCACCTTTTCTTTTTGCCCTCCTCCTCGGACCTCCGTTCTCTTATCTGGAGACACAAGTTTCTCACTCAGAGGGATGCTGCGTGTCCCCGAGCCGCACTTGCACTCAGAGGGAACCTAAAAAAAAGTGAAGCCGGAGCGGGATTACTCTCATAACGCGAGGTCTACAAACACCACGCTGTCTCACGGAGTAGGTTTTGTGTGTGTGTGTGTGTGTGTTTTTTTTGGGCGACGGTTACGCACGTTTCGTTCACGCTTTTTTTTCTTTCACTTCTTGGGGGGGTGAAAAAGAGGCGCCCGAGCACTGAATTCGCGAGCGTCCCGACACATTTTTACACACAGGGGAGCTGTTGAATTTTTGTTTCGACCACCCCCCCCCTCCCTCCCCTCCCCTTCTTTCACTTTTTTTTCTCGCCATCCTCACTCCTCATTGTTTCAGAGGTGTTAGTCTCCGTCTTATCACACTTACCTCCCGAGTGTCGCTCTCCCCGCAGCACAGCCAAAACAACACAAAACAACAAAAACACCCCCTTCAAAAAACAAAAAAACGGACACTTTTCTTTTTTTTTTTTCTTTTTTTTTTACCCGCTGGAGAAATCAGCGCGCTCCGTAAAAATGATTCCAGTCGGCGACGTGATACCATGTCGCGCCGCGTCTGATGTTTGACACATCGGAGGGACCGGCTGAAGAAGAACTGGAGGAGGACGTCGCTGAAGCCTCGAGAATCCATCCCGAGCCCCGGCGGCTGGCGCGGCCGCTTGTTTTCCTTCCCTTTTTTTTCTGTTTCCCCACCGGAGTCCGAACGACAGACCGCCGTCCAGATGCAGTTTCGACTCTTCTCCTTTGCCCTGATCGTCTTGAACTGTATGGAGTACAGCAACTGTCAGGCGCCGTCGCACCGCTGGAGGAGAAGCAAGCGAGGTAAGACGCGGGCCGCGGGAGCGTCACTTGTCTGTTTTTTTGTTTTTTTTATTTAACGCAGCATCCAAAGGAGCGACTTTTTTTTAAAATTTATTTAGAGAGTTTTACGTGTGCCGCGGGAACGGCTCCGAGCGAGGAGCGTGCCTCCGAGTCCGTTTCTGGGGAAGATCGCGCAGGAAAAGTGGGGGGAAAGTCGGGAGAGTCACGGTGGAGTTGGTGATCCATCGCGAACGAGGTCCGCATCCAGGTTGTGTCGTGTGAGTTCACGCTCACAGAAAAATGTATATTCGAGGCACAAGTCGCCTTTGTTTACCTGATGCCGCTCCAGAAAAAAAGAAAGCGCGTTTTCCTCCTTGTGTAACGTTTCTGGAGCCGGTGCGTAAAAAGATGCGCAAAGTTGGCCACGCGTCTCCGTCTCCGCAGTCGCGTTCGCAGCGTGCGTGAGGCGGCCGATCGTGTTTACGGCACGCTGTCAGACCTGGCTGTTAACGCCACTTCCCGAGGTTGTCGCGCCCCCCCCCCTCCCTCCCGCCCCTCTGACCCCCCCAACAGCAAAGGGCGCATCTCGCTATTTACGCGTGAAGCTGTGAAAAAGGAAAAGTTTTCGATTCGATACAAGTCGGGGCGACGGGAGAGGGAGGGAGGGAGGGAGGGGGGAGCAGTTGATTCATGAATAGACTCGGAGCGCCTCTCCTCGGACTTATGAATCGCACATCCCGGCCGCAGCCCCCACCGTAAGCTGCTTTTAATTGATCTCATAACCACTTTGAACAGTTGGTAGGAGACCCCGCATGACAATCGCCCCGCGGAGGCGCGGGAGGGTTGAGGAGGAGGAGGAGGGAGGGGGTGGAGAAGGAGGAGGGAGGGGGTGGAGAAGGAGGGGGGGTGGTCTGCCCCTTTTGTAAATACGGCTCTATACGCTGAATGAATGAAGGAGACAGTCGGATTAGGGAAGTGGCCCCCAGCACAGACCCCCCCCCCATTCCCCCAGACCTGTGACATAACACCAAAGATCCCCGGGAGCGGCGGCGGCGGCGGGACTTTTCATTCGGTGGTCCCCGAAAGTGTCGCGGCGCGGACGAGAGGGGGACCCGTCAAAAGTCAGCGCGGCACAGTCGAAATCCAACACAGCGAGCTCATTCAAAAGTCGGGGTGGAGAAGGGGGGGGGGGGTGGCGGCGCGGTGGGGGCCTTTGCAAATTGGTCAGGCAATCGCGGATTTTTAATCATATGCGCTGCGTGCCAGGGGGGGGGGAAACCTCCGCGCTCTCCGCGAGCCCCTCCGCTGCCCATCTGCAAATCATCAGGCAACCACCGCGGGGGTACTGGCACACACACGGTCCCCGGCTCCTCCGCGCGTTTCCCCCTCCCCGCGCACCGTGTGATCTTAGATAAGCACGCGGGGAGACGGGGTGTCAGCCTGAAATCTGCTGGTCCTGCGTTGCGTGGTCAAGCAACAAGCGCAACGCTTGTGTGTGTGTGTGCGTGTGTGTGCGCGTGAGGGGGGGAGGGGAGGGGGGGGGTGTTGGGGCTGAACAGTGGGGATGAGCTCAAGAGGTTAACTTCCACGTTTGACCCTGGAGAACAGCTCCAGGCCGAGCGTTATGAGCTCCACGTCGTTGCCCTTCCAGCACCCAGGACCAGCGGCCCACTTGTCAAACTAATCCCATGCAAATATGCACAGGTTTTATGCCTTTACAGTAGAGCTCCAAAGCGCGCATGTGTGTGTGTGTGCGTGCGTGTGTGTGTGTGTTTGTGAGACGCGAAGGAGGGAACCGGCACTTCGGGCCAGAAGTGCCCGTCCTGAGCGAGCCGGTGGCAGGCGGCCAAGGTTCTTTGGTATTTGCTTCCTTCCTTTATTTATCACGCTTATATTGAAAGAAGCATGTGTAAGAGATCATTGTCCAATAGGCCCAGAAATGCTCGAATATTTTTCTAGCCCTCAAGGTTCCTGTGACAGCTTTATATACAGGCTGTCTGGCATGCGCGGGGAGCTATCCAAAGCGTTCAGGAGTGTTGAGACCCAGACACGTTTCAAATCTCACCCCGGCCGCCCTCCTCTCCCCCCCCCCCCCGCCGCTGCCGGGTCCCG
>JASSRZ010000007.1:14793654-14805318 GCA_032164315.1 Malacoctenus gilli
AGAGAGCGAGAGAGAGAGAGAGCGAGAGAGAGAGAGAGAGCGAGAGAGAGAGAGGTAAAAATACTTGTACATCTTATTTGAAGCTAAAATTCAAAGACAGAGTGTTGCGTTTCAGCAGCCGGCAGACGTCTTGCCAGACAAACAGCGGGGCTCCGCCCGTCGCTGCGGGGGTGGGGGGGGGGGAGCGCGGTGCGCAGACAGTATTTACTTCGCTCGAAGCCCGAACTACTACGCGTCTTTACGTTTTGGCAGCTCCTGAGTGGAAGTGGGGAAAAGAGTAACAGTTGGCAGGATGTCACAGACCAGAAAAACCCAAGATTACGTCATGCGATTTAACTCCTCAGACCTAATTTCTCCTCCTTCCCCATGTCTGGTACCTCCACCAAACGATTACGAGTAATGACCGCGCCACTTTACCTCCGTTTTTACTGCTGGGGATGAGGAAATTGCGCCCCCGTTGGTGTGACCAGTTGTCTTCAAATGCGGATTGTTTTTTTTCTCGCTCGTTTCAGTCTCAGATGTAGGTTTTTATGTCCGAGTTTTGAGGGTGACGCGATCTGGCCGAGAAATCTGTATTTTTTTAAATGGAGGTGTATTTGTCCTCTCAAATCTTGCAGCCCTCAAACGTCTCAATGGTGGGCGAATGGCGGAGACATCTGGTCCTGTGTACAGTCGAGACGGCTTGTGCTCCAGTAGGCAAGAGTGTTCTAAAGTGCAAGCAGGGTGCGTGGCAACCCGCTGCACTTTCTCGTCTTCCACTTGAACCTGTTTCGAGTTGGAATTCTCTGCGACTGCTCAAATCAGTCAACATGGTCGGCCGTTCCTGTGTCTGCTTTTGTTAAGGCCAAAGAGCAAGATCAGAAAAAAAAAAAAAAAACGGCACTCTGCTCGAGGTCGAAGGCCATAAATTCGTTCTTCAAAAGTTATAAAACCGTCCGTCCGGCTTTCGCTTCAGGCGGCTCGGCAAGAAAAGCCTTTGAAGAGCCACGGATCGGTGCCAGCCTGCCGCTGTTGCGATATTTGGTAGAAGGCTAGTTAGTGGAGTAAACCAGCAGCTAAGCTGTCAGGGGTTTAAGGATTGGTAGAGTACAGAAGAATGGAGGAGAGGAGTGAGGAGTACTCTCAAAGCGTCTAGTCCTTCCCACGTCACCAACTGTCCCAAAGATTTTCTTCTGGGCCTCCCTTTGAAATACAATAAAATTTTCATGCCCCCCCCCCCCCCAAAAAAAAATTCAACTGGACACACACGTTGTTCAACTAGTCATAAACCTATACACATATTTTGTTTTCAAACTCCACTGAAGTTTATTTGGCACTTCAGGTTGCAACAGAACAAACCACACACCATCTTTACAATTACTTTTGTGTAACTGTACTTTTTTTCCCCTAGTTCTATACTGTAGAAGAGTATTCTTTGCTGTCAGTGTTATTTCAAACATATTTCTTTTTTTTTTTTTTTTTAATTTGCAACAATTTTCAACTTTATATTTTCTACTCTTTGCCTTTGAAGAATGCTGGTTTGGAAGCATTTTTTGCAGTGGTTCTTCTGCCTTACGTTTCAGGAGCCCCGTCAAAAACCTGTCCATTATGCTCAGTCAAGCAAGCACTGGGGTTTGTTTTTTCATTCATCCAAACCCCCCCCCCCCCGCAATGGCATTGCGCCCCACACTTTGGGAACCACTGAGTTAGGAAATGAATTGATGGCTGGATAAATAGATGCCTGACATACATTGATGGGGAAATACAAGAGTCCTGTTGCTCGTTATAGGGACTAAAAAGAGTAGTTGGAAGGTAACACCTGAAAAAGTCCTGAAAATAACAGGAAAACGTGATGGGATTGTGTCACTGTTTAAAACTCTTACTGCAAAAAAGGACGAAGGATTCCTCTCGAGACCAGCTTTACAGTTGCTTCTTGGTCTATCCGGGATGCTGTGGAGGGGTGGTCTCCTGTTGTCGAGCTTCCGTTTTGTTCAATGCGACCCTCCTCAACACAGTTTGCTTTTGATTGGAACCAATTTAACTCCACCCCTATACTGCCTTTCCACAAGTGTATTTATTTTGTCCAAATATCAATGGAATCTCAATATGTGAGGACAGAAATGCAGCAAGGTGCTGCGGTCGAATTTAAGTGCGTAAAAACAATGTTGTTTTTCAATAATGCTGGCAGATCAGAGTGCGACTCGGAAACCTGAGCGATCGCACTTCTTGGAAATCCGACCTAAGGAATCATTCCACTGTGTTTTTTTCCCTTGTGGAGCGCAAAAGTAATTCCTAACTTTCCAACATTTCTGCAACACAGCGTAAGTGTTTAAAAATGATGGCGGAGTGGAGGAAATAGCTCTGGAAAGCCCAACCCCCCCCCCCCCATCCCCCCACCCCAACCCTCACTTTTGAGCCTTTTTTATTTTGGACGCCGGCCTAATTTAACATCTGTCGTGGAAGGTTCCGACTTGATAACCTACCTCGGAGCGCGGCGGCCAGCGGTGGTAACCCAAACAGCACGAGGGAACAGTTACCGTATTGTGCGAAGCAGCCGAGCGTGACTTTGAACTCCGCGCCGGGCCGACGGAGAGCGACTCGAACGCGCCGGGTCACCGCCGGGTTTTCTGTTGCCTTTTTTTTTTTTTATCCCATCGCTGCTTCGCGGCCGCCTCTCGCCGGTGCGACTGACCTTCACCGGAGGGGTGGGGAAAAAAAACACGCTGTCCGCGCTGACCATCGGGCGTATTAATCAACGTGTCAGTCATGCATGGGTTTTTTTTTTTTCCCCCTTCTCCGCTTTGAGACGTTAATCTCCGAGTCGGGTTTTTCGCTTTGACTTACTGTCAGTGAAATGAGGCATCAAAGAGTCAGGCGGCGGCGGCACTAACCTGCTTTTTCTTTTTACTTTTTTTTTTTTTTTTTTTTTTCGCTGAAATCTCCTCGCTCGATCCTCCACCGGGTCACAGATGAGAAAATAATGAGCGACCTAATCCCAACATTAGCTTTTTAAATCGGAATGCGTATGTTTTAAATCATTCTCGCCTAGCAGAGCGGTGATAGGAAGCAGAGCAGGGGAGGGGAAGGGGGGTGGGCGGGGGTGGGGTGGAGAAAGGGAAGGACGGGACGAAAGAGTGAATGAAAAAGTGTGATCCAGAGGAACCTTGTTAGGGCGAAGTGACGCTGTGCAGAGAGCCTCTTGTCAGTTGGTTGGCGAGATGAGCCCCTTGTAAATGATTGTCCTCCCCGTCAGGAGGGGCCGATTCCTTTTTTTTTTCCTCCATCCGACATCTGCGTCTCCGCCGCGCTCGCGCCCCCCCCCCCCACTCCCTCCGATCTCGCAGCTTCTCCCCCTCGTCCCCGGGTCCGTATTTCTTGCAAACTTTTTTTTGGGGGGGGGGCGTTTGACACGTTTTTCATCAACTCCCGGTTCCCCGCTTGGCCTCCGAGGTCAGAGCAACCTTCCGTGGTTTCCCCCCCCCCCCCCCTGCCCCTGAGCGGGCGGACGAAAGGCGCGCCGAAAGTTCCGGGCTCACCTCCGGCCCACGCCCTTAACGGAACGCGCGGGCTGCGTCCCTGCCTATAAATCAACGGCAAACGAAGTTCAGCGGCGATGCGGGGCCGTGTCAGCGGCCGTAACCTTTTCCCTCAGACGGAGAGTCATGGGGAGCGCTCGCTGGCCTGCTGGCTGGCTGGCTGGCTGGCTGGCTGGCTGGCTGGCTGGCTACAGATCCTTTCCCCTTCACAGCATTATAAATGTATGTGTGAGGAGGCCCTTAATGGCTGCTAATCCAATTTCTGCCACTGAAATCAAATCTCACTGGCGCCAGTAGTTCTCTCCTTCCCTCGCAAATAATGGCCTCCGCTTTGGCCTGTTTATGAATAAAAAGGACAAGCCGCCCAAAAAATCCCGGCATTACCTTCTCTAAGTCCCCCCCCCCCCCCCCCCCCGAATCTTCTTCAAAATTCTTGGATTCTCTCTTTTTTTTCTTCTTCTTCTTCCGACCCTCGGTGTCCTGCCTGGGTTATTAATTGTGGAGGCGTGGCGGGTGGCGGGTGTTGCGTGGGTGGGGGTAACTAAGGAGCAGAGGGGAGGAGGGGGGGGGGGGGGTGGTGCGGCGAGTCTTCAGCGAGCATGGGATCCCATTTACCGTACGTCCTAATGCCTTCTCGAGGTCAGCCATCGATCCCCCCCCCTCCCCTCCCCTTTTTTTTTTTTTTTCCCTCCGACCGCAAGGCAATGGAGATAAGATTAGGCCTTCGATTCCTGCGCTGCCGCCGGAGCCGTTAGTGGATGAAGTCACTTGGAGTCGGTGCATCGCTCTTTTCCAGCAGGTCGCCCCCCCCCCCTGTGATTATAGGGTAATGTATAGATGCACCTCGTGGCATCCTGAGGGGGAGGGCCCTGCGGCGGCGAGGAGCCAGATTCTTTTTTTTTCTCCCTAATCGGGAGACAAGAACTCCCAGAAAGTCATCCTGGCACATCACGTGACACAGGCGAGCCCATACAAATTTGGTCCCCCCCCCCCCCCAAAACAGAGATATTAGCACCAGCACAGATGAGGGCAGCTCTGGCTCCCTGCCTCCTTGGATATGGATTTGACCGATTATCTTTCACGGCATCGCTTGGACGAGTCGTCTTGTTGCCATCCCGCAAGGAGACATCATTCCCGGAGCGCGAGCCCAACAATATGATTCGTGTAAGCGCGCTCGACTCAGAGTTGGAGCTTTACCGTGCGCGAGGCCCCGCTCATTTGCTGAGGGCCTCGAATGAGGAACGACTGGGCGGTCAGCGGAAAGAACGGCGGTACATCCGGGGGGAGAGGTTACTGGGGAAGGTCCGCCGCAGCGTGAGTGCAAGGAAGTCTAATGCCCCCCCACACACACACACGTCGCCGTTTTGGCAGCCGAGAGGTTTGGAAATGACGGCGAGTACTTCTCGAGCTCTTGCATAGGTGATACGGCCGCTGACAGTGGCTGACGCACCCGCGCAAAGGGCGCGGGCGTCACTCACGCAGGGCACTCGTACATGAAAGGGGTTCCCACAAAGGTCAACGTCTGACAGCGGTAAACATCCCCCCCCCCCCCCAACCGCAGGCTTCTGCTTCTGATTTCCCGCGCGCAAAACGTTCTGATTTGAGTATTCAGACTCTTTTATTATATTTTCCCCCTCTGGTTTGTTTGTTTGTTTGTCTGATTAACTTTTTTTCGGCCTCGAGCTCGGAGGGCGAACGTCAAGCGGGCAGGGAAAAAAAAAAAGAAGATGCGATCGACGGAGGCGAACCAAAACACTGGTGAAATTGTGGCTTTGCGCTGCGGTGACGGCGAGAGGCGGCCGGGGCGGAAAGAAAAGAGGAGACGCGGGGGGATTCTAATTTTCTGATAAAAGACGAAAAAAAAAAAAAAAAACAGACCAGAAGAGAAAAAGAAAGGAAGCAGGGCTTTGATTGGCTCCTTCGCGTGCCAGTTGCGTCGCTAAACAAAAACAGGGGATGATTTGAGGCCCGCCGCGCCTTCCAAGACAAAATTATCTTTACATGCCCCGAGATTTATGAATTTGTTCTTGGTTTTGAAAGCAATTGAGGCAAATTAAACTGTTTCCTCCGTGAACCCTGGTAATCAGCTTAAGTGATTACACTGGTCGTAAATATGAGATGATGAAAGCCGGCGCGCTCCGAGTGCGGAGTGCCCTGAGGAAAGGCTCAATAGGAGTCCTGGGTTAGATATGATAAAGCGTCTCAGCGGGACTGATGCAGACGGATGCGAAGGGAGGGGGGTGGGGGTGGGGGTGGGAGAGGGGCTTCTGTGGGGATTGGTTGCCCTCTAGCTGTCAGCGTTGAGACTGAGTTATGAAATATGAGCTTGGATCGCCGTCGAGGTGACCTTATATGTGCATTTTTGAAGCGTTTGAGCCGTCTTAATTGGTTGTTCGGCTTTTGGAGTGCGACCAGAGAGGAAAGGAAAGGGAAAAATAACTTCAACTTGATATTGTCTGCACAGAACAATCGCGCAGCGTTGGAAAAGAGAGTCTTTTTGGTCAGCACAACGCGAATAGATCCACTGAGGCTGCACTTGAGTCCTCGAGAAGGGAAAACCCTGACTTTCAGCAGCAGAGCCTCGCAGAGTCAACGTGTCCCTGTGAACTCATCCGTCCGTAAACCAGTGAAATTAAGCTCGCGTGTTTCGTTTTTTTTTTTTGTTTTTTTTTCGTCCCTCTGCGGCTGCTGAGTTTTGAAGAGCTTGCGAGTGCGAAACCCCCTCCAAGTACAGATCCACTGCCCAGTCTTGAAGCAGCCAGGAAAGCTGCCTTTTCTTTTCTTTTTTTTTTTTAAATTCTCAGCTCCGCTCGCACATATTTATTTGTGTTTCACGCAATCGCTGTAAACGCAGGCTTTTTTTTCTCTCTCTTTCACTTCAAATGCAGCCCTGCGTCCAAAGCAACGGCCCGAGAGGGCTTTGCCCATTACGGAGGGAGTTGAACGCTGACTGCCGCGCACTTTATTGCCGTCAAATGTAATTCATCTTGAGTTGATTGCAGTGGGGGCCGTGTTTATCAGGCACCTAGCAACGCTGTTTTGAATGAAAATTGCCTCTTTAAAAGCAATTAGGAAAATCAACCTGTAGGCCAAACGCCCTGGAGCGCTCCAGGGTGACTTGAACAAACATCATTGTGCAGGAAGTCAGACCGGAGGAGAAAAAAAAAACAAAAAACAAAAAAGGATCTAAAGTGGCATCGGCGAAGCAAGTGTACAAAGTCCAGCAGTTTTGCGAGTTCGATGGGAGAGATGTGGGAGTCGCTCTCGAGAGGGAGCGACTCCGACCGGGCGCGAGAAGGACTTGATTGCGACGTGACTCGAAACAACGAGATTAGATTAATTGCAGGAAATGCCTCCGAGATGGTTTGATGTGTGCCTGCGTCTGTATTATTGGCCGGCGAGGGCCCCGCGAAGCCGAGCAACGTCCCGCCCTCTCGTGAATGTTTGGAGGCCGACCCTGAGAGAAAAGAAAAGGGGTGGGGGTGGGGGTCTTTGGGCCGGGGCCCGGCGCGTCTCGCGATTGGGGATACGGCCGCGCTCGGCCGCGGCTCTTGCCCGAAAAGCTCGCAGCAAGTGCAGCCGCGCCGCCACCCCAGAACGAGGCGGCGTCGCCGCCGTGGTTCCTCCGCTGCCTTCTCGCGCTTTTCCCCCCTCGGCGAACCGTAGCGCGGCCGGTTTCTTTGTGCTCCAGATCGGGCTCCAGATAGCGTCCCATCATCCAAGCCTTACTCCGCTTTTCCCCCCATTAGATTTTTCTTTTCCCTCAAATTCCCTCACACCCCCCCCCCCACACCCCCACACCCCCCTCGCGCACATACATCTCGCACACACACCTCGTTATCTTATTTGTGGCCTTGGCAGCCGGCTTGTTGCCTTGTGGTCCGGTAGCCGGAGCGCTCTCTCTCTCTCTCTCTAGCTCTCTCTCTCTCCCTCTCTCTGTCACAGAGAGCCGTGGGCGCAGGGAGCGCTCCACCGCACACGCCTCCATGAGAGAGCAGGAAGCCGGCTCCCAGCATGCTTTGCCCCCATCCCAGGGAAACCTGGGATGGATTAACCCTGGGCAGGGGGACCCTTTCCAACGTGGAAAGACAGTTATGCAACTTCCCACACTTATCTCCCCCGTCTCCTCCGCAGTGACAGTGAAAAGCGTTGTGCTGAGCAGACGCTTGTTGAGAACTGAGGTTCGGTCCTGAGGATCGGACCAGATATGTAACAGGACCTCGTGGGACGCTCACTGTTTATGCAGCACGCTGGTGGAAGACCAGACGATGCCTTTCTGGATTTGTAGCGAACGATGTGCTTAATTTTGAACACTAATTTAGATGTAACAAAACATACAAGTTGAGATATAATGATGTTAATGTGTGTTATTTTCATTGAAAACTTAATTCAGAGGCTAAAAGAAAGATCAAAATGAATGCTACAGGTGGCGGAGTTTGTTATTGCCTGTACTTCAAAGTACTACTCGCGTGATTTCTTTGCTACTATACTTCGAATCCAACGTGTTCCTGCTCCAACGCACCTGAATCTCGATGGTATCATCATGCAGCTCTGCGGCAGGAGCCTGATGATGAGCAGCTGATTGCAGTCGGTTGTGTTGAAGCTGGAGCACATCAAAAACTTGCAGGGCTGCAGCCCGCGAGGGCCCGGAAAGCCCACCCCGACATGGCATTGATGCAAGCAATGTGCATTCTTTGTTATTTGTGTGTTTCACCTTCAGTTTTGGTCGGGTCAGGCAGAAAAATGAAGTTTTAGTCATTAAACCGCTTCGAAAACATTGAATTTCTCCATAGTTTTAGTCATTTTTCTCATGGCCACCAGGGGGCCTCTGATCCTCTTCCAGCATACATAAACTCTCAGCTCTCCATAGATCCCCATTAGTTAGTCAAGATAAAGTATATGTGGTTTGCAGATACATATGAGGTCAATAGTACTTTAAAATAAAGTTAGACTTTGGCAAAAAGTTCACCGTCAGTCATGCTCATCGCGTTTCTCTTTTGCACACAGGTGGTTCAGGGAAGCACAGATCCAAAGAACCAAAGAAGAAGAACAAGCAGAGGCTGCGGTTTCGGGCCCAGAACCAGCACAGCGACCACTTGGCCTCCGCGCGCTCCAGCCAGTGAGGACTGAAACGACCCGTTTGAGCGACGAAACCAACGCGAAGCTGCTAGACGCTGCTGCATCCCACATTCTGACTGACGACTCCCACCATTCCCGCCGCCTCCCCCCTACCACCAGCCTCCCAAACACCCCCGCCCCCACCACCACCACCACCACCACCACCAATTTCGCACCTCTCCACCCTCCTGGACACAGCCACCACTCACACAGAAGATCCCTGAGAAAAAAAGAGAAATAAAAGCAGAATATAAAACGTGCTTTTCGACGTGCGATGTTTGCACCAACACGCTAAACACCCACTCTCCACCCCCTGCTGCACTAACCAGTCAGGTAACTCCCCCCCCCCCCCCTTTCAACAACCCTTCTAATCCCTTTGCTTGGCCTCGTGGGACCTTCACGGCTGACGTCACTGAACTCATTTCCCATCATTAGCAATGTCATTCGCCGACCAGTGTGATGGAAGACGGAAGGGGTGCAAGCAGAGGTGCGGTGGAGGCAGGAGAGAGCGCAGGATAGGTGAGGTAGCCAGGGCGGGGTGGGGTGGGAGAGGGAGAGGGAGAGGGAGAGGGAGAGGGAGAGGGAGAGGGAGGGGGTTGGCAAGCTAAACCGCTCGGGGGAGGAATGGAGGTGACGCTGGAGGACGAACGGGGCTCCGGCTGATGCAAATGATGCTGATGGACAAGAAAAAAAATGGCATCTTGAGAGAGAGAGAGCGAAACGAGAGAAGAGAGAGAGAGAGAGAGAGAGAGAACTGTGTCTTTTTGTTCCTATATTTATGTCAGAGCCGCCCTCACCTTTCCCTCCGAACGGAGACGGAGCGTTTCCCCGTGCGTGGCCTTTATGTTCTGTACATTTTGGAGAGTTAATATTAAAGAAGAATTACCGTGCATAGTTGCAAAAGTATTTTATTCTCAGCACAAACTGTTTACGTTCGGACCGCTTTATGCTCTAACTGTATAGTGTGGATAAAAACAAAAAAAAGATGAACAAGAAGAAGAAGAAGAAGAAGAAGAAATTTAGTTGTTCGACTAGCATGGCAACAGACTCGTGTACATAGTTGATCTAATTATGAAAAGCTTATTACTGTATTTTCAGTATTGACTCGTTCACCGTTCTAAATGTTTTAGAGATTACGATAAAGAAAATGTTGTAATACAAGCTACGGATTAAAATGATTAAAAAAAAACCCCAACAAATAATAAACATAGCCACCACATAGCTATTTCATTTATATGGTATATATTTGATTTATTTATTAATTATGTTTTGTACTTTTTTTGGAGGGGTTCGGTGAGAATCTCTTTGCCTCATACTGTTACTCTTATTATGCTGAGTATTCTTTGAGTTCCTTCATAACAGTGCATATCTTTAACACGTGGAAACAAGGTTTTTATGTCTGTCACGCAAGTGTTGTATCACCTTCATTGGACCTCATCTACTGATTTTGATGTTTTGAAAGAAGTAAAAGAACACGACTAATAAAACGATTGCTTTGACATATTCTAGGTTTATTGATTAGGATCCAGCAAATGTATGGTCATAGGACTGCATATGTGTACATTGTGTTTTATTAAAAGACATTTCATGTGACTGTACCACGAAGCGCCCGTTTTTTGTTTTTTTTTCTTCCCCCCTCCCCTCGCCGAAATTCCTCACTCGGCCACGTGATTTCCAAAAACATCCGCCGCGTCCTCCGACCGAAAGGATTGGACGCGCACGACCGGGCCCCCCTCGCGGCACGGCGGCGCGGTTAGGGGCCCGCGATTGGCGGCGGCGCGTCCCCGGGAGCCCGCCGCGTGCCGCCGGAGGCCCGTCCATCTCCGCCCCGCCGATGAGACGCTCGTCTCTCGTCGAATAAAGACGTTTCATAATCCTCTCTTTGCTCCTTTTTTTTATTCCGGCTTTATAGGCAAGGGGGGAGGATGTTTTTAATGCAGGTCACGGATCATTGAGCCGGAGATCTAAACTCTATAATCACAAATGGGAGTGGGGGTGGGGTGGGGGGGGGGCAAAAAAAGTTTCCCCAAATCTGCCAGACAGCTTACGGAAGCACAGTAGCGGCTGAATCACACACTGTCACATATATATATCATCCCCGGGAGAAGCAGACCACAGTCTTCCTGCTCTGGTTAACCCCCCCACCCCAACCTCCCCCCCTCCCCTTCCCGCTCACCCCCCCCCACCCCCTCCCCTGAAATCACACATGATATTTCCATAGGGAGGCTGTCAGTGTTGAAATACCACACGCCTCATGCGCCTCCATGTCCATCTTTGAGGCCGAATACCCGGCAGCTTTTAAGTGCCCGAACATCTTTTACAGGTGTTCAAAGTGGCATGGCAGATCAGAAACACCCCCCCCCTCTTTCTTTCTGTCCCCCCCCCCTTTACATTTTTCACAGGCGGATGTTCAGTTTCACAGTTTAACACTCTCACTGAGTGACATGTGTGCCGCAGGGCCACGAAGCAGCCAAACTGAGGGAGAAGACGTTTGGGACGAGTCTTGTTGCTGAACACGTGAGCAGCTTGCAGCCCATTCGATACACAAAATCAATACCACTCTTCTATTTTTTTCTTCTGAGCAAATATGTATCAGCAATATGACCAAGTGTTAAAAAGCATAGGGTTCATTTTTAAAGAGTAAACCCTAAATAAAGTTGGCAAACTGTCGCAGGTTTGCATGCACGAAGGCATGAAAAGGCTGCAAATGGTAACGTTTCGGATGTACACAGAGCAGCTGAGGTGCCTTCATGAGAGTCCGAAGGAAACATGCTGCTCCCTGTGCTTGGGGGGGGGGGGTTTGAGAATCCCATCAAAGGCAAACGCGGTCATGACAGAGTGCGTTGGGGCGTCGAGTGGATCACGAAGCGGCGGCAAACTGGGACGCCTTCCTTTTTTCCTTGAGAGTGCCGAGGAACAGCCGAAAGAGAGCTTTTGTGTTTCGGCTCGCGCGCTCCCGGAGGGGGGGGGGGGGGGGGGGGGGGGGGGGGGGGGGGGGGGGGGGGGGGGGGGGGGGGGGGGGGGGGGGGGG
>JASSRZ010000007.1:14866246-14894792 GCA_032164315.1 Malacoctenus gilli
TTAGGTTGTGTGAAACTTATCCGGTCCCCCCCCCCCCCCCCCGGGCAGTCGGAGCTTTCTCTCTTCCCAGCTACACTTGAACGCACCGTTCATCTCTCCTTCACTCATTATTAGACCTGATTAAACGGAATAAGAAATCTCGTTAGAGAAACGCGGCGCCGCGCCTGGAAAATGGTAGGATTTCGCGTCATGGGACCGTCCGCTCATCTCCCAGTCTGACTGCCTTGTTTCTTGATTCTGAGATAGCGAGCGAGCGAGCGAGCAGACTGGACTCTTTGTCAGGAAGCGCAGGCAGATAATGCTCCCCGAGTTTTTCCTCCATGTGAGCGTAGTGGCAGTGTGAGGGAGGGCGAAGCTTTGCCGGTTAAGCAGAGATGGCGTTTGTGACCGACCCTCATAAACTGGAGTTTCTGTTGCCACGCCGACAGCCGTAAGTCTCGCAGCCGATGCGTGGAGCCGGATGGCAGTACTCGGAATGTCCAGGAGGACTGCGGATGACTTAATGGAATACCATAAAGTTTTTTTTTCATTTTTTTGTTTACTGCATCTTTGTTTTCGATGTTTTTTTTTCTTCCAGACTCGAGAGGCTCCAGAGGATTTACGGCAAAGTCCAGATGGAGTCAGGAGTGTCCGACGAGCAGCTCAGCCACCTGGAGGCGCTGCTGCAGAAGGTGAGTCTCCCTCACTCTGACACTGCCTTTTGGACAGGATGTTTGGAAGTTTAGAGGAGCGTCAAAGACGAATTATTTCCCGTTCAGTGAAAGATGGGAGAGTTACAAGCCTTCGGCTGCTGCTTCTCTTCCAGGACATTCGTCTCATGAATTCGGGGAAGCCTCCTCAGCACACGGCGGAAGTGGGAAGAGAGCTGGACAAGTCGGAGAACATGGTCCGCTTGCTGTTCAACGACGTCCAAGTCCTGAAGGACGGGCGCCACCCTCAGGCTGAGGAAATGTACCGCAGGTGGGTGCAGACGGAAGCCACCTTCTTTATAACATCTGGATGACATCGGTTTAGCATTAAAGGGGCCCTATTATGCTATTTCGACTTTTTTCAGCTATTCACAGTCTAATTGTGTTGAAAAATCAGATTGAGCAGCGCCCCCTCCTGTTCACAATAACTCACATTTGAGATGTCTAGCCTTCCTCTCCATTCAGTTTCAATGGCGGTAGAAACGTTCTGTTTCAGGGAGTTTTTTTCACATCAGTTTTTCACTGACATCACAAGGGGGGCGCTCAGTGATTGGACAACTTTTCTACGCTCCCGACAACTGCTACCAATCAGAGGTGTCCTGCATCTTGTAGGGGTGGGGCTTAATGCAGAACAGCCTCATTCTGCTTGTCTCTAAAGGGGGGGTCTATTTGGGCTGAAGGAGCGGTCGAGATATATTGAAATACAGAAAAAGACCTTGATGAATTTCTGTCTTTGTGGACTTGCATACGAAGACAAAGACATCCAAAATGTGTCAAATAGGGCCACTTTAAAAACCAAAACCCTCCAACGTTTCCTTCCGTTTGCGTCCAACAGGGTTTACCGGCTTCACGAGCGCCTGGTCAACCTGCGCAGCGACTACAACCTCCGCCTGAAGTCGGCCGTGTCGACCTCCAAGGTGTCCCTGACGCAGGCCGCCCAGCACGCCACCGTGAAGGCGCGGCCCGAGCTGGACGACGTGACCCTGCGCTACGTCCAGGACCTGCTGGCCTGGGTGGAGGAGAACCAGCAGCGCATCGACGCCGCCGAGTGGGGCTCCGACCTGCCCTCGGTGGAGTCCCAGCTGGGCAGCCACCGGGGCCTGCATCAGACCGTGGAGGACTTCAAGTCCAAGATCGAACGGGCCAAGGCCGATGAGGTAATCCTTTCATCGGATCAGTGGGGAGAAAAAGAAAGACGGCATGAAATCTGAAATTTTCACCGGAAAATCAATTTTCTGTGTAGTGTTATGTTATGTATTTTTTGTGCACCAGGGGGCAGTGTTTAGTTACAGAAACTATATTCACATCAAGAGTTTGTTATGTTGTTTTAAAACAGTAGTAAAGTTGGAATATTTCAAGGTAGATTGTGTGTTTCCTTTTTCTTCACCAATGATTTATTCTCCTTTATTACTACAGAGTCAGTTATCTCCTGCCAGCAAGGCTTCATACAAAGAATACCTGGGAAAACTGGACCTTCAGTACGGCAAACTACTGGTAAGTCCTTCAAACAGTGCTTGTGGAAATCGCTCCTCTATCGTTTTTCTTTTCACCTAAATTTAGGTCATTAAGCCCGATTTCTCGATCACCCTCGCTGATGCTCCGGTTCACTTTCAGAACTCCTCCAAGTCCCGCCTGAGGAACTTGGACGGGCTGCACGCCTTCGTCAGCGCCGCCACCAAAGAGCTGATGTGGCTGAACGACAAGGAGGAGGAGGAGGTCAACTTCGACTGGAGCGACAGGAACACCAACATGACCGCCAAGAAGGACAACTACTCGGTGGGTTCGAGTAGCTCCGCGGCCCAACGCGATTCCTGCATCGGTTCCAATTTGTTTTTAACTCACTCTCTAATCTGGGGGTTTTCAGGGGCTGATGCGAGAACTGGAGCTGCGAGAGAAGAAGGTCAACGACATCCAGGCCCTGGGAGACAAGCTCGTTAGGGACGGACACCCTGGAAAGAAGACGGTTGAGGTGACTGCAGATGCCACTTGCTCGCTGAGAGACATGTTCTCCTTAACGGTCCCACAGAGGGTGCCAGACTCACCTCGCGTGCCTCTCTGCTCTGCTTCAGGCCTTCACAGCTGCCTTGCAGACTCAGTGGAGCTGGATCCTCCAGCTGTGCTGCTGCATAGAGGCTCATCTCAAGGAAAACACAGCCTACTACCAGGTGTGAGCCGAGCGTTTCCCGAACCCTGCGCGTCGAGTAAAGTTTTTTTTTTTTCTTTGACGCTCACACGATCGCCTGCGTTCGCAGTTCTTCTCCGACGTCAAAGACGCTCAGGACAAGATGAAGAAAATGCAGGAGAGCATGAAAAAGAAGTACGGCTGCGATCGCTCCACCACCGCCACGCGCCTGGAGGACCTGCTGCAGGACGCTGTGGTGAGCCCACCCCGCCAACCCCCCCCTCAGCAAGACTTCTTCTCGTCGTTCTTCTCTTTCTTTGCCTCTGACCCGGTCCCGTCTCTCGGCGCCACCAGGAGGAGAGAGAGCAGCTGAACGAGTTCAAGACCCAGGTGACCAACCTCAACAAGAGAGCCAAGTCCGTCATCCAGCTGAAGCCGCGCAACCCCACCACCTCCATCAGAGGGAAGCAGCCCATTCAGGCCGTCTGCGACTTCAAGCAGCAGGAGGTCAGACGCCGCCCGTCGTCCTCGTCCGCCGGTCCGGTCGCTGGAAGGGCCCGCGCGGACGCCGTTTCGTTTTCGTGCGCTGTTGTTTTTCTTGAACGCGTGCTGGATCCTCTTTCAGATCACCGTCCACAAGGGAGACGAGTGCGCTCTCCTCAACAACTCTCAGCCCTTCAAGTGGAAGGTCCTGAACCACTCTGGCCACGAGGCCGTGGTGCCGTCCGTCTGCTTCATGGTGCCGCCGGTCAACAAGGAGGCCGTGGACAGCGTGTCCAGGTGAGAGCGACGGCGAGGCGGCCGGAGAATCGCCGCTCGGCTGTGTTTGTCCAGCGTCCCGACTGTCGCGTCTCTGTCCTTTCGCCAGTCTGGACGGAGGCCACCAGCAGATGATGTCCCTGTGGCAGACGCTCCACATGAACATGAAGAGCCTGCTGTCATGGCAGTACCTGATGAGGGACTTCACACAGATACGCTCCTGGAACATCACCACGGTCAGTTTGAACGAGGAAAAACAGGAAACAGACGATGGAGTCGGACTAAAAACAAATGGCTGAGGTGTCCTAATCCCCTGTTTGCCCCCCCTCCCCCCACAAAAACACACACACACACACACAGCTGAAAACCATGAAACCGGAGGAGTACCGCCTGATCATGAGGAACCTGGAGCTCCACTACCAGGACTACATGCGCGACAGCCAGGACTCGCAGCTCTTCGGGCCCGACGACCGCATGCAGGTGGAGCAGGACTACACCACGTGCACGCAGCACTTCGAGGGCCTGCTGCGCTCCATGGAGAAAGGTGGGCACCGGCGCTTCGCTCTCCACGCCCGCCGCAGTATTCTGACGACTCGTGGCTCTGATATTGAAAACGGGCGACGCGGTTCTAGTGCAAAACTCACAATGTTCGATCCTCAATCCCACCTTGTAGGAAAAACCGCTGTTAGGCCCAAAGGTGAGTGACGAGCTCGGCCAAAGCCACGGCTCGGCCGAGCTCCTGAGTGGACGCGCCGCGACGCTTCTGGACGCTCGGAGAGGAGCATTAGCATTAGCAGTGATGACTTGTGTGAGCGCATGCTGGTTTGACTTCCTGCTGTATTTTTTTTTGTTTGTTTTTTTTGTCCGGCAGCCCCCCAGCGAGTCGTGTCGACGATTTTTCATCCAGGAGGTGACGGTGTTTTTCACAGTTCGGCCAGATTATTTCACATGAACGCGCTCTTCAAAAGTCCAGAACCCTTTGAGAGCTTTAGAGATGACATGAGGGGTGGGGTGGGGGGCTAAAGCTTGGCTTGGTCTGATTTTGTCTTCATTTGGCTCACTGATTTTAAAGAAAACACGGGAGAATTTCCTGAATCTAGAACCCAGCTCAGAACCTGCCCGCCGCTTTTATTTTGAAGGGCTCCTGCTTTTGAAAGTCAGCACATCTGTGTTTTCGAAACTTGGCAGCGTCTCGCCTTTTATTTTGAAGGGCTCCTGCTTTTGAAAGTCGGCACATCTGTGTTTTTTGTCCGTGTTTGGCCTCACTGTAAAGTTTTGCCACAGCTTTTGTTTCTGAGAAGCGATTTTGTCAGCGTCACGGCGGATCGTCTGCATGTGCGATTGCGCTTCGAATGCACCGCACCAGCGCCGGCGTGACAAAAGGCGCCGCGTCACGCCAGTTTGGCCTTCGAAACTTGGCCGCGTTTTCGCCTGCAGAGTTCCTTCCGTCGTCCGGCGCTTCCTGTCCGTTTTTCGCGGGCCCGCCGCCCAAGTAACGCAAATTCTCTCTCGCCCAGGCCAAAAGGACGAGACGCTGTGCAAGAACTACCTCTCCGAGGTCAAGGACCTGCGCGTGCGCATCGAAGACTGCGAGGCTCGCACCGTGGCCCGCATCCGCAAGCCCGTGGAGAAAGACCCCCTGAAGGAGTGCATCCAGAAGGCCACGGACCAGAAGGTAAAAGCTGAGCGCCGCTCCGTCCGGGAGGAAGGAAAGGGAGGAGGAGTCCTCGGCAGAAGCTCGACGCGCGGCCGAGGGGAGGCGACGCGCGGCACCGCGTGCCCCCCCCCCCCCCCGATTCGCGAGCAGAAAACTGCACAGCAGGCAGGAAGAGCAGAGAGATTGCAGAATAGCAAAATAGGTTGTAAGAGTGCCGCATTCAGAGCAGAGTTTGTAGAAACGCATGAGGGAATTTCTTTGGCTTTAAGCTCCTGGTTCATCTGGAGTTCAGAGTGAGTAGCGCAGATTTCAGGGCTGCCCCCCCCCTTCCTCCCCCTCCCTCCCCCCACCTGAGCGGCACCCCTGCTGATGCGAGTCTTTGAAAATCTGAACACCGCCGCGAGCTGATTCACAACAAGCAGAAGCCCCCCCCGAACAGGTTCATTCAAATTTTATCAGCCCCTCGTTTTTTGGGGTTTTTTTTCCTCCCGTCTCCTCGGATTTGATTGATTTTTTTTTTCTCTCCTTTTCTTTCTATTTTTTTTGTTTTTTTGTTTTTAACTCTTCTCGTCTGCTTCTGCCTCTGCACAGAAAGTCCAGATCGAGCTCGACGGCCTGAAGAAGGACCTGGACAAGGTCTCCATGAAGACCAAAGAGGTCCTGGCCTCGCCGCAGCAGTCGGCCTCGGCGCCCGTGCTGCGCTCCGAGCTGGACCTCACCGTGCAGAAGATGGACCACACCTACACGCTGTCCTCCGTTTACCTGGACAAGTAAGTCCCCCCCCCCCCCAACCCCACCCCCACCCCTCGTCACTGGCTTTGACTCTCGAACCTGTGTTGCCTCCCCGCGTCCCTCTGCTCTCATTGAACCGCTGTCCCTGTCGCCAGGCTGAAGACGGTGGAAATGGTCATCCGCAACACGCAAGGTGCCGAGGGAGTCCTCAAGCAGTACGAGGACTGTCTGCGCGAGGTTCACACGGTCCCCAGCGATGTCAAGGAGGTGGAGTCTTACAGAAACAAGCTGAAGGTACAAAAAACAGACAACGTGCGCGATTGTTTCATTTCCTGCGAAACCAAAAGAGGCCCCTCCTAACGTTTTGCGTCGTTCCTTCACGTGCGATTCCAGAAAATGCGCGCCGAGGCCGAGGGCGAGCAGCCCGTGTTCGATTCCCTGGAGGAGGAGCTGAAGAAGACGTCGGCGGTGAGCGAGAAGATGTCCCGCGTGCACAGCGAGCGCGACGTGGAGCTGGACCACTACCGCCAGCACCTGTCGGGCCTGCAGGACCGCTGGAAGGCCGTGTTCTCCCAGATCGACCTCCGCCAGAGGGAGCTGGACCAGCTGGGCCGGCAGCTGGGCTACTACCGCGACAGCTACGACTGGCTCATCCGCTGGATCGGCGACGCCAAGGAGCGGCAGGAGAAGATCCAGGCCGTGCAGATCACCGACAGCAAGACTCTGAAGGAGCAGCTTGCCAAGGAGAAGGTACGCAGAGGATCCAAATGCAGGAACTACGGCGAGTTTTTCGGAAAACGACTGAGCTCGGCTTGTATTTTCTCCGACAGAAACTGCTGGAGGAGATCGAGCAGAACAAAGACAAAGTGGACGAGTGTCAGAAATATGCGAAAGCCTACATTGATACCATCAAGGTGAGCTTCGTTTAGTCACAACTTTAAAATCTGGATAGTTTCCCCAATGGCTCAGTCGGGTCACTGACTCTGGTACTCGCCGTCCAAACAGGACTACGAGCTCCAGCTGGTGGCCTACAAAGCCCAGGTGGAACCGCTCGCTTCCCCGCTGAAGAAAACCAAGCTGGATTCCGCCTCGGACAACATCATTCAGGAGGTGTGTGACTTCAAACTGAAGCCGAACGAAGTGGGAAAATGAATCCAAAAAAAGCGTCCTTTTGTGTGAGGCCTTGAAATGACCCGCGTGCCGTTTGTTCCCCCTCCCGAATCAGTATGTGACTCTGAGGACGCGCTACAGCGAGCTGATGACTCTCACGAGTCAGTACATCAAGTTCATCACCGACTCGCAGCGCCGCCTGGAGGACGAGGAGGTGCGTGGCAACTGGCCGAGGATCCCAAACAAACTAAACTCTAACACTAATCTAACAAGAAACCAACCGAGTAATCAACCAACAAACCAGATGACCTGCCGACCAACACTTGCAAACACACACACACACACACACACACACACACACACACACACACACACACACACACACATATATACACACACGCACTCATGCACACACATCACATTAATGTACGGGTGACAAATAGTTCCTTTGCACCGGTTCCGCATGAAACATTGGCATGCTGTAGCTGAATTGTTAAAGAGGGAAATCAAACGTGTGGAGCATATCCGATGCTTTCACTCACAGTCGTATACTCAGAACTGGTGGAAAGTTGCGAACTTGCATGAGGTTTTGGGTGTGCTCCGCACAGCGTACAGCATCAGAGTGGGTTACAAGGTTTTCGATCACCACTTTCTGGGTGTCTGAAATGAAATGCAGTCCGGTGTGTGTTTTGGTTTGGAGACCCATTTCCATCCATTCTCTTTGTGTGGTGCCATTTTGGATTCCGAACGAGGGGTTCTTTCTTTCACTTTCTTTTTTTTTTTTTTAATTTCTCCTTCTCTTGTTTTCAAAATTCCCTCTGCCCCCCCCCCCCCCCCCCCCCCCGAGGATAACCCTAAAGTTACTCTGCCGGTTCAGCATGTTTATTAAAGGTCTTCGCCTCTCTCTCTTCTCTGATTTAACTCGACTTTACAGTTCCGCGTTATTTTTCTAACCCCGGTGTTTGTTTTTTTTCTTCCTTGCTTCTCTAAACTGCCTGCCAGTGCTTTGCCATGATGAATGCTTAACTTGTCTGAGCACTAAAGAGGTAAATCTTTCAGTATCATGAGTACCTACCCGCAGTGTAATCTCCATCCCCCTCTCACTTCCTGACATCTGTGTCGCTTTTGGTCCATTTTTCTCTCTCCATTGCATCATCTTTTTTCTTTTCTTTCACTGCAGCTTTGTGGAAAAATACTATAACTGGTCATATTGTCTCTGTCTTTGCTTCAAGCAAACGCTTTAATAGCTAGTCTGTTTAGGACCATTAACAGCGCTCCGTAGACTTGTGCAAAAGCTGGTTTTGCCAAGTCACTTCACCCTGATTTTGGACTTTTCTTCCTTGGTGGCAAATAGTGATTTAAAGAACCCCCAGTGCATGGGATTACCTACAAACAGTCGTGAGATTGGTGTGAATAATTCTCTCACATGAAGGTTTCAGGCTAAATTTGAAAATGTGTTTTGGGAAACGTTCCCACAATCCAGACCAAAAGAAGGACGAAAGCTTTTGTGTGTCAAATTTAGAATAAACGACTGAATCTGTGTGGAAAAAAGCAAAAAAAACCATTCAAAGATTACAATCTGATTCGTGTCTGAGTGAAATTGAGCTTGTGGTTGGCGTCCCAGAATCCGCGCTCCAGCTACAGTTGCATGCCATATGATTTCCCTGCTGTGTTGTGAAGTGAGATTTTGTTTCCATACATTAATCATCACATCATCACATTCTTTTTTTTCTCCCTCCACCTCCCTGAATTGTCTTGTCATGTATTGTTCTGGTTGCATCGTGATTTTTAACATCATTAATGAATGTGCATCTAATTTGCATCTAGTGATTGTTCTCTTTTGTTTTTAATCTCAGAGCTAATTTTAACATTAACATTGCCTGGGTAAAACCGCGCATTAACCTGCTTTGCCGCAGTGTGTTTTGGATGTGATTACTGATGTAATTACAAGTTTGATCCACACTGTCGGAAGCCGGTTGATGTAAAGTCTTGCCGTTAACCTGTCATGCTTGATTATAATCCTTTCTTTACCATTTGCTTCCACTAATGCAGAAAGCTGCAGAGAAACTCAAAGCAGAAGAGCAGAGAAAGATGGCGGAAATGCAGGCTGAGTTAGACAAGCAGAAGCAGTTAGCCGATGCTCACGCGAAGGCCATTGCCAAAGCTGAGAAAGAGGCTCGAGAGCTGAAGCTCAGAATGCAGGAAGAAGTCAGCAAGCGAGAAGTCGCGGCCGTGGACGCGGAGAAGCAGAAGCACAACGTCCAGCTGGAGCTGCACGAGCTGAAAAACCTGTCAGAGCAGCAGATCAAGGACAAGTCCCAGCAGGTGGAGGAGGCGCTCCAGAGCCGCTCCAAGATCGAGGACGAGATCCGCCTCATCCGGATCCAGCTGGAGACCACCGTCAAGCAGAAGTCCACCGCCGAATCGGAGCTCAAGCAGCTCCGCGAGAGGGCGGCGGAGGCGGAGAGGCTGAGAAAGGCCGCCCAGGAGGAGGCCGAGAAGCTCCGGAAACAGGTCAACGAGGAGACCCAGAAGAAGCGCCTGGCGGAGGAGGAACTCAAGCGCAAGTCCGAGGCCGAAAAGGAAGCCGCCAGGCAAAAGCAGAAGGCCCTGGACGACCTGGAGAACCTCAGGATGCAGGCCGAGGAGGCCGAGAGGCAGGTGAAGCAGGCGGAGATGGAGAAGGAGCGCCAAATCCAGGTTGCGCATCAGGCCGCGCAGAAGAGTGCCGCCGCCGAGCTCCAGAGCCGACACCTCTCTTTCGTGGAGAAGACCTCAAAGCTGGAAGAGTCCCTCAAGCAAGAGCACGGCGCCGTGGTTCAGCTGCAGCAGGAGGCAGAGCGCCTCAAGAAGCAGCAAGAGGACGCGGAAAATGCCAGGGAGGAGGCCGAGAAAGAGCTCGAGAAATGGCGTCAGAAGGCCAACGAAGCCCTCCGCCTGAGGCTCCAGGCCGAGGAAGAGGCTCACAAAAAGAGCTTGGCCCAAGAAGATGCCGAGAAACAAAAAGACGAGGCAGAGCGGGAGGCCAAAAAGCGAGCCAAAGCTGAGGACTCGGCCCTGAAGCAGAAAGACATGGCCGAGAAAGAGCTGGAGCGGCAGAGGAAGGTGGCCGACAGCACGTCTCAGCAGAAGCTCGCCGCCGAGCAGGAGCTCATCCGCCTTCGGGCCGACTTCGACAACGCCGAGCAGCAGAGGTCCCTCCTCGAGGATGAACTCTATCGCCTGAAGAACGAAGTGGCCGCGGCCGAGCAGCAGCGGAAGCAGCTGGAGGATGAGCTGGCCAAGGTCCGCAGCGAAATGGACGTGCTCCTTCAGCTGAAGTCGAAGGCGGAGAAGGAGACCATGTCCAACACGGAGAAGAGCAAGCAACTGCTGGAGGCGGAAGCCGCGAAGATGAGGGACCTGGCGGAGGAGGCCAGCAAGCTCCGAGCCATCGCCGAGGAGGCCAAACATCAGCGGCAGATCGCGGAGGAAGAGGCGGCCCGCCAGAGGGCCGAGGCCGAGAGGATCCTCAAGGAGAAGCTGGCGGCGATCAGCGACGCCACCCGCCTGAAGACCGAAGCGGAAATCGCCCTGAAAGAGAAAGAGGCCGAGAACGAGAGACTCCGCCGTCAAGCCGAGGACGAGGCCTACCAGAGGAAGGCTCTGGAGGACCAGGCCAACCAGCACAAGCAGGAGATCGAGGAGAAGATCGTCCAACTCAAGAAGTCGTCCGAGGCCGAGATGGACAGACAGAAGGCCATCGTGGACGACACCCTCAAGCAGAGGAGGGTCGTCGAGGAAGAAATCCGGATCCTCAAGCTCAACTTTGAAAAGGCCTCGTCCGGAAAGCTGGACCTGGAGCTGGAGCTGAACAAGCTGAAAAACATCGCCGATGAGACCCAGCAAAGCAAGCTCAGGGCGGAGGACGAGGCGGAGAAACTCCGGCAGCTCGTCCTGGAAGAGGAGAAGCGGCGGAGAGAGGCGGAGGAAAAGGTCAAGAAGATCGCCGCCGCGGAGGAAGAGGCGGCCCGACAGCGCAAGGCGGCCCAGGACGAGCTGGAGCGTCTGAAGAAGAAGGCCGAAGAGGCCAAGAAGCAGAAGGACGAGGCCGACCAGGAGGCTGAGAAGCAGATCGTCGCAGCCCAGCAAGCGGCCCTGAAGTGCAACGCCGCCGAGGAACAGGTCCAGAGTGTCCTCGCCCAGCAGAAGGAAGACAGCATCATGCAGAAGAAGCTCAAGGACGAGTACGAGAAGGCCAAGAAGCTCGCCAAGCAGGCTGAAGCCGCCAAGGAGAAGGCCGAGAGGGAGGCGGCTCTCCTCCGTCAACAAGCGGAGGAGGCGGAGCGACAAAGGGCCTCCGCGGAGCAAGAGGCCGCCAACCAGGCCAAAGCTCAAGAAGACGCTGAGCGCTTGAGGAAGGAGGCTGAGTTCGAAGCCGCCAAACGGGCGCAGGCGGAAGCCGCGGCGGTCAAACAGAAGCAACAAGCCGACGCGGAAATGGCGAAGCACAAGAAGCTGGCCGAGCAGACCCTGAAACAGAAGTTCCAGGTGGAGCAGGAGCTCACAAAGGTCAAGCTGCAGCTGGACGAAACGGACAAGCAGAAAGACGTCCTGGACGGCGAGCTGCAGCGCCTCAAGGACGAGGTGGACGACGCCGTCAAACAGAAGGGCCAGGTGGAGGAGGAGCTCTTCAAAGTCAAGGTCCAGATGGAGGAGCTGCTCAAGCTGAAGAACAAAATCGAGGACGAAAACCAGCGGCTGATCAAGAAGGACAAGGACAACACCCAGAAGCACCTCGCCGAGGAGGCGGAGAACATGAAGAAGCTCGCCGAGGACGCCGCCCGGCTCAGCGTGGAGGCCCAGGAGGCCGCGCGCCTCCGACAGATCGCCGAGGACGACCTCAACCAGCAGCGCGCGCTCGCGGAAAAGATGCTGAAGGAGAAGATGCAGGCCATCCAGGAGGCTTCCAGGCTGAAGGCCGAGGCCGAGCTGCTCCAGCGGCAGAAGGACCTGGCTCAGGAGCAAGCGCAGAAGCTGCTGCAGGACAAGCAGCTCATGCAGCGGCGCCTGGACGAGGAGACGGAGGAGTTCCAGAAGTCGCTGGAGGCGGAGAGGAAGCGGCAGCTGGAGATCATCGCCGAGGCGGAAAACCTCAAGCTGCAGGTCTCCCAGCTGAGCGACGCCCAGGCCAAGGCCGAGGAGGAGGCCAAGAAGTTCAAGAAGCAGGCGGACACCATCGCCGCGCGACTCCACGAGACCGAAATTGCCACCAAAGAGAGGAACACAGTAGTGGAAAAACTGGAGGTCCAGAGGCAGAATACCAGCAAAGAGGCTGACGATTTGCGCAAAGCTATCGCAGACCTAGAGAACGAGAAGGCTAGGCTGAAAAAGGAGGCTGAAGAACTTCAAAATAAGTCTAAAGAGGTATTGTGTCAAAAATGGCATAACTTAGCAGCGTATGTCATTGTTAACTCTATCTAAAGACTAACCCACTTCTTTTCTTAAATCTTTCCTCTATCCCTGTCTCCGAATTGACTAATCACGAAACCGTATCTTTGATTTTTGAATATCATTTTAATTCTTTTACAGTGCACTGTGCTCATGCAGACCGCATCCCGAATGCCCCTTCAAATCCTGGAATGTTTTTTTTTTGTTTGTTTGTTTCTTTATTCTCTTTCAGTTAATTATTTTTCTTTGAGGACACTCGTCACGGTCATCCGCACCATGGTAGAACTCGGTTGCAATTTCGCACCAAAAAAAAAAGGGAAAGACAACGCAGCAAAACGGCGTCGTAAACAGTCAGGCGGATGTGTTTCCAGATGAATCAGCCACTAGGTTCACTCGAGAAATTTTTCTTACCTGCCACTCTCTCATCATTTTCAGTATTTTATTGTGAAAGTGACATGCAAACGTCCCCAAAACTTGTGTCCATCACAAACATTCATTTTGGGTAAAAACAGGGGGACACTTTCAAATCACCATCCAATCAGATCTCACCGTGCTGCAGCGTATCAAGGCCCACCCATTTGTTTAGGAGGTTGCTGTAGCTCCAGCATCACCTCTTGGCAGAGATGACGTTTGTTCTGGCGCATCAATTGTGGATCATGTCATTCTGCATCAGGCGAAGCAGCCTCCCATTTTTTGGAGTGATTCTGTAGTTACAACGGTCATTGTCGAAATGCGTGGAGAGATTGTCATAGAAAACAATGAAGAATCCCTACATTGTGTCACAATTTGAGGTTATTTTATTATCTCCATATAGATTAGAGTACATTAGATTAGATTTGGTGTTCTCTTAATTCTGCACCACCTTGGTGCAATTCCATTATGAGCGAACAGTATTGCAGCACAGTGCAAATGATTGCCTCTGCTCGTCTCTTCTCTCTTGTTGCACGATGCCTCAAGCCTCCGTTTTTTTTGGATGTGTCCCTCTCCAGAAGAGCTTTTACTGAGCCTGGCCTCCTGCCAAGCTCTGAGCAGGCGTTTCCCACTGAGCTCGTGCAAGCACACTGTGGCATTAACAAAATAAAGTGTGGCACAAAGTTGCGAGAGAAATTTCCGAACTCAGATAATAGAAAAAAAAATGTCACGATCCAAACAAGCCTGACATAGTATCCTCACAAATGAGCAAGACTTGATCTGTCAAAGAGAGAATCGAAATAATTTCTTTTTATTGCATTTATTCTTCCTTTTTCTCCCAGAAAAATAGAAACAATCAGTAAAATCTGGATCTTTAAAAAAAGCTTCTTCTTTTTTTTTAGGTAAAACTTTAAAAAGCACAATGTCAGTTTGCCAAACAAATAACAGTCAGGATATAAAGTCAATTAAAAAAAACAATATCGATTATCGATAACTGTTCAGGTCACCCATCAGTCTTTTTTTTTCTACCTCATTTTGTTTTTTGTAAATTTAACTTTGACACAGTGATTGTCATTAATATTGTAAAAATCATTAAATAATTATAAGCAATATATCCATAGTCAAGTAATACATTTAGTTTGGAAATAAAGGTTTGAAAACAGTGCAGAAATATCGCAAACATGAAAATGATTCTTGCTCATTAGAAACAACTAAAAGACCATACAAATTCATTTTCCAAATTATATGTTTTATAGATTTAGCTCTATGAGCATAAGCATAGTGCATTGTTGGAATTTATTTTTAAAATTGTATTTATAAAAAAGTACGTGAAAATATCAAACGTAATACACGCCATGCCAGTATAAAGCTGTTTTAACTTGTGTTTTCTATTGTTTCCCTCCGTTAGATGGCTGATGAACAGCAGAAACAAATGGAGCATGAGAAGACCATGCTCCAGCAGACATTCCTGTCCGAAAAGGAGATGCTGCTAAAGAAAGAGAAAATGATCGAAGATGAGAAAAAGAGGCTCGAGAACCAGTTTGAAGAAGAACTGAAAAAGGCCAAAGCTCTCAAAGACGAACAGGAACGCCAGAAGCAGCAGATGGAGGAGGAGAAGAAGAAACTGCAGGCCACCATGGACGCAGCCCTCAACAAACAGAAAGAGGCCGAGAAAGAGATGCTCAACAAGCAAAAAGAAATGGAAGAGCTGGAGAGGATGAGACTGGAGCAGGAGAGGATCCTCGCCCAGGAGAACCAGAAGCTGCGCGACAAGCTGCAGCAGCTGGAGGGAGCCCAAAAGGACCAAGGCCCGAACAAAGACGTCATCCACATGACTACAGTTGAGACAACGAGGACGATTTACAACGGTCAAAACGCCGGTGACGTGGTGGACGCTGTGGCCAAGAAACCGGATCCATTGTCTTTCGATGGCATCCGTGAAAAGGTGCCCGCGAGCAGACTCCACGACCTCGGTCTTTTACCCAAGAAAGACTTTGACAAGCTGAAAAATGGCAAAACCACTGTTGAAGAGCTCGCGAAAAATGAAAACCTGAAGAAGGTTCTCAAAGGAAAGAGCCCTATTGCTGGTGTTTTGACTCCATCCAATCAAAAAATGTCCCTCTATCAAGCATCCAAAGAGAAGAAGATCACTCCAGGGACAGCTTTGATCCTTCTTGAGGCACAGGCAGCCACAGGTTACATGATCGACCCTATCAAGAACCAGAAACTTTCTGTCAATGAGGCTGTCAAGGAAGACGTAATTGGCCCAGAACTACACAACAAAATGCTCCTGGCAGAGAGGGCTGTTGTTGGCTACAAGGACCCCTACACAGGTGGGAAGATTTCAGTCTTTGAAGCCATGAAGAAGGGTCTGATCGAGCATGATCATGCCATCAGAATTCTTGAAGCTCAGCTGGCAACCGGTGGCATTGTCGACCCGATCAATAGTCACCGTGTACCCAATGAAACTGCCTATAAACAAGGGCAGTATGATGCAGAAATGAGCAAGGTCATGGACAATCCTTCAGACGACACAAAGGGATACTTTGACCCAAGCACCCAGGAGCCTTTGATATATTCGGAGCTGATGGCACGGTGCACTGCTGACCCCGAGACCAACCTGCTTTTCCTGCCGATCACGGACAAGGCCGCTCAGTGCTCGAGCATATACACGGAGGAGGAGACCAAAGATGTGTTCAGCAAAACCACTGTGTCTGTGCCATTTGGAAAGTTCAAGGGAAAGACTGTCACTATTTGGGAGATAATCAACTCAGAGTACTTCACGGAGGACCAGAAGAAGGACCTCCTTCGTCAGTACAAGACAGGGAAAATCACTATTGAAAAGATCATTAAGATCGTGATCACCGTGGCGGAGGACAAAGAGAAGAAAAATGAAATCACGTTTGACGGCCTCAGAGCGCCCGTCCCTGCTGCTGAGCTCTTGGAGTCTAAAGTCATTAATAAAGATCTATTCAACAAACTGCAGAAGGGCAAAGTGACACCCAAAGAGGTATCTGAAATGGAACCTGTCCACAAAGCCCTGAAGGGTACCAACTGCATCGCAGGTGTGGTCATTGACTCATCCAAGGAGACCATGTCCTTCTATCAAGCCATGAAGAAGGACATGATGAGGCCCGGACCAGCCATGAACATGCTTGAAGCCCAAGCTGGAACAGGCTTCGTGGTTGATCCTCTAAGCAGCCAGAAGTACACTGTGGATGAGGCCGTCAAAGCGGGCGTCGTTGGTCCCGAGTTGCATGAAAAGCTCCTGTCTGCAGAGAGGGCTGTCACAGGTTACAAGGATCCTTACACCGGAAAGACTGTGTCCTTGTTCCAGGCCATGAACAAAGACCTCATACCGAAAGAGCAAGGAATCCGACTGCTCGACGCCCAAATGGCAACTGGTGGCATCATTGATCCAGTGAAGAGTCATCATATTCCTCACGATGTGGCCTGCAAGAGAGAATATTTCAGTGATGAAATGAAGAAGACCCTGAGCAATCCCACCGAGGAGACGAAATGCTTCCTTGACCCCAATACAAAAGAAAAGGTCACATACTCGCAGCTCTTCGAAAGATGTCTCACTGACAAGAAAACCGGTCTCCAGCTTCTGCCACTTTCCGATGAGGCAATCAATGCAAAGGAGGAGCCAACGTACACCGAAGCCCAAACAAAAGAAGCAATGACTCAGGCCACTGTGGAGCTCGACTCTGGACCATTCAAGGGCAGGAAGATGAGCCTCTGGGAGATTATCAACTCCGATTATCTCACGGAGGAACAGAGACTGGACCTGCTCAGACAGTTCAGGTCAGGGAAGATTACGATTGAAAAGATTTACAAGATCATTATCACAATCGTAGATGAGAAAGAGGCCAAGAATCGGGAACAGTCGAGCTTCAAAGGACTCAGAGCTCCTGTGCCTGCAGACTCACTGCATGATTCTAAAATTATTGACAAAGCAACCTTTGACCTCCTTAAACAGGGCAAAACAACACCGAAACAAGTCAGTGACAATCCTGAGGTCAAAAAATACCTCCAGGGCTCTGATAGTATTGCTGGAATCTATCTGGAACCAACAAAAGAGAAAGTGAGCATTTATCAAGCCATGAAGAAAAAGCTCCTCCGCGACAACACTGGTCTTGCGCTTCTTGAGGCTCAGGCTGCCACCGGGTTCATGGTCGATCCTGTGAAAAACCAATGCCTGTCTGTCGATGAAGCTGTAAAGTCGGGTCTGGTTGGCCCCGAGCTTCATGAAAAACTCCTGTCTGCAGAAAAAGCAGTCACTGGTTATAAGGATCCATTCACGGGCAACAAAATCTCCCTCTTTGAGGCAATGCAAAAAGATCTCATCCCCAAAGAGCATGCCATGCCCATGTTGGAAGCACAGATGGTCAGTGGAGGCATCATTGACCCCGTAAATAGTCACCGTGTCCCAACTGATGTTGCATATCAGAAGAAGATTTTCGGCAAAAATGTTGCCAAAACTCTCTCAGAACCGTCTGATGACAACAAGGCTTTCGTAGACCCAGAAACTGACGAGAGTGCGACCTACAAGCAGCTCAAAGACAAATGCCAAAAAGACAAAGACACAGGTTTTTACATCCTCCCACTCTCTAAGCCTCAGTCTCCAACCGTTGTGGAGAAAACATACCTCTACACAGAGGAGCAAACTCAAAGTGAGCTGGCCAACACTCAGATCGACATTCCCATCGAAGGACTTGCTGAGAAACCGCTGAACCTCTGGGAAATCATGAATTCCAATTTGCTTCCGGATCAGGAGAGGCAAAAGCTCATGGACGAATATCGCTCTGGCAAAATCACGAAAGAGCGGATGATCATCATCATCATTGAAATCATGGAGCAAAGAGAAATCATCAGAAATGACAGTCCAATGTCATACAAGACCATAAGAAGGAGGATTACTATTGATGAGCTCTACAATGCTCGCATCATTGACCTGGAGACATACAACCTTCTGAAGCGAGGAAAGAGAGACATCCGTGACATCATGGAGTTGACCAGTGTCAAACAGTATCTGTACGGCACAGGCTGCGTGGCTGGGGTCACCACGGACGCAGCTGCCAAGATGAGCATATACCAAGCAATGAAGAGGGGATTCATCAAGCAAGAAGTTGGCCTGAGCCTCCTGGAAGCACAAGCCGCTACTGGGTTCATCATTGACCCAGTGAAGAACGAGACGCTCACTGTGGATGAAGCTGTCCGCAAGAGTGTCGTTGGCCCTGAAATCCACGACAAGCTTCTCTCAGCGGAAAGAGCTGTGACGGGTTACAAAGATCCGTACAGTGGCAAGACCATATCACTGTTCCAGGCAATGAAGAAGGATCTCGTCCCTGAGGATTATGCCCTGAAAATGCTTGAGGCCCAGACTGCCACGGGTGGCATCATTGATCCTGAATTCCAGTTCCATCTCCCTGAGGACATCGCCTTGCAGAAAGGTTACATCAACAAAGAAACCAATGAGAAACTGACTGATGATGTGAAGGGATTCGTTGACCCTGTCAACGAGGAGGAAGTTTCATATTCAGAGCTCCTGAAGAGGTGCAAGCTTGACGGTGGGTTGCGCCTTCTCTCCTTGGGAGATAAGAGGCTGACATTCAAGGGTCTGAGAAAACAAATCACCATGGAGGAGCTGATTCGCTCACAAATTATCGATCAGCAGATGGTCTCTGAACTGAACTCAGGCCTGATTTCAGTCGAGGAGGTCACCAGTAGGCTGTCAAGGTACCTTGAAGGCACAAGTTCCATTGCTGGTGTGTTTTTGGAGCCCTCAAAAGAACGCCTATCCATTTACCAGGCCATGAAGAAGAACATGATTCGGCCAGGCACTGCGTTTGAACTCCTTGAGGCCCAGGCAGCCACGGGCTACGTCGTGGACCCGATCAAAAACTTAAAACTCACCGTTAACGAAGCTGTGAAGATGGGAATTGTGGGCCCGGAATTCAAAGACAAGCTGCTCTCTGCTGAGCGTGCCGTGACAGGATACAGAGATCCATATTCAGGCAAGACCATCTCCCTGTTTCAAGCCATGAAAAAAGGACTCATCTTGAAAGACCACGGTATCCGCCTCCTGGAAGCCCAGATCGCCACAGGTGGAATCATCGACCCGGAGGAGAGTCACCGTGTGCCAGTTGAGGTGGCCTACAAACGCGGCTTCTTTGACGAGGAGATGAACGAGATCTTGTCAGATCCTTCCGATGACACCAAAGGGTTCTTTGATCCAAACACCGAGGAAAACTTGACCTACCTCCAGCTCATGGAGAGATGTATCACTGACCCTGACACTGGCTTGGTTCTGCTGCTGTTGAAAGAGAAGAAGCGGGAAAGGAAGACCTCCTCCAAATCCTCAGTTCGCAAACGCAGAGTTGTCATTGTGGACCCAGAGACTGGCAAAGAAATGACTGTGTATGAGGCCTACAGGAAGGGACTCATCGACCATCAAACCTACCTGGAACTTGCTGAGCAGGAGTGTGAGTGGGAGGAGATCACCATGACTTCCTCTGACGGCACAGTGAAATCCATCATCATCGACAGGAGGTCTGGCAGACAGTACGATGTTGATGACGCGATTGCACGGGGCCTCATCGACCAGAATGCCCTCGACACGTACCGAGCTGGAAACCTGGCCATCACCGAGTTTGCAGACATGCTCTCCGGCAACATGGGAGGCTTTCGGTCTCGCTCATCTTCGTTTGGTTCCACCACTGGTTCGACCTACTCGTCTCCCATGAGCCCTGTACCCTCCATCAAGCCACCCGCATTCGTATGGAACGACCCATCTGAGGAAACTGGGCCCATAGCTGGAATACTGGACATAGACACACTTGAGAAGGTTTCCATCACTGAGGCAATGCACAGAAACCTGGTGGATAACATTACAGGCCAAAGATTGTTGGAGGCCCAAGCCTGCACAGGAGGAATAATCGATCCTACAACTGGAGAGAAATTCCCCGTCAGTGAAGCCACAGAAAAGGGCCTTGTGGATAAGATCATGGTTGACCGCCTCAACCTGGCTCAGAAAGCCTTCAATGGCTTCGAAGACCCCAGAACAAAAGTAAAGATGTCCGCCTCCCAGGCCCTGAAGAAGGGTTGGCTGTATTATGAGGCTGGCCAGCGCTTCCTGGAAGTTCAGTATCTGACCGGTGGCCTTATCGAGCCCGACGTGGAAGGCAGAGTGTCCCTGGACGAATCCATCAAGAAGGGCACGATCGACGCCCGCACTGCCCAGAAGCTCAGGGACGTCGGCGCTTACTCGAAATATATCACATGCCCGAAGACAAAGCTGAAAATCTCCTTCAAAGATGCCATGGACAAGAGCATGATGGAGGAGGGAACCAGCCTGAGGCTCCTGGAGGCCTCCTCGCAGTCGAGCAAAGGCCTCTACAGCCCCTACAACGCCAGCGGCTCTGGATCCGCGTACGGGTCGCGGACTGGCTCGCGGACCGGGTCCCGCTCGGGCTCCAGGCGGGGCAGCTTCGATGCGGGCTCTGGGTTCAGCATGAACTTCTCATCCTCCTCCTTCACATCCTCATCCGGCTACAGCCGCAGATTCTAAACACCCTCCTGATAACTTGTGACTACAAACCAACAGTACTAATGCACTTTACAGCTGCATTTTCTAACAGGACAGATATAGTTACATTAACAAAAGAAAACATAATTTATTTATTATTCCCCGCATGTGGTCACAAGAGTTGCTGAGGTTGATGCTTTTTCCTATCTAACATCTGTTATTATGTGCCCCTTTTGAGGAGAAAAAAAAGCAGGCGTTGCTAGAGACATAAGATTTAAAGTTCTTCTTTTACTGATCAAGTCGGATGATACTTTTAAAACAAAGCATGAAATTTCGTTCGTGCTCAATTGACTTCTCCTTTTATATCTGTTTAAAAAAAAAACCAAGAGATGTATACTTGTGCTTTCTGAAACTAATATATACTTTGTACGTTAAAGTGGAGATAGTTTTCAAGTATTTCCTTATGAAATCCAAGAATTTGTGTATTTTTTTTAAGTCATTTTTGGCAGTAGTGATGATATACTGGATCTCAACCGGATGTTTTTACAAAAACATATCGATGCCTTCAAATTTTTTGGAACGTTTTTGGGCCGAAAGTCCCCCGGGTCACCGACTGTCAGCCCAGTAAAGAGCAACACACAATACACACTATGGAGCAAGACACTACAAGGATGCACCATTTAAACCAAGTGCCAGAATTAAGAATATGCAGACTTTTTTTCTCTCTCTTTTTTTTTTTTGCAAACAGCTTTGCACCTCTCATTACTCCATGCTTATTACCATTGACATTAGCAGACATGTGCATCATTTTTTTTTAATGTTCTTTGCCAAGTTTGTTTTGTTTTTCTTTCCACACTCCATATTTTGGACTTTTCATGTTCACCACTGACTGAGTGTTCCTAGTAAATCCCAAGACGATGTCAGACTCGATCCCGGTTTCCCCTCACAGACCAGCCTCCTCTTATTTTGATTCTTGTAAGTGGACATTATCATTTCATTCTTGTTTTGTTTTTCTTGTCTTTGCTTTTTTTTTTTTTACTGTTGATGTCAGTTTTGATCGCATCCCCCGTTACTCCCATTTCTGTAATTCGTGTGTCTTTGCTCCAGATGACTCGACTCCTCCTCAAAACTCACACGAGTGTAACATCTTTATCTTCTGCTTTTTTTTACCCCCTAGCTGCTGCCTCAGTCACTCAGAATCCAGCATCAGATCACAGACACGCAGCTGACCGGGGCGCTCGCTCGGTGGGAGGTGGGATTCGCGAGTCCCCACACACTGCCACAGGTACGGTGCGCAGGTTGCAATTTGGATTGATTTCACCTATGAAAAAAACAAACTGCATTTCTTTTCATTTCATTTACTCTTGCTCTGCTTCCCATGTTTTGTGGCTGCACGTTTGAGTTCATTTCAGTTCTGTTTCTTTCATTTCTAGATCTGCCATTGCGTTTGTCCTTTCTTCCATTGCACATCTCACACGAAGAAAGCTGAGGCTGAGTCTGCACCGTCATGGGATTCTCGGAACAACCTTCATTCTTCACCCTTTTTTTTTTTTTGTCCCTCTTTTATTTATTACTTGAATGCTAATAGTGAATTAGTATTTATGTCTTCATTTCCTGGTGTTTTCTCAGACGACACTGCCCAACAATACACACTATTTTTGTATTGACAATAACTATAGCAATCAAAAAGCTTAGTTGTAATGACGAGAACATACTTTGAAAGCTCAGACCGAAAAGATTCAGTACAACCAAAGTGCCTTTTGAAAGAAATTTGGAGAATTCACATTTTTGGATGGATCACTATATTGCATGAATGTATGTATTATATCCACTTAACTTCTCTTGAGTTGACATTTGCCACAGATTTGCTTTGCGACGTGACAACAAAAACAACCTTTATTTTTCATGTCTGTATTTTTCCACTGCGAGTTTTCCTTTCATGCATCTCTCTGGCGTTTTTTTGCCTTTTGTAAATGTTTTCCATTTGTTTTCATCATGTTTTTCTGTTGTAGTTTTTTGTTTGTTTGTTTGTTTTTGATAATATGAATTTGCCTTGCATGTTTTACTAATTTCACAAAGGATTCTGGGGGGAAGAAACATGTACAATAAAACTTCAGATGGAAGTTCGCAGAGTTATATTTTAGCCGATTATGAAATCACATATTAACACTTAAGTTTTGCTTTTGGGGCGACGTTGCTTTGAATGATTTGGTGAGGACTGAGTTGTATGTGAACATAACACTATGTTGTAAATAAATATGCTCTGAAGAGGCACTCTTTGTCATTCATATGTCTCTATTAATCAGTCAGAGGCTTTAATGCTTGTATGTGGAGCAATTTAACTTCAAAGTGTTTCATTGAAGAACAATAGTTCAAGAGGAAGAGCATCATTTTTCACTGTTGCTGTTTTAACTCTTATTAGAACAGTGATGTTTGAACTTTCATCGAAAGAACTCTTTCCCTGAATTGCCAAAATATCGCAGTGAAGCAAAAGGCTCATAAATACATTTGCGAAGTTGAAAGCTTTCAAAATAAAATCATTGGAGAGTGTTATAGATGTGCGATATATTGGAGACAAAGCAGGCTGCTGCAGAGCCTGATGACATCACACCCATTTGTGGCAGGTGTGTCAGAGCAGGAAGACGTCTGAAACTGTTATGAAGGTAAATCTCTGTGATATATTTGTTTCATTCAAATCTGCATAATCTAAATTTGAGAAAAATCAATTGCAGCAGTGTACCTATGGGAGAAGAAAAAGGCCAAAAGGGAGCATGTCTCACTTTTGCCAAGTCAGTGCAGGTGCAGTGATATGCACAGTAGGAACTGGTGATGACTGTGGCACCCAGTAATCAAATAACTGGAGCACATTGGCCAAATTAGAGCCTGAAGATAACCAGAATTCAGGGTAAATTCATTCATTCATTCATTGTCTGTACCGCTTATTCTGTCACTATGGGTCACGGGAGGTGCTGGAGCCTATCCCTGCTCTTTACAGGCGAAGGCAGGGTATTCAGGGTAAATAATGACCAAAATAATGATGTCAAAACATGAGCCAAACACATAGTGTGTTTGAAAAATACACCAAATGTAGTGCATGCTATTTCCAGTTCTTCTGTTTTAGAATTTGCAAAACAAAGGGGGAGGCTTCTCGTTTTGAGATGAGCTCATTGTTGTTACCTACCTCATGACATCATGCCTGTGAAACACCGAAATCCCACCGGTAGAGCTAAAGATGACCACTAGAGGTCAGCATTACACCAGTCTGCACCCATTTGGGTGGGCGCAGGTACATTAGGTCATACACAGAGACTTGCTCCATCACCTGCACACACCTTCATTGTATTAAAAACTCACTAAGCCTGTTGTATTGTTTAGATAAGCATGTTTTTGGCAGAGAAGTAATGGTTTGAAAGATCTCTTGCAACCTTTTTTTCCCCAACCCTTTCAGTTCCTCACACACTGCATCTACTCTAATGTGCAGACCCTGAAACAGTTTGATGGTCCGCATGCGCGCTTGCACCTTTATACCGGACGCATCCATATTTTGCTCTGTGTGCCAACGCTAGCCGCCGCCCGTGATGGAGGAGCCCGCCAACAGAAGCAACGGGGCATTCACTTCCTTGAATTCCTCACTCAGCTCCCTTGACTACTCCGATCCGACCCCCCCGGCCAGAGCTCCCCCCGCGTCTGAGGCTGGCGGCAGGGAGGTGAGAGCACAGGGATCACTTAAAAACACCCACTTTGTCCCACACACGGCACCGCCGTGAATTATTCATGAGGAGCGGCGAATCAAAAGCGTCCGAGTGCGACGGGAGACTCGTGCCATCGAGTACATATTTTCCCCGCTGTGTTTTTGTTTGTTGTTTTTTTTTTTTGCAGGACACAGAAGGCTCTGTGTTCAGGTCCCCAACGGCTACGTCGCAGGACCTGAGTTGCGGGTATGCAGTTTTCCAGATACTTTCAATACCAGTTGAAGTCACACTCATCCGCAAACTCACAAACAAAAAAAGGTGGAGGGATTTCACGGAAATCAAGGCCCGCTTTGTTGAAACCGGCCACCAACAGTCACATGCAACAAAACGCAGACCGTGGCGACAGCTGGTCAACTGTATCGGGCCCCGCAGACCGGTGCGTCCGCAGCAGCCAGCAGCACAAAGACAAAGCTGTGAATTGTTCGATAAGCACCCAGTGTCAAACAATCTAATTGAAACATTGTGAAGGAGAAAACAGCCCAGGTTCCAGCCCAGCACACAAGCCGGAGCAGATGCTCCGCTAATGAGGCGGCGTGCAGACGCTTGTCGCTGGGAACCGAAGGTTTTAAACCCTCGCTGACAATATCGGTCGTCGCTGGTTTACTCTGGCGGACGTGTCAGCTTTTCAACTGCTCACTGCAAGAAATGAGTTCCTAAAGACGTTTTCCACAAAACACGGGATAATGATTGTTGAGATACCCAGAAAGGTAGAAACACCTATATCTTAAAGGCACAGCACGCCCTTTTTTTCTTGCTATTTTAAAAATATCTTGTACTGAAAAAGTTAAATAATTAAGTTTAAAAGACAACCGTACAATGTAATAATGAGATTACGAAGCTAACAAGCGAAACAACACTCGTAAATAACGAACCTTGAAATTTAGTTTTGTATTACCACTTTGTGCCAGTAGGAACAGTGTGGAGTCAAAAAGTAGCAGCTTTTAGATGCATCAAAGGGTCAACACGCTGCTAGCAGTAAGAATGAATCAGTGGCTCAATGCTGCCACCCAGTGCACATGAGTGGAAATGCTTGATCCAAACGCACGCGAAGCTAACCAAATAGACCACAAATAAACAAACAGTGACTCGTTTTGTAGATATGCTGAACTCCTCTCGTGATAAGATTTCATTGTAAATGTCTAATTAATGTTCATTTGCTGGAATTGTAATTCCCGTAGTTCAGTTTCTGCGATATGTGTTGGCGTGGGGTCAGTCACATCGATCGGAGTGTAAGCAGAGCCGTACGTTTGATGCTGTCTTTCAGGAGGGATGTGGAGGACCTGAGCCAGTGGCAGTGCGAGTTCAGGGGTCAGATCAGGGCCCTGCGTCAGTGGCTCTACAGCATGGAGATGAGACTCCCCCCACAGGACCCAAAGGTCAGTCAGGTTTACTGTCCGTCTGCCCACCCCCCCTCCACTGTTATCGCCACATCACACGTTGAACCGTCCAAACTTCCGTCCGTGTTTCATCTCACATTTTCAGTTGTCAGTTTTGAGCTGAATCAAAATTTTCAATAACTCTGGATGTAAGTCAGTGTTCCGTGTGGCTCGTTTTTGTTTAAACAATATTGTCTGAACTCCCTGTGATGAATAAACTCAGTCTGTCCATATATGAAGCTTTCCTCTGTCTTTCTGTGTGAATCTGCCACACAAGCTTCGAAACATGTCCGGGCTTCTTCACAAAAGAAACGTGAGTCAGTCTCCTGAAACGTGTCATTTCTACGATACTCTGCTCCCTTTGTTTTGCTTTGTTGCGTTGTTTTTCTTACCGACAATAGCTTCAACACATTGTTGGAGATTTGGCGCAGAGTGTGAGGTACTTGTTATTAAAGGCCCCTAATCAGCCTCCTCCTAATCTCAGCCTCTCATTACGACACCTACTTGAACAACTCACTTTTATAAAGGATCAGACTGATCTTGTGAAATTAAACTAAATCCAGAAAAGGAGGTCTGAGAATATGTTTGCAAGCAACTGAACCGATGAGTCCCGCATTTCATTTGTGAAGGGGGGGGGGGGACCCCAAAGTGGAGCTTTCTGGAGTATGCAGAGGGCCACTGAGGTGGTCCTCCTCCTCCTCCTCCTCCTCCTCCTCCTCCTCCTCCTCCACTCCTGCGGGGAGACTTCTTTAGGCCACAGGGGGACAGGCGGGCCGGGGGGAATCAGGCCTCTTTGTGCCTGGCCTGGACGGAGGAGCGCTTGGCACTGGAGGCCCTTTGCACACATGAGCGACCGCGGTGAAAAGACATCAGCCTCAGATGGGAGGAAGAGGCAAGAGGGCATAAAGGAAGAAAGGCAGGGTCTTTTCGCGGAGACCTCTGTGATCTGCCTATGTAGGCATTTATGGAACACAACCAGAATTTGTCTTGCGACCGGTTATACCAGCAAACAGACACGGACTGGGAGACGATCTGCTTGTCCTGGGAGGACTGTCAATGAACAATGTTGCTGGTACAAGATATTGACCAAATACACCACACAATGTTTATGATTCAATCACTCTGATAGGCCATAGAATCTGTTTTCACTGAATCCCTTCAAACCTTTTCACTAGTTTTTAGATTAAACATGATTAAACATGATTCATATTATACGCTGAAGCTACGTTGTAGAGCTGGATGACACAGTGTTGAGATACACAATATTGGGCCAGCTGGGTTTGGAAGACAACATAATTTAAGGGCTCTACGATGCGGCACTTCAAAGCCATGGTATGATTCAGTGGCGCAGACAGAGTGGAGAGGTTGCTGTTTATATAAATGTTTGCAGTGATGAATGATCGAACCGTGACCCGAATACACAAAAGCATCAAGCGGGTCTGATGTTTTCAGTGTGGAAGTAAAAAGTTGTTTTGGTTTCGGATTTAACGGTCGGAGCCCGCTGAGCTGAATGCGTTCCATTGTCTGGACGGAAGGTTCGAGGCGTTATTGGTTTAAAGGTCCCACAAACACAACCGCCCATCCTTGCCTGAACCCATGAGAGCCTCAAAGACGCCACGATTCACTTCCTCGGCTAAACTTCCCTTTGATACGCGACATTCAAAAGAAGCCACTGCGTCTCCAGAGATGAGGAGTGCGATGCAGAGGCATGTCTTATCACACGGCACAAGGCTCAAAGAAGCTTTCGTCTGACCCCCGGCGAGTGTGTGGAAAAAAAGGGGGTTGTCTTTATTCTTTTTTTTTCTTTTTTTTATCACTGCCATGCTTTTATCATACTGCATCCGACCACCGACCTTTGTCATGGAAATGCCGGGGAGTCTGCCGCGCTGCTGCTCGCAGTCTGGGCCTGAGGGACTCGTTAGCTGGCGGCATGAATGAGAACGTCGTCGCCTCCGTGCGCGGGCCCCGCCACACAATACACAGGAGAGGGGGGGCACACACCTGCTCCGCAACACAAGGCAAGCACTGGCACATCCTAAATATGTTTTCCCATGAACTGCGCGACACATCCGCATGGGCCCTCTGATTGGAGCCTCAAACTGGAGCCTGTCAAGCATGAATATGACCATTTCCAAGAGGGAATAAGGAGCCATACGAGAAGAAGTACTTTGTAGAACAGGAAGTGCAGGTTGAAATGGACGATGGAGCCCGATTTTACGTGGAATTTATTGATTGGAATGATGATCTGTCCGCAAACAGGTGGTGTTTCCACGGACAGGAAATGATAGTTTGGATTCATCATGTCGACACTATCTGCTATGATATTGTCCTCACAAGAAATCAGTTTGTCTTTTATAATGGATAAGCTTCTTGTTTCGATCAGACTGAGAAGTTCCAGTGCCTGGTGGTGCATTTTCCCCCCTGTGGAAAGTCAGCCTTATCCTTCCTCGCAGTCGCTAATGAGCACACTACATGCCAGTTCGCAAGGCTCCGGGAAGGACCACACACTGACACTGTCTTTTAATTGCAACAGCGCGAACAATGCAAAGCCACCCCCGAGCAAAACTCGACTAAGTTCAGTGGGAACAAAAAAACGCGCCCTTCTTTGAGGGCCCTATTGTTTCATCAACCGAGTGCTTAGTGTCGATTGTGTGACGGCAGTGAGTCAGCAGGTTGGCAGCAGCTCTGGTCAACCTCTTTTTTTTTCTTTTTTTTTTTGGGCGATTACAATTCGTTCCTCGAATGCTCCCACTGCCACCGAGCCTGTTACGGTAACTGGCCCCCTCATCGGTGGGCTACAGGCTCAGTCACTGCCGTGTTACCTCGTTAGGCAATACACCGTGAGTGTAGTCGCATTTAAAGCCTTTAAAGATAAATTATGTAAAATTATCAATGTATTTTACCAATGACAAGCTTTCGAATATTTACCTAATGTATTATTATATTATATTATATTATATTAAATTAAATTATATTA
>JASSRZ010000007.1:14900139-14911994 GCA_032164315.1 Malacoctenus gilli
GGGGGGCGTGAATGTGAGAGTGGGTGGATAGCAGGGGTGGGTGTGGGTCTCTTCTTTTGTAGCATGCACTTCTCGCTCTCGCCGGGGAGAGAGAGAGAGAGAGAGAGAGAGAGAGAGAGAGAGAGAGAGAGAGAGAGAGAGAGAGAGAGGCAGAAAGAAGGGAATGGGCTGAGGCAGCTGTCACTTAACATGTGAATGTTTCGAGGTCGGCCCAGGGGTCTTTAGAAAACTCTCCTTTTTTTTTGAACCCCCCCCCCTACACACACCCCATTTTTCAAGCAGAAGCTGCATGGAGTTTCTGAGCTTCAGTCAGACCCAGAGGAGGGGCTTTGTTGGATGAGAGGGGTGAGAGACCGAGGGAGGTGGGGGGGAAAGAAGCCAGTGGAAGGTAAAGGGGGCACTTTGCCGCCGAGCCGGCTGGTGGAGGAGCGACCTCAGCGGAGGCGGCAGCAACAGCGGCAGTGTGGTTGTGGTGGCGGTGGTGGTGTGCCACCAGCGCGTCGCTACATGCAACTGGCAGCGCCTGACCTCCATGTGGATAACCGCTCTTGGCCGGGAACTGTGGGAGTTTGCAACGGAGCCGTTGGAATACATTGTCTCCACCCGGGCGCGCGATCCCATCGGCGGCGTTAACAAGGAAGGAATTCCTCTATCGCAGCTCCCACAACAAAGAAGAAAGGGGAGAGGAGCAGGGCTGGTGGGAGGAGAAGTGAAGTGAGGGGAGGGCAGCGGAGGGGAGGGGAGGGGAGGGGAGGGGAGAGGAAGGGTGCACTGTGAGGGGAGAGGAGGACATTGTTTGTCTGTGACTGTGGGCAACGGAAAAGCATGAGTTATCAGGGCATGTGTGAGTGTGTTTGGGAAGTGGGTTTGTATGCAAGCATGTGTGAGTGACTGGTCTTGATTGAGTGTGTGTTGGAGGGGAGCATGCATGTGTGCGAGGAGCCTCCAGTTTGGGGATGTTGGAGCCGAGAGGCCGTTCAAAGGATGCTCGAACAAAGCTGGATTTCTCCCTCTCTCTCTCTCCCCCTCTTTTTTTGAATGGTGACTGAGGACGAGCTGGATTCCTTCACACATGCTGTTGGGCTGAACTCTGCTTCAGGGTAAGTGGCATTCGCGTCAGCTCCAAACCGCCAAAACTGCCGCCGGCTCCAGGATTGGCCCGGGGAGAGTTTACTTTGTAGGCTGTGGCGGTCCATGCTAAACAGGACGGCCATGTGACAGCTCGCGAGACATCTTCCTCTTTCATTGACAAGTACGTGAGATTTGGAGCTCATCAGATGATGCGACCTCGCAAATTAAAGAGGACCACACTGATGTGAGTAAACCTTGTCGCTCTCACAGATTTTTGGTTGGGAAAATTTGCTCCTATTCTTGGTTTTTTTTTTTTGCCTTTATCTATATTTTGGGACTTTCGGCGTGTTGTGTGCTGTTTTTGGAGCGCGGCTTCGGAGATAAGCGCGTGACCTTGGAGCGCGTCCACCCCAAAACTGTTACGGGTCTCCTGGGTGAAGGCACAGCTGCCACCCTTGATTAGGGACCACTAGGCAGATTACTACTTCAGGACCTCCCTTTAACGCACGGCGACGCACAGCAGTGACACAACATTACGGCGGCCCTACTGTTGTGATTGATGATTATTGTCCCGCCGCTAATTACGAATCCCCCCATAAAGACCTACTTGAATCACATGAAGGAATAAATCAAATGAACATAAGAGCTCGTGTGTGACATCTTGTTTTGAGTCTAAAGCACACGCGTGAGATTATAAACATATCTAGACAATTTGGGGATTTAAGACCATGATTAGATGTGAAATACAAAGGTGGTGACTGTGATTTCTTCTCGATAGTACCACGAGGAATTTTAAGTTGATATTTTTCTTAATACTACATGAAAGCCCCCCCCCCCCCCCAGAACGTGGTCACAATCAAATTCATCAAGAAATGGACTCGTGCGGTCATGTATCATAAATCACAGCTGAGAGCAGAGGGAGAAGGGGGGCTTGCCTGAATTAGGGGCCATTTGAAAGTGGGTTAAGTGATGGGACGGTTAGGTCAGGTGAAATATGAGTTAAATATATGGAGTGGTCCTCTGGTTTCCCCTGGCGCTCGCTTTCTAGTGTCATTATGCAAAAAAAAAAAAAAAGTGGGAGGTGTGCATTGGATACGGGGCTCCAGGAATGCTGAGAGGGGTATTTCGCTTTCATTGAGGGAATAAAAGTAGGTCGCCATATTAGTTGATTCATTCACGTGGGGGCTAAAAGCCTCCTATAAAATAAGTGGTTCCCCTTCCTCTCAGCATATCAGGGGGTGGGGGCTAAAAAATACCAGTCGTGTGAGTATTCTGCGATCTATCAGGCTGGTAATTTAGTTTGACACCCGCACGTCCTCGCGCTCTCAGCTGTGAGGGTCACTGTAGAAGCAACCGTGTCATTTCGCAAACGACCACACATGAGGTGCAGTAACCAGACACGGCACGCCCTCCCTGTCTTGAATTGTTAAGCCATGTGGACACGGCCGCAGACACTCTCTGCTCTCCTCGGGAGACCGCCGGCCGGTGATCTGAGCTAACCGGGTAATCATTGATCTTGAGGCGTGGGGGGGGGGGGGGGGCTTTGTCTGGGCACCACTCTGTGATCAGACTGCGTGCTCCCCTGCCGACCCCTCGACTGCATCATCTGCTCGACAGGGGGACCGGCAGGATGTAGGCAATTACTCGCCTAATGCAAATGGAGCCATCGTATTAATGTAGGTCAACATGAGATTTTACATTTAATTAAATGCTATAAGACATCAGGAATAAAACCTTGCCCTATATACGCCTCCAAATGGCGCTTGATTGAGAATAAGGTCGGATTTACACCAAAACACCAGGAGAAATCGGGCCTGTCTGCAGATTTCCTTTGTCTAACCTCTGCCACAGCAGAGAAAGCTGCAGTTTCAGCATATTTTGGCATGCCAACAGCCCGACCGTAACATGTATCTGTCTCCTTGCTGCACTGCACAAGAGCCCCCTTTCGCGGGAGCAGACGCCCTTCTCTGTCGTTTGAGGCGCCAACATCCCAATTTCCCCCCTTGCTGACCCACACAGGCCCTCCTACAGATCTTTTGACACCAAACATGACCCGAGATGACCCGCGGGAGCCTGAATGGGCCGCCTTGGAGGCAGAACCAAGCCTACGCAGGGAGCCTCCCTGTGATCCCCTGATGGGCTCACCTCAGCTCCTCCAGGCCAGGATAATTACAATCACCTTTAACCCGTCTGTCATAACAATGAGGTCACTGAGCTGACAGGCAGGCGGGGTAAAACTGCCGCTGCCAGTCAGCTTGTCAATAATAGATTCATTTTGGGCAAACAGAATATTGGCTCGGTGAGTAGAGTCCAACCTTCTTGCCCAAAAGTCCCTCTAAATCACCCCTAAGACCGGCTGTGGACCCCCTCTAGTACATTTGTTTGCCAAAGACACTGGCAATAACACACCTACTAGTAGACTGCCTTTGGCCCTTGTGCCTACTTGTGGAAGCAAAGACCTGACCGAACTCTCAGTGACAATGTCTTCCAAACACCTCTGCTGCCTCCATGCCACCAAGTAGTCCAAGCTCCTCCTTTGGTGGCACTCAAGGCAATGTCTGTCGTTTTTATGGCTGTCATATTTGATCAGGTCCTCCGCGGGTTTCCCAGGCCTGGTCCAGGCCAGAGTTACAGAAGGCGCTGGCTGGTCGCCACTGGTCTGTTTGGTGCCAGGCTCAACAGTGGGATCCCCCGACAAGCCTGTCACATTGATTTCTAAGCCCAGACTATTTTCGAGAGTGATGCTGGGTTGAAGAGGGCCGTGTGTGTTTGTGGGTGGAAGGAAGACAAAAGGACGGAAAAATATCCAGGCCAAGTATCTCTGCTGCAGTTTTCTGTGAAGCTCCTGTGCCAAGAGAAGTGTTTACACATTTTTTTTTGAGCAAATAAAGGATGCGAGCGACTGGCTTCCTTTCGTGTCCCAGAAAGTGAGGTTGGGGGAAGGGCTTGCCAGTGAAACAGGAAATCTTTGCTTTTGAATGTATACCTCAAAATTTCTACTGTTTTTGTTCACACAAGGAATGATGGTTGACTGAATGATGCCCCCTCCCCCCCCCCGTTTTATTCTAGGTAGCTGAAAGATCTTCCGCATGCATGGCCAAGGGGCCTTACCTCGCCTGTTACCTCACTAGCCTCTGGGCTGAAGGATTATGGGTAACCTCATCAGCCGGCCCAGCTGCTTGGGCCAGAAGTCCAAGCACGTGAGGTCCGACGAGGCCTTCCTCAAGGAGTGCTACCAACGGCCTAAAGAGTGGCAGCCGCCGGAGCAACATGGAGAGACGAAGAGAGAGGAAGCTTTCAAAGACCAAACGAGGGAGGAGTCGATCAAGGAGAGAGAGGTGGCTGATGAGGTGCAAGAAATCGAACTTCGGAGAGAGCAGGGGACTCATACCCCTGGGACTCATACCCCGGTCTCAGACAAACTCCTCAACAGCTCTCCTGCCTCAACCATCAGGAGTTCCAGTACTCTGGAGAATGCCTGGCACAGCAGCCCCTCACCAATAAAAACATCCCGAAATGGGACACTAACCAGGAGGTCCGTGCCTCCGGAGTTTGCCAGGTCCCCCTTGGCTCACCCCGACAAGAGTGCTGCTGAGAGGAGAGCCAGCTTCCAGAGGAGAGACTCTCGAGAGGGAAGCCCATGGTCCTGGAAGACTGTGGCATCACGTGAGGTCACGGAAGTGACGGAAGTGACGGAGACCATCGTGACGGAAATAGTGGAAGTGACCGAGTACCCATCTGGGGAAAAAGGAGGGAACCCCATCGTCACCAGGACCGTAAGAGTCCTGAACGGTGTGGCGGAGGAGCTGGCTGAGGTGGATACAAGCGCTGGCTTTCCAAAATTGCATCAGCGTCTCTTTCATTCATTTCATCCTTTCATTTTCTGAGCCTAACACTCACTTTTCTCTTCTCATGACTTGAATTAATGTTCTTCCTTAATTACATGGTGATGAAACTTTTCCAGTTTGGTTTTTTTTAATTATTTTTTTGTCATGACAGTAAGAATGGATTCTCTTTACAGCTCCAAAGTGACGGCCATTCAAGTTCAGACCAAGATTCCAGCATGGACAGATGGAGGGTCTGTTTTCTTTCCTTTTCACCGTTACTGCTTAACTAGACTTATTACCAGAAGAAGCATCATGACACGGTGACCTGAATCTCAGCTGTGTGGTTTATCTCAAAGGGAACAAAATCTGCCTTGGCGCTGAGGGATGCATCGACAGACCCCGAATCGTTCCTGCAAAACCTGGAAGCCTTGCTCACATGGGTCAGTGAGATAGAGGAGCTCACAGCCAATCAGAAACCCCCGTCCGCAGAGGTCAAAGTGGTGAAAGCACAGCTCCAAGAACAAAAGGTTTGTTATCCACGACATCACGTCAACCTCGTTCCCCATCCCGAAAAGCACCGTCAAGGCTCTATAGACAGAATGCACCTGAAAGGTTGGCTTATGGAAAGGTGTGCCGGGGTCAGGGAACATGCTCAACTGCTTCCTTTGTAAGATATATTGTGGTCTATTTGGTTGTGAATGGGCACCTTTCAAACCCACAAAGAGCTTCTGTAAGTCTTTGTGAACATGTCCCGAGGGGATGAAAAAAAGTAGGCAAGTCTCTCACCTTTCAGCTGTAATCACAGCCTTTGTGGGTTCTTTGGATCAAGTGAAACCTCCCCAGTTCCCCACAATGTGAGCCCGACACATGAGAGGGGACTTCCTACATACTGACAGGAAGGTGGGGCAAATCTTAGAAAGGGGCTTCCATCAAATAGAAACGCTTGCTCCAAAATGCTGCTCTTAGAATTGAATCTCAACTGAAAAAGTGACATTTTCGCAACATTATCAGTTCTGGTGGGTTTTTTTTTCCATTATATAGGACTTAACATAACTCAGTCTTGTCATTTTATAGCTGCTCCTCCGCCTGCTGACAGACCGAAGACGTAGCATGGACTCCATGATGTTGGAGGGCCCTCGGCTGGTGGAGGCCCACCCCGGAGAGGAGGGGGAGCAGGCAGATGCCAAGCTCTCCGCTCTGAAGCAGAGGTGGGAGGCCTTACAGCTGGAGGCAGAGCGAAGGTCAGATAGTTCTCTTAATGTCACACTCCGACAAGTGTTGATGCAATGGAAAAAATCCAATATTTCTCATCGATTTTGGAAACTTTGGTAGGAGGGCGAGTCTGGAGCTCATCCTGCCGCGGGCTCAGCTCTTCCAGGAAGACGTTGACGGTTTGCAGCAGTGGCTCATGTCTGTGGAACAGACCCTCGCCGAGCTACGCAATGCAGAGAGGGTGATGCTCCATCTGTCCGAGGCAACGGATCGAGCTAAGGTTCGAAATGCGTGACTCATGTTCAAATGCATGCATGAGTTTTTGAATAGAAACATATTATTTTGAAACACCCTTTTATTCCCCCACACAGGTTATTGTTGAAGAGATTCGAATCAAAACTGCAGAGCTCGCAAGAATACAGCAGTCAGGCCATGACTTAATGGAAGTAGTGTCAGGTAATATTAACTGGACATGTTTGAATTTGCATCACTGATTGCATGAGTTCCTGTTGCATTATGAACCCTGATTCCTTCTTTTCCAGAGGATGAAACCCAGCAGGTCCAGGAGAAGCTGGACGCTCTGCGCATCCGCTGCTCCGTGTTGACGTTGAGCAGCCTGGATGTGCTGCAGAGGCTGGAGCAGGCTCTGGAGGCCTCCAGCCGCTGCACCTCCAGCCAGGAGGACCTCCACCTGTGGCTGGGCCGCATTGAGAGGGAGCTCCTCGGGACAGCGGGGGCGCAGACCCATGCCGGAGACGCAGTGCTGTGTGCGGCCGAGCGACAAAGGGTACGGCTCTCATTGTCACAGCCACACCTGGGAAAGGTCTGGCGATGCGAAACAGGACATCCTTAGCAAATTGGGTCAAATAGTACCTCAAGATAATTGTAAATCAGCTGTTGCATGGGTGAAAAAAGTCTAAACCCAAAATGTTCAAGTTTGATCTCAAAATCTGAAACGTACTGGATTTGAGTACCTTTAATGATTAGATGTCACTATTCTTTTATAGATTTCAGTACTTTTTTTTGGTGTGCCATGTCTTTTTTTAATCAGTTCTTAGAATCACAAATATAGAAATGAAATCACAAATATAGAAATGTAGTATAGAAATAAAGTATGTGAACATTTCCATTTGATTCATATATGATGTGCTTTTGATACTGTTGCTCTGTTAACTGACTGTGTCTGATTCTTAGCTGGAGCAGGCAGTGGTCAAAGAAGTCGCTTGGTTCAAAGAAACGGCGCACAACCTTGAAAAGCTGAAAACCATCAACCTGGATCCGACGTTCATAGCGGAGCAGCTCTATGAGCAGAAGGTAAAGACATCGATTGACAAATGTCATTCTATGTGCGCATGTTTGAAGGGTTGCCAAATTGTGGTTTCATAAAATGGTTTAAATTACTTTCTTTCTTGTGTGATTTTAATGCGATCCAAACGACCCTGAACAGATTTTAGCAGTGGAGATTCTGCAACACAGGTTCAACATTGAGAAGATGGTCAAGATCGCTGAAATCTTGATGACCTACAGCGACGAGGGAGAAATGACCGATCTCCGGGTATGAATTTGATGCAATTTTCAGTGCCTTTGGAAAAAAACAAAATGAAATCATAAAGCTGCACTGTGTGATTCGTGGGATTACATTTTTCCTTTCACTCTCCCAATCCACCTGCAGACCCCAATCGAGGCCTTGCAGGAACAGTGCAACACCACCTCGGCCACCAACGCCCATGTCGTCCTGCAGCTGGAGCATGCGCAGTCGCTCCTGCTCCAGTTCTCGGAGGGCCTGGCTGAGGTTTCGCCCTGGCTCCAGGAAACTCGAGCCCTGATCGGCCAGCTCTCCCTGACCACGATCAGCTACGAGGCCTTTCGGGAACAACAGGACCTGTTACAGGTAGAAGGAATCCACCTTCCACCTCCGTGTCACAGTGCCAGCTTTTTTTTCCCTCCCTTCCTGGGTGTTATTGTCGTGTTAAACAAAGAAGGCCTTTAATACCTCACACTCTGCCACCATTACCCCTTGGGTAAAACAGCTCAACTGTTCCAGCACAGTTCATTAATGTAATCTGCTTTATGACAGGGCGACTCCTCCAACAGTGTACTAGAATGGCATGACTGTTTTGTTTGTTCCGCCACGGAGAGTTGGACGATGTGAACCCCCCCCCCCCACCTCCCACCTTTGTCCATTTAAGGGATTAACTCGGATCGGGTTACGTCTGGGAAAAAAAAAAAGAAGCCCAAAACAACCTGCTCTCCTCGTTTGTTATTGAGACTTTATGTTCTCGTCTTCTGCCGAAAGGGTCTGAGGGAGTCCATCGCGGAGCACCGACCCCTGATCGCTCGCTTGTGCTCGCTGGCCAAGCGCTTGTCGGAGCTGAACCCCGTTCAGGGGGACCAGTTCTGTCGCAGGGCAGCGGAGGCCGAGGAGCAGCACGCCGCCATCAGAGACCATGTCAGGGAGACTGCCGCGCTGCTGGAGGAGTCTCTGCCCAGATTTACACAGGTGATACTACATCATCATCATCATCATTATGCTCCCCGCATGTACGCAAAGTCACGTCTGTTCTTCATCCGGTAGCTCAACGAAAGGATGACTCTCATCAGGGAGAGCCTCGATCGCCTCCGCAGCCGCATCCAGGCCCCCACCTCGCTCCAGGGTCTCACCCCGCGCATCAGGGAGCAGCTGCACGACAACAAGCAGACCCTGGCCGAGTTATCCAAGCTGGAGCTGGGTCTCGGCAGCGTCCAGACTCAGGCCGAAGAACTGGTCGCCAACACCCGGGCGGCGGGAGATGGATCCATCGGCACAGGTGAGCGTCGCGGGCCGAAGAGCCGAAGAGCAACGGCGCCACCCACCGTTTTTGGATCCAACACCGGGTTGTCTCGCCGTGTCGCAGCGATCCAGGGGCGCGTGTCCAGTCTGGCCTCGGTGTGGGATGAGACGCACCGTCAGGCCCAGGAGAGGGAGACCTGGCTGCTGAAGCTCCTGGATCTCGCCGTGAAGTTCTGGAGTGACGTCAGTGACATCTCCACGACGCTCAGCGACGCTCAGCAGGCGGTCGTGGATCTCAATGCGAGCCGGACCGATTCGGAGACAATACGGCAGAGTCTTGAGACCATGCAGGTTTGTTGGGGGGGTGGAACAGTAAATCTATATTGTGAGACACTGTAAGAAATGATATGGATCCAAAAATGTATCCAAAAACGGATTTCTCCAGTAAATTCAGCTCAGAAACAGACTGTTTGTAGCAGGAAGCATCAACCAGGAACACGGACTTATCAGGAGTCGGTAACTTAACGAAGGAAAACATAGTTTAAACTCATTCGTTTGGACTTGCAGACTCTCAGGGAGGACATAGACGGTTTGCAGGCCGATCTGGACATCCTCGGTGTCCTGGGAATGGACCTGATGTCCGCGTGCGGGGACACTGACAAGCCCGACGTCACGAAGAGCCTCGATGAGGTGAGACGTGCATTCGAGAGGTTTCCTTTACCAGCACCTAATGCTGCCATGGCTCACGTCTTACTCTGTGCTTGCTGCTGTCCTTGAAGCTCTACTGCACGTGGAACAACCTCAGCAAACTGTGGAGCGAGAGTCACCAGAAGCTGGAGGAGTGCCTGCAGATGGCGCTGCATTATCAGGACACCATGCAGGTATGCATCAAAACCATCGACTTTTCACCAACTCAAACTTTTTTCGTTCACATTATTCCTGGAGTTGGGACTGCCTGACTCGGTGCCAAATTCACAGCTTGTCTTTAATTGCATTCAACAGCTTTTGCCAAGTTCCCCGTCGTGTTGATTTATGGAGAAAAAATGAATGACAAACTGTGTGGTCTTTACATAAACACAAATGTGATGGATGGTATAAAGTGCATAAGTCAGGATGGCATCATGGGAATATTAATTCCCGTTCCCTCTGTGCCAACAGGGTCTGTTTGAGTGGTTGAAGTCAGCTGAGTTGAGGTCTACGGAGGAGTTCATGGTGGGAAACGACCTGGACTCCGTCAAAGAGCAGCTCTGTGATCTCAAGGTGAGTTTGGAGAGCAAAGTAAGGATATAACACATGACCCCCCCGCCCCCCCCCCCACACACACACACACACATCTTGGTTTGACACACATTCACTGCTGCTTTCAGGGATTCAAGCGGGAACTGTACCAGAAAAAGATCGAGATAGAGAGCCTGAATCATCGCTTCGTGTGCCGGCTGTCTCCCGGCTCGGAGCGCCCGGGCTCCGTTTCGCCGCTGTGTGACTTCCGGCTGCGCTGGGACAGCCTGGAGTCAGAGACCGTCAGCAGGCAGGTGAGATGAGGAAGAATGCGTGTTACTGCAAAGCAGATGCAGGACGGATGAGCGTCATGTTGAGGGTGTCGTGACTTTTCGGGTTTCTTATTGATTTGTTACCTTTGCAGCATCAGCTGGAGTGCGCTCTGCTGGGTCTGGGTCAGTTCCAGAACACACTGGACGAGCTACGCACATGGCTCTCCCGCACTGCCGAACAGCTGCAGGGCAGCCGGCCGATCAGCATCGACCTGCAGGCCTGCGAGATAGAACTGGCGAAGCATAAGGTTGGTGTGGCTTTCACTCCGCATCCATAAGTTGACTGAGCCCAAGTGGGTCAAAAGGGAGACTCCAACTTCTAACGCAATTCCTCGCGCTGCTTCAAGGTGCTACGGAACGACGTCATGTCCCACGTTCGCACCATGGACTCGCTCAACCGGGCGGGCAGGGGCCTGCTGGAGGTCGGGTCCGGGGACAGCCCGCATGGCCTGCAGTCCTGCTTGGAGCAGCTGAACGAAAGCTGGGAGTTTGTTCGCTGTGAGACTGAGCGCAGACAGCTGCAGTTAGAGAGCCGACTGAGTCAGGTGAAGAAAAAGAGATGCTTTGGTGCCAATGCTTTGGTTTTGAAATTCAGCGCACTAGTGCCCTCTTGTGACTCTTTTGTGAAATGCAAGACATTATATCAACTCAGTGACAATGAGGTTAATGGAGTGGACCTGTGAAAATATAAAGGCAGTAGCCATTCAGGGTAAAAATCACTGTAAATTGTGCAGCATTTTATGTTGATATTGTGAACTGCCATTTGTAATGTTTGCTGTACCTGATATGGGGTCAATTTGATCTCCTTTCATTCATTGCAAGGTGCTGTTGTTGCAGGTGCAAGACGTTACCATGGAGATTCAAGATCTTTTACAGTGGCTGGAGAGCACGGACCTGAGACTCACCTCCTCCAAAACCATGTGGGGCATGCCAGACTCTGCAAATGAAAGACTTAACGCCCACTTGGTCAGGTTTTACCTCAAGGAGAAAAAAAATCAGCGAGCTTAGAAGAAGCTAAAGTGTGTTGTTCTTTTGAGTTTTCTTTCTTGACTCTTTGTCTCATTGCAGGAGTTGTGTAATGAGATGGACTCAAAGCTCCATGCCTACACGGATGTGAAAAACGCTGTCCACAGGATGCTCGAGAGCAGCGATGTTGTCCGAGGGTCCGGCACAGAACACAGCCTATCGATCCTGGAACAGAAATGGGCCTCTGTTTACTGCAAAGTCCAAGAAAGAAAGGTACCTTGTCGTCATACCCACTCGGATTGATTCTGTCCCCAATGCAGGTTGGGGAAGACATGGGTTATGGAACCGGAACCAGTGGAACCACTAGGTTAAGGTCTGAACCGAAACCACTGAAGATTGAATGGTTCTGCATCCCTGGTCACAATTACGTCACAAAGACGTCACTATAACATCACTATA
>JASSRZ010000007.1:15102295-15115444 GCA_032164315.1 Malacoctenus gilli
AATCTCCGGGCCCCCCGCCCCCCCCCCCCCCGACACAACGTTATCCTTATGCAGGCTCTCCTTGCGGCAGCCGCGCTCTAACTGCGAGCGCATGAGCGGGGAGGCACGAGGGGAATGTACACCCCCCCCTCCCCCTTCCCCCCCCCCTTCCTTGTTCAGATATGAGCAAAATAATGGCCTTCATAGAGCCAGACAGTGCGTATGAAAATCTCCTTCATTACTCGACAATTTGCACTGACTAAGCCCGCGCGCCATCAGCTGACGGTGCGCTGTCAGACAATGGGCTTACAAGCAGCAGTGGCGGAAGCGGCAGGAGAGCGGCATTACCCAATCAGGCCCAAAGGGCTCCCTGAGGGGAGGCTTAACTCGCATCCATCAACATGAGAGGGAATAATGTGGGCAAAACTGAAGGAGAGCAATAACAGGAAAATAAACACTTGTGGGTCAGCTGCCGAAAGCTGGTGCGAGCCTGACGTTTGGTCGTCGGCCCCGCGGTGGTGGATCGCGCGCGCCGAGTTGGCTCCCTAAATTCATGTTTTGTTTTTGTTGTGTGTTTTTTTTTTCCCACTCCTGATCCAACCTTCCAGAATTGTTTTTTTTTTCTTTTTGAAGTATAATTATCACAAAGTGAGACGTGGCTCAAACGTAAGAGACGCACACGTCAATTTTTCTCCTTTCGTCTCTCTAGCTGCTTTTATTTCGCGCTCCCCGGGGATGATTTATGGTCCCGTTGGACTGCGCCGACACGCGGACGGGCCAAATGCCGCTGCGATCTAACTTTATTTCGGCGAGGAATCCGAGATCAAGGTTGCAGTCACATCTGCCACTCCGGCTACCGCCGATAAGCGTTTAAAAACTCTTCTGTTCTCTGTGATTAAAGTTGGTTTTTGGAACTTTCATCTTGCCACCTGATGTGGCTGGATGTTGTTCACAGCAGGACGAACCACCCCCACCCCCACCCCCACCCACCCCCACCCGCGCTCCCAATCCACCCACACACCCAACCACCCCCCACCCACCCACCCCACCTCAATCTTTTTGGAATATTTGGTGTAATTTTGTTTCGTCTTTTTCATGTTGAGGAAAAGTGAGAACATGAGGATTTGTGTAAGAGCATGGCGTGGTGTGTGTGTGTGTGTGTGTGTGTGTGTGTGTGTGTGTGTGTGTGTGTGTGTGTGGGTGTGTGCGCGTTCAGCACACATGTGGACCATGTGTCAAATGTCTTGCACCAGGAGGGCTGAATGCTGGAAGGAGCCATCGTTTTACCACACGCACACAAACACACACACACACGCACACACACACACACACAATGACTTCACTGAAGCACACGCTGCATACTCCACCACCCAGACACCACAGCGCTGCCTCACACGTTCGGCCGCTGCAGCTCAGGAAGAGATTCCAGTTCCTTCAGTTCTGAAGTGAGTCTCTTGACACTCTTGTCACACCGCTGGACTCACTCTCACACCTGGTGCCTTACCCCGTGCGACGTCATGCGTCATCGTTCATTTCACATGTGTTCAGTCAAACTCTGACTTCTCAGCAGGTAATAATTGATCTTTACCAACTGTTGTTTATTTGTTGTTGGTCGTGTTGTTTTGCCGTCGTTGATCCAAAGGGAGATAAAAGGTTCCAAATCTCCTGCATGCATGAAGGTTCACACATTTTAAATGGCATTTGCGTAACGAATGGCAATAAGTACAGATAAATGAGAATGAAAAATAGGTGCATAATAACATTTGGATAAATAAGATAATTTCTGGACATATTGCTTTTTTCCAGGATTCTCTTTAACATGTTTTAAAACACTTTTTTCCCTGTATTGGGCATTTAAAATTGAGCTATTTTAAATTGCATATAAGAAGAGATAGAACTGTGTGTGTGTGTGTGTGTGTGTGTGTGTGTGTGTGTGTGTGAGCTTTTACCGCCAAGAATTTTTTTTTTTATTAAACATTTTATTTCAAATTAAAAAAGAATGGTGCCAAATTAACTACGCATAGAACTAAAGGTATTTTTGAATACAGAAAAATATTGTCAAAATATCTAAATTGGTCATTTTTGTCAGGTGGGATATTTTACTTTTGACACCATTATTGAGAACCTTTGTCGTAAATAAAATATCTTAAGTTTTGGAGTTTAATTATTTAAATGTTTCCGTTGATGATCGAGTAATAAGTGCGCTGGCTCACTGCACACCGAGCGTTAATTCTCTGACCTGTTCAATGTCTCGGCTGTTAGAAAAGAAGAAAAATAACGGCAGAAATTTAAAATGGAATTGAAAGGCTGCATTATAAGCTTTTATTGTGTGTTTCTATTTGTTTCTTTTATCAGAATCGAAGCTGACGCAAATTAAACAGTAGCAGAAAAAAAACCCCGGAGCTGATATGATGCACAAACAGAGAACATGCACACACACACACACACACACACACGCACACACACACACACACAAGCGCGTCTTTTTCTTTCTTTTTTCCTTTTATTTAAGAAGGTTTTGATTGAGTGGTGGGTTTTTCGGCGCTCTGACGAGCCGCTGACGGATGCGGAGCGCGGCGGCGAGCCGCCTCTGCCGCTCGTGGGAGTGGTATGCTGAAAACAATGGGAACAGCACGTGATAGATAGCTCAGTCAAAAGGTTAACGGTAACTCACAGACAAAACGTCTCAGTTTTTAAAAAGTGCATTCACAAACATGACAAATACTCTCAACTCATGATGTCTAGTTTTTTTTTTGTTGTTTTTCTTCTCTTTTCATGTGATACAAAATATGCATACCTGTTTTAGATTTGTCTGTATTTCTATACATAGATATTTCTTCAAAAGGATCATTTCTTTTTCATTTTTCTGTTTTTCGTTTTCTTCTCTTTTTACAAAGGTTAAAAGCAGGGTTGTGGTCATAGCAGCTTCGGATATCTCTCGCCTCTCCACCACGTAACCAGATACACGTCGTCTCGACAGATATCCAAATAAAAACCTACCGTGTTTTTGTTTTGTTTTGTTTTTCTCTCTTGTCGGTCAACTCAAATGACAATGTTTGCCTGTATTGAAAGAGATATTCATCGGTTGAAGCCTGCAGTTTAGAAAAAGAATGGATCAATAAAATGCTTGGGCCATTAAATATATTTTTGTATACCCGCTTTCTTTCTTTCTTTCTTTCTTTTTCTTTTGTTTTTTTTCTTTTCTTCGTCAATATCATAAATACTAAAGACACAGGACAATATTATAAGACAATGCTGGGAGACTAAATGTAAAGATTAAAATAGTTCAAACATTATTTTTTTCAAGTTTTTCTAGTTCATGAGAGGAAAACCAAAAAAAAAAAAAAAAATACCAGGCGAGCACAGGAAACACTATACTTCAGTCTTTTCTTCAGTCTAGCCACGGCTCTTTTTATACCTCGAAGAGCAACCAGAAAACAACGGTCGGAGGGCGAAAATTCAGACTGTTATTCTGAACAAAAACTCAGTCCTTTTTTTTTTTTTCCTCGTTTACTCGTGTCAGTCCCGTCCCCGATAAGACGCGTTGCCCTTCTGGACCCGAGGCGGGGGACGGCGGATTTGGGGAAAGGAACTGGTCAAAGCAGTCAAACGTACTGATAAAAACCAATAAAGTACCATGCAAATCTTGCAAGACGACATATTCTCAAACGAGAGACAAAGTATCTTTGTATAAGCGAAATATCAAGTGAGGAGGGAGAGTGGGTGAAAGGCAAAGACTTCTAATCAATACTAAATACTATATTTCCAAAACCAAACAAAAAATATTTAATCTGTACATAATATAGTACGCGGGAGTTCAGACGGGATCAGCAGTTTCGTTCCTGGTCGTCAGACTTGGGGAGTCTTTGCCGAGCGCCTACCTTGGAACAACAGGGAAAAGTCTCTCTAATTGATCCCGATCTCCTTGTTCTCCTCCATAAATCTGGAGAAGGGTCGGCCGCCCGACACCTCCAGGCCGGTCTTCTCCATGCCCGCCATGGGGGGGCTGCTGCCGGCGTGAACGCGGTCCATTCCCCCGGGCATGGCGCCCAGCGAGGTGATCCCGGCCCCGCCGAGGCTGACGGGCAGCTGCGTGATGCCCCCGTTCTGGATGACGGAGATCTCGTTGTTCTTCATGGCCAGGCCGTTGGTGATGGCGGCCGCATACTGGTTCCAGAAGCCCGGGTCCACGTTCATGGCCCGGGCGGCCAGGTCCTTCTGGAACATCTCGCTGAACTTCATGGCGTCCCCGCCCAGCAGGGCCATGGGATTCTCCACCGACAGCCGGCGACCCCGCCGGGCCGGCGCGTTGTTCCACATGTGGGTTCCCATGTGGACCTAAAGTTAGCAGCGAGAAGAAAAAAAAACGGGAGGAGAAAAAAAAAAAAGTTGTGAGTTTGTTGTTGTACGTCCAAAATATTCAACCTTTCATGAGGTTAGATAGAAACGGAAAGGCCAGAATCCAAACACCCAAACCCCGTCCCAGAACCTCACCAAGGAGGCATGTTTGGGAATGACTGAGTGGCACTTAAAATCAATCAATAGTCATCTTTTTTTAAAAAACTACATAAAACTTTGCCGGTTAGACTAATAAAGTATCGTAATAAAAAAGAGATGTGATGCTTTGCTATAATTCAATTCTCCAAGTCGGATTTCACGCACTCTAAAGTGCTCCGGGTCAACAACTCACAAGGGGCGACACGTGTGTTTTCAAAGGGGTTTTATGGCCCACATTAGTTTCGTAGAACCCAACCTGCAACGCTAACCCGCTAAGCTGCCTCGTACCTTCAGGTTCCCCTTTGTGGTGAAAGCCCTTCCACAAATAGAGCAGGCGAACGGCTTCTCCCCGGTGTGCGTGCGCTCGTGGATTTGCAGCGCGCTGGCCGAGGAGAAGTTCTTGCCGCACGAGTGGCAGTTGTGCTGCTTGGGGGTGCGCCTCGGAGGCGGGGGAGCCAGCATGGGGTTGATGCTGGGGCTCATGGTGGTCGGGGCCGCCGCCGCCGGCACCTGGATGCCCACGGGCAGGTGAGCGCCGTCGCCCAGGGACATGGACTTGCCGTGGCCGTTCATCTCCATCTTGATCATGTTGGACGCCGTGCTGGCCAGGTTGGGGGGGTTCAGTCCTGGAGAGGAAGAGAGGAAACTGGAGTTTACTAATGAGTCTTCATTTCAGAGTAATTTTCCCCTGTTCTTGAGTTGGAAAGTGTTTGAAGCAATGACTTCTGACCTGTTTTTGCTGGTACCTTAACAAATTTTAATTGTCTTATTACATCTGTCATAATGAGTTGTTACAACCTCAGACTAAACTAAGCTTCACAACACTTCCAGCATCCCTTCATTGGGTTCCCAGGCAACAGGTTGAAAACCACTGGTTTAAAGTATAGATATTACTTTTGAAACTATATTTTTTAAGCGTTTAAATTCACAAGCAAATATCTTGCTTTCTTGGGGCCCTACTTTGATTTCCTTACGACCGACAAAGGGGTCCCGGACTGTAGGTTGGGCACCACTCTATCATCACCTTGCGTTGCAAGCAATAAATGGAGTGTGATCATTATCATCAGTGCAATAAACACCGAAGTCTGTGCAGATGTCGATGAACCGTACATGCGACGCTGGGTTTCAGCCGAGTCTCAGTACCCACCTCGCTCTCTGCTTAGAAACAGCATGTTGAAGTGGCTCTCCTCCTTGATGAAGTGCCTGCCGGGCTGAGTGGCGGTCAGGTCGAGGGCGGCGCTGCCTTCCGTCGCAGAGTGCGGCGACGGGGTGTCCGACTTTTCGGACTTCACCGTCGCCAAGCCGGCGGTGCTGTTCTCCTGGCCCTCCTCGGCTGTCAGGGGGCCGCCGCCGTTGCTGTGGCCGAGCATGGCCGGGGACTTGGAGTGCTGGCTCTCCGAGTGGCTGTGAGCGGGGGACAAGTGCTGCATGGAGCCCGACGACTCGGACAGAGCGGGGCTCCCCAGGCTCTGGCCTTCGGCGTCCCCCGCCGCCGACAGGGAGTCGGCGACAAAGCAGTCGGTCTCCCCGCCGAAGCCGCTGCCGTTCTGGGCGGGCTTCAGACCGAACGAGCGGGTCATGTTGGCGGTGGAGTCGATCATCTTCATCTGGTTCTCCATCGCCGCGATGCTCGACATGATGGAGGTGGGCGGGGAGCTTCCGGGCGAGTAGGGCTTCGTCGGGTCCAGCTCCCCCTCCTTTAGGTCCGGTTCGTCGTCCATGGCCTGCTCCATTTCGTCCAGCAGGTCGTCGTCATAATTGCTCATGGCGTCCAAGCTCTTCTCGTCGAAGGAGAGGTCCGTTTCCATGTCCTGGAGGCTCTCGGGGACGGGGGTGTTGGGGATCTGACCGCCCATGTGCATGCGGATGTGCTGCTGCAGCACGACGGCATTGGTGAACTTCTTTTGACAAATGGGGCAGGAATGCTGGACCCGGAGCGGGGGTTTGGACCTGTGGACCCCGAAGTGTGTTTTCAGGTTTCCTTTCGTCGTGAACGCCCTCCCGCATATCTTGCATTTGAAGGGTCTCTCGCCAGTGTGGATGCGGTAGTGCATCTTGAGAGCACTCTGGCAACTCAGAACCCGGTGACAGATGACGCACTGGTTGGGATCGGTCATCTTCTTGTCGATGTTCTCGACCAGCTGTTGCAGTTTGGATGTCTCTGAGGTTTGCATAGAGTCTAGGAGGCCCCCGAAGGGGAACTTGGCCTTGAACTGGTCTGAGAGCATGGGAAGGACGGGATGAGACACGGCGTTCGACGCCGAGTTGGGGCTGCCGATGGGCTCGGCGGCCTGGCCAGTGCCGGACGCTATTGTGGAGGGTACCGCGGTGGAAAGGAGCACTTGAGTCACGGTCGTGGTGGTGGTGGTGTTGTCCCCCGGCCGAGTGGAGCAGCTCGGCGGCAACAGGATGCCCTCGGGCTTCAGGAGGGGAGGGGCGTCGCTCCCCAGACCGGGTTTAGGGGAGGGCGAAGTCGTGGTCATGCCCGAGTCGGTGACGATATTCGGGGACAAGGACGCGCACTCGCTCGAGGGCGGCGAGGGCCTCTGGGGCGACCTGCTGAGCGGGGTGAGACTCGGAGACTCGCCGAAACCTCCCATCATGCTGGGGAGCGTCGGAGGCAGCTGGAGCCCCACCGAGGTGGGCACGGTGGGAAGGACGGGTTTGCTGTCGAGCCACGTGGTCACGGGTTTCTCCGGCGGTAGCGACATGCCGTAGGGGATGCCCGAGCTCGTGGGCACATTGTCCAGGTACTCCGGCACGGGGTAAGGGTTCATCTGAATGTGCGGGTATTTCTCTTTGTGCCTCTGGAAGTGGACTTTGAGGTTTCCCTTGGTGGAGAAGCGGTTGCCACATATGTTGCATTTGTAGGGCCTCTCGCCAGTGTGGGAGCGCAGGTGGATCTGCAGGGCGCTGTCGCTGCCAAACACCTTGGCACAGAACCGGCACTTATGCTTGAAGAAGGGGTCCTCGGAGCTGGGCTTGGTGTCAAACACGGACACGTTGGGGGGCTTCCCCTTGCGGTGCTTCATCAGGGCCGAGAGGGGGTCGAGCGCGTTGGCGGTGGCTGCGATGCTGGCCAGCGGGTTGGGGAAGATGACGCTGCTCGAGGAGCTGTGAGGTATCAGCGGTAGGCTGGAGGCCGAGCCCAGGAGGCTGCTGTGGCTGAGCGAGGGGGGGGAGGTGGAATTCCTCGGGAGGGCCGAGCCGCCGCTGCTGCTGCTGATGCCTCCCGCGGCGCTGCTGCTCGTGCTGATGTTGCCGCTCGTGGCGGAGGACGAGCAGGAGGGGAGCAGGGACGACAAGCCGGCGGCGCTCGGCGGGGGGAACGCGGGGTTGGTCGACGGCGCGTTCGCCGCCGACGAGCTGGACTGCGGACCCCCGCTTTGCGGCGCTTGGGAGAGAGAGCCCTCGATTGCCGAGGTCAGCGACGAGGGGCCCTGAGCGCCGAGCGTGGCCGGCAACCGCACGGGCAGCTGGTGGACGGGGGGCGCGATGAAGTTGTGCAGCTGCAGCTGGCTGGCAACAGGGGCCGCACAGGAGGACCCGGGGCCCTGGCTCCCAGCCGCGTTACCGTGGTGGTGGCCGAGAGCCGCCTGCGGGCCGGACTGTCTGTTCATGAGGGCCACCTGACTGCGGATTTGCTCGATGAGCTGCAGCTGATGGATCTGCTGCTGCTGGAGGGCCATCAGCTGGTCCAGGATCATGGGGATGGCCATGGTGGACACCCCGCTGCCCGCCGCCGCCGCCGCCCGCACACTCTGCGAGAACTGGGCGACGGCGACCCGGGTGCCGTGCAGGGTCTCCAGGGTGACATTTGTACTTGGCATGGCGTAGCTCGCCACAGCAGAAGGAACGACGTCGTTGAGCTGAGGCAGGGAGCCATCTGGCTCGGGGGACGTCCCGTCTCCCTCGTCGGGGTCCACGGCTTTCTCCGGCGAAAGCTCCAGCTCCATCTGCTCGTCCTCCTTCTCCAGGACGCCGGCCCCGTTCACGGCCGCCGCCTCCAGGGCGTCGTCGCCCTCGCCGGCGGGGCTGCGGCCGCCCTCCCGGGGGTCCTCGCTGTCGGCCTGCTCGCTGGGGCAGCTGGGCACGGGCGAGGGCTCCGAGGGGTACTCCTGGGACGGGTTCGGCGTGTCCTCATTGTCGTTCACGATGAGCACCAGGGGGTTCTTGGTGCAGCTCTTCAAGTGCTCGCAGAAGTCGGACCACTTGAAGAACTCGGCGCAGCACTTCTCGCACACGTGGGTCTCCTCGCTGCCGCTGCGGCTCTCGTTCCCGCTGTCGGCGTCATCCAGCACCTCACCTCGGGCTGGAAGGGAGGAGGGGGTGCGGGGAGAGAGAGAGAGAGGGCAGGGAGGGAGGGAGGGAGGGAGGGAGGAGAGAAGAATTAATGAATAAATAATCAATAAAGAATCCACACATATTTCGCAGTGCAATGCTGCAAAGATTTAACCTTTGATTTTTTCCCCTCTCTTTTAACATAACCACAATCAATAGTCTTTCTATTTTTTTTTTTTTTTTGGTCCTTCTCTGAACAAATTGCCCCAGTTCACCAAGTCTCAAGACCCAGATCTGTGCATTCACACCCTCTCCATAGAGCCAGCTAATAATTTTCTTTGTGCAATCCATCAAATTATGAGGGCCTATCAATTGTGGATACTGCCGCTTAATGAAATTCCATACAACCTATTGATTTCCAATGTTTCATACAATTCGCAGCTGCCTCGTCTGTTGGGTACAAATCAGGACTTTGATGGCCCCATTAGGATTCCACGCCGCGATCAGGCTCAGTCATTTCCACCTGAATTTTAAGCGCCTTTTCATTTAGCATTGCAAAGGTAATATTCTGTCCCCTGGATCCGGGCAGAAGGGGTGGGTGGGGTGGGGGGGTGGGGGGGGACCTGGCTTTGAACTTTGACGGCGTCGGTGAGAGGGAGCCGCCCGGGGAGACATTGCAATCGGACGGCGAAAGAAACGGTGCGACCAAGATTCATTTTTATATCTTTTTCTTTTTTGTGTGTGTGTGAACTCACAAAGCAAATCTCTGCCTGTCAGTGCAGAAACTCTCCATGTTCCCCTCTCTCTCTCTCTCTCTCTTTCTCTCTCTCTCTCTCTCTCTCTCTCCCATGCTCCCTGACATAAGACTCAACAAATTACATGCTAGTGCCATGGCAGCAAAGTCTCTGATTAGTTACACATGTTTAATCACAGTCGTAGGAAGCCACTTCCTCTTCCACACGCAACCATCAAGAGTCAAACAAGCGCAGGGGGCTGCGAGCGCCGCCATCCCAGCACGGAGTCGCGGTTCGCACCTGATCAAAACACCGAAAAAAACCGGGCCTCCCTTGTATGTTTATTTTCTTGTCCAAGCATGTATGCGCGAGTGTGTGTGTGTGTGTGTGTGTGTGTGGGTGGGGTTGGCTGTGTGAATATGTTTCATTACAAGTAGGAAGTGTGCTCAATCACTGCCACGGCTCCTCGTGCGCACTCCACGTCACCGTCTCCTGGTCAGTGTATTCTCAAGGACCCGACACACACCTGGAAACGCTCCGATTGAGCCAGGGTTTCAGGTGCCTAAATTACACTTTACACGCGAGAGGTTTTAGACCTATTTCCTCAGCAGCGATCATAAATAATTGTATTTTTATATTCTTTAGAATCTAGTTTTGAAACATGTATAATCTGCATTTTATCCTGAACAGACATCTATATGTACTGTGTGAATGTTGCACCCTGAGCAGAAAGCTACACGCAGTCTTTGTATCTCGTGGTGCGAATTAAGTTATCATTTCTGCTGAAGCCTTAAATTAGGATTTTAATACGGAAGGTGATTATTAATACAGAAACAACTAATTTTTTTCACATTCTATCTAAAAACATGAAGAGCAAACACACACAGACACACAGAGACAAATGAGTCCTCCTTTCACAGTGCTGCTTCCTCGCACGTCAACGCGTTGGCTCTGCCCGTCCTAATGACGCTCGCTCCAACAGCTCACCACATCCGGGGCCACAAATTAAAAGCATTAAACAAAAATAAAAAAGCCAGTAAGGTGGCTCATCATATTCTGCATGTTTACTCAATTAAAAAAAAAGGGGGGGGGGGCCTCCGCAAGTGAGTAATGGCGGGATTCATACGGCGCCGACGCTCGTTTCAAAGGTTAAAGTGGCGCGAGGCACGGCGAAGCCGACGCGAAGCGTTTGGGCCAATTACAGTGAGTCATTCGCAAAAGAAATTCATCACTCCTCCTTATAATTTGTGGCCAAAGGGGGGGGGGGGTGCGGGAGGATGGCGGGGGTGTACACTATCATGGCCTGGTGTGTGTAACCCTCATTAAACCGTAGCACAGCGGTTTGGGGTCGGGTGTTGTGTTCTCACACCCCCCAAGCGTGCTGATCCGTTGTCGGAGGGGGAGGCCGATTTTGAAACAATACACCCCCCACCCCCCACCCCCCCCCCCCCGAGACGTCAGGTAAAAAAGTGCCACGCGAAGACACGGACGCTCGCGTTTCCGAAAAAGTCTGCGCGAGAGCTTTAAAATCAGTCGGGGGGGGGGGGGGGGGGCACAAAAAAAATCCTGCTGAGGCGACAAACAAACACACACACAAAAAAAAAGTTGGTGCTTTCAGCTCAAGACCCAAAAAAGAAAAAGAAATCTGGGAGCGAGAAAAAGGCAGCGAGCAACGTCAGGGGGGGGGAGACACGTGACAGCCGGGCGACAAAAGCTCCTTAGGGCCGGCAAGCGGACAGCACGACTCATTTCCATAATTGAGGGTTGAAAGGTCATCGCAAATGAGCGGGCATTGTGTTGAGCTGATTAGTTATTAGAACGGTATTACTGTCAATCTCTTTTATTCGTTCCTACAATTACAAGTGGGGGCCTTTGTACGCCTGTGACCTCACACACACACACACACATGTACACACGCGCGCGGACTCGCGCACACACTGCTCGCACACACACTGACACGTTTTCTCAGACAGACAAAGAACATACACAGATTATGAGCAATTGTCGGGCAAACACTTAATAAGGACGCACACGCACGCAGATGCGGGGCTTTTGCTGCCGAGTGAGTGAGAAAATGTGTGTCCGTGTGTGTGTGTGTGTGTGTGTGTGTGTGTAAACCCGTGCATTTTTCAACACAAGTGTTCTGAACGACAAGTTTCGATTGTCAGGCCTGAAATTGTATTCCGTGCCGTCAAATGACTTCAAAGGAAACAACTGAAAAAGGTCAAAATACTGATTTTTTTTTTTTTTTTTTACCGGCGAAGGAAAAAAAAATAAGCAGGATGCGAGAATTTCGCGGCGGTTTCTGTCAGTTTCAGGCGTCGCGACAGTCGCACGGCAATAATTTCAATGACAGGTTACAAGCAGACGATGAATTAATTCGACGCGACGCCGGAAAAAAACCAAACAAACAACGCATCTCACGCTCATGATCCTAAAGAAACTGGCGCGTTATGCTGCTGTCAAGGTGACATGTTGTTTTTAATGTTTGCAACTCGTGGTAAAAAAAAAAAAAGTGCATTTGGAGGTTGAGCTTGTGTGTGTGTGTGTGTGTGTGTGTGTGTGTGTGTGTGTGTGGAGAGGGGGGTTGTTATTGATTTTCCTCTGAAGCATTAGAGAGGAAAGGACAAAAAGAGGAAGAAAACCCAGCGCGTTCGTTCCCCGTGGCTTCGAGAATCCTCATCGCCACTCGGGACGCGGAACCAGTCGGCGCCGCCGCCGCCGCCTCGAACGGCGACCCGCTGCCACGCGGGCCAAAGACGCGGACGTGACGCGAAGATGTCGTCCGTGCTTTCCCAGTGCTCTCGTCCTGCGAGCGCGGCCGAAGCCGCGCGCTGAACTGGACACGCGTGACAGGTTCCACTATTGACAGCGAGCCGCAGAAACCCACAGAGAGGGCACAGAGTCTGAGACCGGTGCAGAAACACACTCTGCTAAAAGACATGGTGCCTCAGGGAAGACGTTGGGCATGTTTCTAACTTCATACGAGCAGGATCACACTTCCTGCTTCTGTTGGGAGCAAAAAAAATTGAAGGATGAGTTCTGGCTGATGTATCACAGTGTGTCTGATCCGAGTCAGTCATAAATATTAGAAGGCTTCCGGTATTAAACATGATCAGAAATCTTACAGCTCATTGACTTTTTTTTAAATTATTTTTCAGCCTTTTTCAATTATACTTTCATCTTGAATTTTCAGGACAAATTAAATTGTTTTTTAGGTTTTAATTTTGTTCAAAAAAAAGCTTTTTTTCCAGCAAATGTTTTTTAAAAAATGTGCTTGAATTTAAATTTAGAAAATGATCGCTTCATTTTTGAATATCCGCTCAAACTTTGCCTAAGTGGACGACGTCTAAATTCCAACTATTTGAACTTAACAGTCATTGGAAACTCAGGGGGAAATTTTGCGTTCCTGAAATGAACGTTTCTAAAATATTTTACATGTTTTGCCCCCCCCCCCCCAAAAAAAAATTCAAGCGAGTAAAACAGTGCCTGGACTGAACCGTCTGACCCGCTGAGCATCCCCTCGAATGATCCCTGACGCCCTCCGACGTTGTGCAAAGAAGGGCGGGGGTCAGGTCTGGGAGGATATGTGTGTGTGTGTGTGTGTGTGTGTGTGTGTGTGTGTGTGTGTGTGTGTGTGTGTGTGTGTGTGTGTGTG